>VXBP01000441.1:91421-311220 GCA_013400115.1 Rhinopomastus cyanomelas | reverse complement strand
GGAAAGCCAGTTTTAAGCTTCAGTCACTACAAATACTCATGTGAAGCTCAAGAGATCCCATTTAATAAGACCTGCAATTTCTGAGGAAGGAAACTGAAGTGAATACCTTACCAAGAACCCTCTCTCCTCCACTGAAGAGTCTACTTGGCATTTTAACTTCAGGTATATGTGACCTTCCAAAGGAGACAAAAAGGGAACCTGCGAAAAATAAAGCAATTAGACACCTCTCAACACTACTATTTCAAGCAAGCCACCGGCACCAGGATGTTAGCACTTGTGATCTTCAGGCAGAAAGAGAGGTCAGTCTCAGGCAAGACAGTAATAATCACTTCTTGTTTGGAGTTCATTTAGAAGCTTTGCAAGACTGACTTGTTATTAGCTTGCTCAGGACATCTGCACAGACAGACTTCTTTCTAGAAAAACAGGCACTCTAAGCAAGGCTAAAAATAGCACAAGGCACCAGGCCACATCCTGCAAGGTTCTGCCTCAGTCTGACATTAGGTTGTCTGGAAAACATCAAAGTGGGCTTCAACAAAATCAGTATTAGAATGCCATAAGCATGCCTGGCATATACTGGTGTGGTCTTGTCTACTCAGATAAGTCTTTGTATAAAAAGCAACTAGTCGGGGAAGGAACAGAAGCAGTTCTCAACTGGCACTCCAGGTGAAGACCTGTGTTAAATAATTTCTAACAAAAGTGGTTCCAAGCTCTCCATCTTTTACCATTAGGAAAAGAGAGGCAAATTGCTAATTCAGCAAGGAAATCATCTTCAGAAGGGCATTCCATACAGTGTTTTGTTGCTAATCTGAATAAGTAATACCATAACAACCTTTGAAAGCAATAACCAGAAACATTGGTGCTTTGTCACACTAGAAAAAACCAGAAAGGTTGATGGTGCTGCTCTAGTACACAAGAACCATTTCACAGAATGTAATAGCTTGGAAGGGACCTCGAAGGATCATTTAAGTGCAACTGCCCCTGTTGGAGCAGGGTAAGGTCTACAGCACTGGGTGCACCCAGATCATCTCCCATCCAAGTACAAACCAGGCTCAATTCTGCTTAGCTAATCCAACCTTCCATCTCTAGGTCTCTTTGCCCACTCGCCTGCCAGGGAACTGGCACGTGCACACAATCACAAAGCAGCTTTTAGAGCCACAGAATCAACACTGAAACAGAACAAAGTTTTGAAAGTAAAGAGAACTCAAGAGTTACAAAACACTGCTTTCTTCAGGGAGCTTTGACTACAAATAGGAGATGATAGGTGCCAAAATTATCACCTGTGAGAGAAAACATACCTGAAGCTATCTAAACTCTTTTCCTCTGAGGGATCCGAGTTGTTAACTAAATAAAACTATTTCCAAAGATTAAAGACCAATACACTTATCAGTTGACACAGCTCCTAAAGCCAAACTCACATAAACAAGGCAAACACATTTTAGCTGAACACCACTTACATACAAATAAGAACCTCATTGCTTGAAAGCTTTAGTTCTTTGTCATCACTTCTTTATGATCTTTAGTTCTCAATAAAGAACTAAAGAACTTTAGTTCTTTATGATCACTTCTGCTTGAAGAACAAGGTCGTTGTCTCAATAAAATAATAATCTCAGGAACTGAACAACATGATCATTTTAACTCTGTCCAGTGGTACCAAGTGGAGTTAAACCAACACGTAGGCTGCCCATCTTTTTTCCCTGGTGCTCTATTGGCAGAGCAATTGATTCTATGTTCTGTGAAGTTCATAATGAAGTTGGCTTAAATTTCCTGTCTTGTGATCATTAAAGAGACACATTGATTTGTTATGAAGTAAGAAAACCCCTCTTGTGATTTAGGAAGACAGGAATCACACGCTAGTTAAGGAAAAACCCCAGGCAGCCTCAAGAACTTTAAGCTTGAGCAGCATGCTTAGCACTGAAAAAGATGGGGAGAAGCAGCATCAAGGGCTCCTAACATCTTATGTTTAGTTAGTAAACCTTTGGAAGCATAATCTTGGTAGAATTTTGAAAATACTGAAAAACAGCCAGACAGATGTGAGCAACATGCAGTAGGAAATAGTGTCCTATTTGAAGTTACAAACTAAAGGATCACAGCAACCTTGTTCTGGAACATATAGCCCAACAGTTCTTTTTCCACCCCTTCAAAATTTATCTAGGGGGAAAAAAAAAAGAAACATGCTCAGTGCTATTAGTGGAAAGTTAAAGTTTATAAAAAAACCACACCAAACAGGTTTATATGAGTACATTTTTGTCCTTCCTACCCCAAATTTTAAGAGTGAATATAAAGAGAGGGATGAAACTCAAAAATCCCACTGAAGCAGCAGTTTGTTCTATATTAGAGAACATAGAATCATTCAGGTTGGAAAAGACCCCTGGGATCATCAAGTCCAGCCATCAACCCTGCTCTACAAGTTCACCCCTAAACCAGATCCCCCAACACTACATCTAGCTGTCTTAAAAACTCATCCAGGGATGGGGACTCAACTACCACCCTGGGCAGCTCATTCCAGTGGCTGACCACTCTCTGCAGAATTTTGTCCTGATGTCCAGTCTAAACCTGCCTTGTTGAAGCTTGAAGCCCTTCCTTCTGGTTCTGTCACTAATTACCTGTGAGAAGAGACCAGCACCAACAACTCTACAATGTCCTTTCGGATAGTTTTAGAGAGCGATGAGGTCTCCCCTTAGCCTCTTCTTCCTCAAACTAAACAGCCCCAGCTCAATCTCTCCTCATAAGATTTATTCTCCAGGTCCTTCACCAGTTTCATTGCCCTCCTCTGCACTTGCTCCAGCACCTCGATGTCTCCCTTGTATTGAGATGCCCAAAACTGAACACCTCAAGGTGCTGTCTCACTGGTGGTGAGTACAGAGAGACAAATCACTTCCCTACTTCTGCTGGACACAGTTTCCACTACAGGCCATTGGTCTTCTTGGCCACCTGGGAACACTGCAGGCCCATATTCAGCCACCTGACAGATCTTTTTCAGCTAGATTGCTTTCCAGCCACACTTCCCCAAGCCTGTAACATTGCATAGGATTGTTGGGACCAAAAAGCACCTCTGGCACAACCACAGGACAAGTCAAAACTGAAGCTTTAAAGAAGTGATCCCTTTATGTTAAATTGTAAGAAATCTCTTTCAGATAAGCTAGCTTTTTTCCAGGTGCAGACTTCAGCAAGGGATAGAATTAGATTTGAACCTTGTGCTACAGCTTCTACTTCAGCCCAGTGGCCTGACCTAAAGAATAAACTTAAAGCTCAAACCCAAATTACTGAATATAATGTAAAAGCTGATTCCTGTAACACCAAGAAAAAGGGGTTTCCAGTACCCCAGCCATAGACAAAGTAAGATTTCTACATGTTCTAATTAAGAGGAACATTTCTGCTGAAGAACCCAGGCTGGTACTTCTGAAGTTCACACAGTAAGAGCAGGGGAATTCATCCACAGGGGAAAAACCTCAAGAAGCAAGTCTGCATTACTATGACATTTTGGTTTTTAGTCTTCTGCTCAGACACAACTAATTCACATTATCTCTCATCAGGAGCTATAATTGCACTACTACCATCATCACAGTAAGACTTAATTAGCCAAGATGACATTTATTCTTATGCTGCTGTTTGGACAGATAAAGCTCTAATTTAGTACAACCATAAGCTGTAGTAACTTTGGAATTCATTTAACTTTCCTTAGGGTAGCTGCTGGCATGAACACCTATGGAAATTGGCTTTAGGTATAAGAAGTTACAAGGTTAGAGATTACAATCAATGCAAGAACACTTTTTTCCTTCTAATGGCAAAAGCCAATATTCTGTTTAGACAAGGAACTAAAAACATAAAACCCTAATGAAGTCTCTTCCTAAAAATGAGCATAATTTGCTTCTACAAATTTAATTGTGATATGAAGGGGAATTCATGCTCCTAAATATATTCAGGCAGCAATTTCTAAGTCAATTAAAATGCAGGAAACGTCAAATACTTCATTAACATGGAAATCACATTTAATGTATTTAGTGATAACAACAAAAGTTTAAGAGCTGCAAAGAATATAAAAACCATGTTCAGAGATGCCAGATGCGTTCTGTGAAAGCAAATCAGTAACTAAGTCCCTTTATTAATTTTGCATAACTATACCTTAACGTGGAGCTGCAGAAAAGAGGGAACATCTGGCACAACTACAGAGAGTCCTTCTGTCATCTCTCGAATTACATTTCGGTGAAATATTAATACATAAGTTATCTTTTATATATAAAATGTAAACCTGTGTTTCATTTCTAGACTGGTAACCTCACCTGAACACAGTACATCCAGATTCAGATTCTTTTTTCTTCATATATGCAACTACCTCTGGATTAGTAGCAAATAACTTCAATAATCAATGACTCCCATTACCTTTTCCAGTGCAAATTTGGCGTTTCCAACAGAAGACAGCGACAGCTTGTGAGATCCAACAAGGCTGAAGTTTGTAGTGCGAACAGCATTAAGGCCACCTGGACTGGCCATGGCTGGGGAAAGGGAGGTTAAAAGCTGTAACACACAATCAGGAGGCTACAAGGCTTGTTAACTTTTGTATGACTGGGTGCACACCCTACTCAGTAGCTGAGAAGCAGCGCCCTGAAGTGCAGCCCAGCAGCATACGCAGACAGGATCCCGGTGCATTCCATTCCTCCTCAGCAGATCTTGTCTTTAAGAAGTTTTGAAATGCTCAGAAAAGACAAAGTCTTTTAAGAAGTCTCAGGAGGACAGAGAGCACTCTGGGGCACACTACAAAGCACACATGCCCTGCAGTTGGGATTTGACTCTCAAATCTCTTGACCTCTTCAAATCTCTCAACTTCAAGTGAGATGCTGCAGCTTTCCAGTATGTGTACACCTACATTACTCTTTGGACTCTTCTTGATAGAGTCACTACAGCTCAGGCACAGGAGTCTGACTAGTTGCAGCAGCATTTTAGATGTTTCAGTTAGTTCATGTGCTGCTACCTGCTGCAGTTTGTGCTAAAGCTAGCTCAAGTACATCCTGCTCTAGTCAGGCAAGAGTAGGACACATTCTCCTGTAGTTAGAAAAGCAGCCAGAGATGCTGCTCTCCCCAGAGTCCCAAATATAAAAAAATTGCTAAACATTTTAACATATTTAAAAAGTACACACAAGCAATACTACAGAATCTGTACTTATTCTGAAGTGTGCTCTGTATTGTTGACATCAGACTCTAGCTTAAAAGCATAAACTTTTTCCAAGTTCATCTTCTCAGGAAGGGAATGTAAACAGCAGGCATCTGATACCAGATATCAAATTTACCATTATGGTTAGTGGAAGATGTTGTTAACTCAGATATAAAACAGGACTGGTTTCTGGGCTGGCAAACAGATACAATTCTGTTTCTTACTCCCAAATTAACACCTGCTACAAGTATTTACTGGTATTATTTGCAGCTTTAGGTAACAAGCTGTTTCAGTCTTGGCATAAAACGTTTAGATTTGACTTACCTGGAGTAAGAAGGGTGCTTTTCTAGAAAGACATAAATAAAGCACAGTGAAAAAGTAAATTCAGGCAATTTTCACAAAGGACTAAGCTAGGTTAGAAAGAAACTAGAGCTGAGCTACTTTAAAAAAATACAGAAAGAAAATCCAAGTAACATGTGGTAACTACACATTTACATTAAATATTTTGAGCTGTTGACTATTCCTTGAGTTGATGGCTCAGGAATTTGGCAGAAAGCTGGGCAGTTTACAGATCTGAGTAACAAAGTGCCTACTACAGGCACAGCCTCATTAGTGCTAGAACATGATCTCTGGACCTGGTCATAAACAGATCTTGACCATTTATACTTACAGAGGTAATAGATGTTAATAATCTCTTTGGAGTGATAACCTACAAAAGAATGCAAGATGATAAAACGCATTTGCTACTGAATTTGTCCATCACACTAATGTAAAAATTAGTGAAACTACTGAAGGCTTGTCTAAAATTGTAGTGGATGATAGTTCTTGTAAAGAGTCTTAGGTTTTGAGTTACTACAATACATTTCAGTGTAAGGAAGGCAGCACATCAAAGAAATAATTATTGCAGAAAAAAGTACATATTAGCACGTGTTTGAACAGTCAATCTTAGATTCTTTTCCTTCGTGTAACAGGACTTCAAAGTTACATTATTAAAGAGAGGAGTTAACTTCTTTACAAGTACAGAGGGGTTCCTGTTACATATCATGCATTTTTTTCAGGTGAAGATATCAAAGTTTAAGTGAGACTATGTATTAAACATCAACTGAAATAATTACTCATCTACTCCTGACACTGAAAGCTTGCTAAAAAGCAGATACAAGTCATATGTCTGCTGGCAGCATTTAAATGCAGCCCCACAAAACCATGTAGTTTTAGGTAAAGAGTCCTCCAAATTACAAACATGGAAAAGAAACAAACCCTGGACTTCAAACTGGTTTTACTGGGTTAGGGAGAACCATGCTTTCACCCAGCAAAGGTAAAGATTTAAACAGAACACAACAAAACCAAAAATGTCTGGTGGCTCGGTTGAGGTGATAATGCTTTATTAAAGAGGTTTGTGGGCTCTTTTGGAGTGAGACAACATTTGCTTAAAAAAAAAATTAGCACCTTGTGCTTTCACTTAATACTGGTAAGAAAGAAAAATGTCTCTGTTGATCACTGCAACTGTTAAGACACATCAAACTGCATGGTAGGCCTATCAACTGGTGTAGTTTAACTCAAGTGGACAGTAAGGGCACTAAATCACTATCAGAGACACCACACCTGCTAAGTCTGCAAAGTATTTTGTGGAATGAGTAAGAATTTCCTCTTCCCCGTCAATATTTGGAGACTAAACCAAGTGCTGCAGGTCTAATCTACTAATAGCTGCAGGACTCCATAACCCATCTGTCATTGCAGGTGTTCCCAGAAAGAATAAGACAACTAAAAGCAAGCAACAGATTGTCCAAGACTATTAGTCAGTTCTCCCTGAACACTGCAGTCTTCCTAGAGAACTTGCTGTTGAAAAACACTACAATGGTTCTCAGGTTTTATTTACCTTCGATTTATTTGCCTTTTTCCTTTTATCGGTGCTTGTAACTTCTTTTCTCTGCACCTGTAAAACAAGAAGGTATTAAAGCACAAACACATCATTCTCCCTCACACATCCTCTTGATAGGAACTAATACCTACCAAACTGTAAACTTCTATATTTACTTCAAAGTCACTTGACACATCATGCCTGAAAGGGAAGGAAGGAAAAAAAAAAATAGGTTAAACACAGACTGAAGGAAAACGGTTGGGGTTTTGTGGCTGGGTTTTGTTTCCTTGGTTTGGTTTGTTTGTTTGCTTTGATTTCTTCACAGTTATTCTTTACTACTTCTGTCCTTCCACTCCTTAGCACTGTCTAGGGATGTCCTAGTTTTAGCTAGAACTAATTTTTGTTTAGTGATTTTAGTTTTCAGCTCAGTCTCTTCCAAGTAACTGTACCTTCTGAAGTTAAAGATCTTTTCAGTTAACATGTGAGAGCTGAAGTTTAAGAGCACCATTTTTTCCAGGTGAAAGACCAAATAGGTGGTGTTATTTGCTGCAAAAGAGAAGGATCACATCATCTGAGGCAGAGCAAGCCACCTGTCATTGCAGGTGTTCCAGGACAGAACAAAAAGTAGAAAAAAGCAAGAGATAAATTAAACTGATGGATGGTAGAACAAGTCAATTGCTCTTTTGGAGACAGGTGCATTTCAGATATTTCTTGAAGCAGGAAATACCTCTTACAAGATCTTGCCATACCTGGTTGAAGAATGTGACATCCTTATAATAAGAGCTTAAATGTTCTTATGTATGTTCTACCATTAGAGGTTAGACTGGTGTCTTTATACTTACATAGTAAATGTTGTAGTAAAAGTAAGAGCATCTCCTTTCAGGGAGCTGGTAGTACTAGTTAGTGGAGTTGCAACCATGTTTTCTGCTCCAGATCTCAGTATTATTACAAAGTAGTAATTTGCTGCTTCTGGAAATACATACCGGATGGTTTTGTTAGCCAGAGGTGTCATCTAATATTCCTCAAGTACTGCATTAGCCATTAAACACATCTGAGTCACACCACAAACACACATAAAACTCATCCATTTTTTCCCCCCCCTCCCCTCAAGCTTTAGCGAGGCAAGAAGTAGGAACCTGTCCAGCTACAATCATGTTCTGCAGCATTATATAAATTAACACTGGCTATTGGGGGCTTGCAAATTGTTTACACAACCATACGACAGAAGCTTAGCATATTTCAGGATAAGTTTCTAAACCTAGAGAGGTATTGCCAGGTATTCTTCTGGAAAGAAAGAAGAAACAAATCCCCATTTTAATGCTTCAGGGACTCAAAAGCATGATAAGACAGTGGAAGAATAAACTACAAGTTCTGGGATGCTAATTAGGATGTTAACAGACAGGCTGAAGAAAGAGGCTTAATGAGTGTTCCACAATACTGCAGAGGTCAGAATTTATGTAACAGCTATTTAGTACTAGATCTGCATGCATCTAAAAAAAATTTCCAAGGCAGCAAGGTTGATGACTCTCTCCCCATTGGGTTACAGAGGGCCATAGAGATCTTTAAGGCTGGCTGGAAAAGTCCTGGTAAGCTTTCTTGAATCTCACAAACCAGAAGAGGATAAAACTAAAAAACAGCCATGGACAATACTGAAAATTTAACCAAGAAGTGGATCAATGAAATGCAATTGCTGAATTTTCATTGTCCCAGAGTCCAGAGAAACATCAATGAAAGAGACAGAACTCCAAAGAGAATAAACTGTAAATATATGTAAGGGAAGGGGTAAAAGCTATCAGGTGCTAATTTTACCTGGCTTTTGAACTGTACCACACACAAAGTCTGCTTTCAGAGGTAGCCGCATTTCTGAAATGGAAACAGATCCCTTGGATGGAGCAAACTCAGATGTAGAAGCACCTTTGTTTCTTTTACTATGAGGTCCTTCACTCTTCAGCTTATTCAGTTCTTCCAATAAAGCTGTCCTCTTCATAGCTGAGGAGAGAAAATTATGGTTGTAAGAGGAATAAGTAGTACTGAACTCTTTTTGTCACAAGCATGTAAAATGCAACAGAAAGGTCAATCTGCCTCCAGAGTAGCACAAGATACCAAAAACCATCCTTGTGCCTACAGAAGCAGAGACAAAAACAGATTTTATCCTTTCCTGTTTTCCAGCCATAAATAAGCAGCTACAAGGTTGCACAATAAATGCATTGACAGAGTTCATCAATCCTTCCCAAAGTTTCAGCACAAAGAATTGAACTAGAGTCAAAAAACCTACTTGCAAGGAGAAGCAGTCTCTCTGCCTCTGCTTCTTCTTGTGACCCTTTTCCATGCTCCTCATCAAAACAGCAGTTCAGAGCTTGACTGGCTTGATAAATCACTGTCTGCTGCATGTTGATCTCATTATTCAGTTCCTAGAGTAACCAGTTGCAAAAAATAATCAGCAAGAAGAAAGATTTGGTGTCATTTTCAAACAAGAAAATGCCTTCCGATTTGCATCTGGGGGTGATTTTCAGAAAAAAGTCAACTCCGATAACATACAAAAATCCTCCAGTTTACTTTTGCAAGAAGAATATTGTAGCACAGCTTTCTTTCAACCTCAGAGCTAATATGTGGATGTGCTGGGGAGTGAATGACTGAAGTTGTGGA
Organism: Rhinopomastus cyanomelas; assembly: GCA_013400115.1. Classification (NCBI taxonomy): domain Eukaryota; kingdom Metazoa; phylum Chordata; class Aves; order Bucerotiformes; family Rhinopomastidae; genus Rhinopomastus; species Rhinopomastus cyanomelas. Next base: position 301,567 of record VXBP01000441.1, on the reverse strand, counting down.
GTCACCTTCTCTGGAGATGTTTAAAACCCACCTGGACATGTTCCTGTGCAACTCTGTCTAGGTGGTCCTGCTGTGGCAGGGGGATTGGACTAGATGATCTTTGTGATACATGTTTGTACACCCCGTGTGCAATCTAGTCTGCTTCACAAGGGGAAGCAGCAGTGAACTGAAAAACCAGCTATGTGGGTAAACAAGGCACCAGTAAAGATCAGAATACTGCCTACTGAAAGTAGTCATGAACCCTGCCTAACTCAAAGACAGTAATAAGACATCGACTCCCCTTCTCTCCAACTTACTCTATTAAATCATACATTCTAAAAAGATGCCTTACCTGTTCAAATACTGCAGCATCATTCCCTACTGTTAGATATTTAAGCTAAATGACCTAATTTTGCAGTTCTAAGCAGTCTGTAACAGCCTAGATATTCAAAAGGGAAATTAAGCAAATGAGATAGTAAATTAGAAACAGTTTTCCTAAAAAAACTGTATTGATACCTGCATTTTCTTTTTGATATTGACTTGATCAGATGGACCGTTCTTTTTCGTTTCTAGTTTGGAAGCAACATCTTCTCTCCGAACAATGATTTGCTTTATTGAAGGACGATCGGTTTCTTTAAATCGCTGCGACCTATATGCATCAATGCTTTTAAAAGAGAAACCAATTAAATGTTTCACAGGCTTGCCAAGCTATTTTGTTTAGCTACATGTCCATGCTTTCCAGCTTGACAAAATAGCTTTAAAAAAGTAGCATTATATCAGCTCAGTGTTAAGTTTCAGCAACATAAAGACCACTTTAAGACAATCTCTGATAAAGGTGACATCTTGGAAAACACATTCCTTTTAGTTTAAGCAGTAAACTCTTCATAAGAAGCTAAAAACACCCCCTCAATGCCTTTCCTCACTTTAAGGATCAGGTCTGTTTTTTGTTTACTACCTATATGGAAGGTTGCGATCTTCTGACGTAGAGCCAATACTGTCTCCAGATTCTGCCCTGGGGACTTTAGTCCTTTGGAACTTTTCAGACTTCTGACTTGTATCACTGGTACTGCTAGCTTCACCAGTTGACTTGGAAGGAGAAACAAAGGCCTGCAGAGAAGAAAAGATTTGTTACAGCTATCTACTCAAGCTTGATTTCACAGAAGTCAAGGCAATTGTTTAGCAGAATATTCAATATGCCATTTCAGAGGACATTAACTTTACTTCATTCCGTTTCCATCAGAAAAATGTCTTTTGTATGTTCTCAGTTTATTCAATAAAACAAAACACCACTGTCCACAAGCTTTTTAAATATCTGTGTCATAAACAAACCCTTTCCCACCCTCTAAGTACTCTCACCTCTGGTCCAACAGATTCTACTAGAGGGGTTAACAGAGACATAGATGAAATATTCAGCGATTCTTCCTGCTCATCCTCGTCACTTTCACCTTCCAGGCTCAAGCTCAATTCTTTTTTCAGCTTTTCTAATTCTGGGCCATCCTCTTGAAGAACTTCAAAGATTTCATTTATCACTTTCGAGCTATTCATCTCATCATCCACGCTCATTTCAATTTCATGTACTTCATCTGAAGGGGATGTTTTAAAAGTATTACTAGCATCAAGACCGAACACTTCAATCTCATTAACAGAAAGATGTTAACAGATAAGCCAATCATTTTTGCTTTTCAAGTAAACTTGATTAAAAAGCAGTATGTGCAGTCAGGCATACAGGACCCCAACACGTATTTCTATCCCATCTACTACGTTAATGATAATGAAAGGTACTAAAATAACGCATTTCTAAGACAAGTTTCAACATTCCAGTCCAGGCAGATCTGAAACTTTACGGCAAGTTGCACAGCAGAGCTATTACTTCTCTCTCTTCCCATCAAACTTATCATACCAGCAATTTAACATTTCTTGAAGGCTTGAACTTCAAGAGAAGAGTTACAACAAAAAGTCCCAAGGCTTATTTTCTGTAAGCTTTGTTGCAAAACCCACGCGAGTGCTGGCAGTTGATGGTGAATCCGTTGTTCAGACTCAAACACTTGGCTGGACAAGGGGCAGACAGCTAAGTGCACTAACATGTATGTACTTGATACAAACCTTTTGGTTTTTCAGACATCGCTTTTACAGGACTCTTTGGTTCAGTGTTCTTCACAGGACTGGGTTTAGCAGTCTCTTCAGTTGTAGGAACACCTAAACAGTTTACAAAAAAATTCACAGGGTATTATGCCTAAACTCTGACTAGTTTTTCACTATTAATTTTTGAAGGTTGATTATATAGCTGATGACTAAGCAAAAAAGTGTGCTAAATTAAGTATTTCGGTTAGCCTGATGCCAAAAAAGAGCATTAAAACACATTCCTCAACTTGTACAACTAGTCTTCTGTTTTACAGTCAGAAGAGAGCATAAGAATCAATATGAAACCATGGAGTGCAGCCACTTGTGATCAATACAGAAACGTCTAAAAAAAGCAAAACCACCCCAGCCCAAGAGTAGATATGACCCTGTTTTTCTAGGACCACATTTGATGTCTTCTGTGCCCGTAACCTCTATAAGAAGCCTTACGTTTTCTTCCACCACAGAGAACTGGAGCCTTTTTCACTTGATAAGCACCAGAAAGGATATCATTAGTATATCCATACTTTTCACATCCCCTGCTAGAGGGATATTTTACAAACCCAGATACTCAGGTGCAGTACAGGTTAAATCTATAACTGATGATTCTCATTCACCTCTCCTTACACGTATATAAAATGTAGGTAAATCCACTGAGACATACAAAGACAGTCTTGCCTTTACAAGCTCTCAAGTGCTACAGGACTGCAGAGTAGTATACTCGTTAAACACTAAAACTTGGGACAAACCAGTAACCAAATAAGAGGTCGAGCCTCTAAAGAGGCTGCTACCAGCCTCTTTACGTGCTCATAAACATTAAGGGCAGTGCTTCAAGCCACTGTTAGCCACAGGCAAAGAGTTCTTACCTGAAGACTCCACACTGGGAGATTCTGGTGTCCTTTCGCCTGCTGTTGTGTCTTCTGCTGAGCTAAAAGTGGTGGCATCTGAACTGAGACGTTTGGGACTAGTCTGAGACTGGCTTTCCTGGCAAAAATAAGGACAGGCCATTCAGAAGGCAAAAAGTTCAGGAGAGGCTAAGAAAACTGCCAGAAACAAACATATTTTAACACCTGCTAAGAGGTACAGTTGCTTATCCAGTCTCAAGAAAGATCCTACTTATTTATGTAATGTCCGTGTTCAGAACACGTTAAAGCATTTCACAGATTATCAACTTTTGCTACAAGGAGGTAACAACTTACCATTGTAGGTTCTGGAAGTTTTCTCTTCGAACATCCACTTTTCTCCCCACTCCACAGATTGCCCCTATCAAACCGGCCACGAAGGCATGCAAGTTCTCGTTCCCGCTCCTAAGCGAATACAGGATAATGGGGGAAAGCTTTAAGATTCCAAAACACTTTGCATCCCTTGAATAGGTGCAGAGTAAGAACCTTAGCAAGTCATACCTGCTTAAGCTGAAGTACTACACTGGCAGTAGAGGAAGTTTCATTTTGTTTGAGAAGCCTTTCCTGGATCGTCCTTGTATTTGGGGTAATAATGGGTGTTCTGCACCCTGGACTACTTGTAGCAGGACTCTGTGCACTACGTTCTCGACAGCGCTCCCCAAAGCGTTCCAGGAAGGACTTAATTCCTGATCCCCCTACAAGAAATTATTTTGCCTTGAAAAAAATTCAGAAAAGCCACTGGAAAGAGTCAAGGTCATTTTTGCGTCTGCTAAAGAGTTCTCAATGAAGCCATTAAGTTTTATTCTTTCATACTACGCAAAAAGTAAACCTGAAGTGCAAGTCACCACAGTGAAAGAACACCAAAGCTAATTGAAGCACAAGATGCTCTTCTCTTACTCAAGTCCACACGTGATCCACAAGTTATTTGACTAGTCTGAGTTTTAACTTTACAGCAAGCCACACTTGCACCCTTCACGTAAATGAGCGCTGTAGTACAGAATGACTGGGTCTTGAGTTGGAGGAGATCTTTAAGATCAAGTCCAATGCAGACACATTGCATGGCACTCACCCCACTTTCCTGAGCTTGGTTTTTACTGTCAGCATACCTAGAGATGCACACTTGATCTACTGATCATGCTTGCAAAGAGTTCAAGCTCTTAGACCAAAGTTTCTGATCCAGGAAGTAGTTGAATTTAACAGTAAGGGAAGATCACTAGTTTTGATATCAGTGCTGTCACTAAAGATGCTATGGAAGACATCAGCATTGTCTGTTATGTTGCCACGGTTTCTTAATTAACACGTAGCTTTCAACACATGACACAAAGCCTAATGTGAAGGAGCATCTATTGAAGCTGAAATGCAGCTTACCTGGTGTTGTGGGTTTACCCTTGGGTTCGAGTTGCACATGTGTTCCTTTGACTGGCTCTTCTTTGGACTGAACTGGATGAGGCAGAGCTGGTTTTGCTGTTGGTGTGTGCTTTTCAGTTTTCTGAGGGCTGCAGGGATTCTGGGTCAGCTGTGGTCGTACCTCCGATTCTTTAGAACATGCAACAGTGACTCTTGAGGATTGAGGACTCTTGACTCTTGTTAAATTGTTTGGATCCTTAATAAGGGAAAAAAGAAGGTGTTGAGATTGTATAATCTTATTCTCTGAAGAGGAAAAAGAATTTAAATATTCTGCATAGCATACTGTAACAAACACCTATGTCTTCGACAACACAAAAAGCTGAGAACAAGTGTTACAAGCTTCTGCCTGATTTTTTTAGCCAATATTTCAAATTGTTTCAGCATTTCTTTCATTTTGTCAGCTATTTGAGCTATTTTCCCCACGTTTCCCTAAACAAGACTGCACATGGCAGATAATCACTTCATAACTGAAAACTGAACAGCTGACTTCAATGTTGTTTCCATTTACAACAGCAAGACTATTTACAAATTAAGTCAATCAACTATGTGAAGTGACAATGTGAAACCCACTATCTCTGCAAGAAGAGACCTTATAATGGTCAGAAGAACAGCCATCTATTTCATTTCAATCACCTTTTACAAGTCTTTTAAGAACATTCATCTTTGTCTTAATAAAAGGGATTCTAAGCTGGCAGGTGAGATCGCAACAAAGCAAAAGCTGTCAGTAGACTAAGATAGCTCGGACCAAAACTTAACATATAGATTAAGCAGCTATTTGTCCCCCCAGTCAATAATCAAATACATTTTTAATCAGCAATTAAATCACTCACCGCTAGCTTTGAGCTTGCTGGTTTATTAATAGAAGCCTCAACAAGCCTTTGAGAACAGGATGCAGCTTCCTGCTTTACACTGCTACTATTGATTCTAGCAGATGCTCCACTTGTAGTGGACAATTTGGATAAACAAGTAGTACCAGGCTGTTCTTGTGCATTGTTTTGCTTTGCAGATGGATGACTTAGGTCATCTTCCCAGGAACCAATTGTAGCAGCAAGGTTGGCTAAACGGCCTCGTCTCCCAATCGGGGTATCACTTGTCAGGGCATTAGATGTCTGCTTAGGTGGACTAACAGAAAGTTCTTTTGATTGGAGAGGAGACAGAGGAACACATTCAGAGGGATCTGGAAAAAAGAAAATACATTTATTCCACTAAATAATGTACTGAGGTAAATATATTTGCATCTGTTGCTATACAACAAGTTTATCAGCAGTTAGACCTTCTTGTCATCAAGAGAATCAAGAAACGAGCTCTGAAAGCATCGAGATTCATCAAGTTAAATTAAAGCTCATTGCAAAGATAATGTATTGTTAACATAGTAGTTTACTAGTTTTTAACATACTAGTTTACTAGTTCCATGACAGTGTTGTGATGAATAAGGCATCACGCTAATAAAGGAAAAAAGCAAGTATAAAATTAAGCTGTAGTCAGTGTCATAGGCCTGCCCCAGAGCTGTCTAAGAATTCTTTTTGACAACATTAGCATTCACACACACAAAATTATCTTCCACCCACGAAGAGAACCACCACTGCACACACAGACAGTGTGCTGCTTAGCAAGTGAAACACACCCTCACTATCCCAGCAGCGTCTCTGCTCTGCCAGCTTCTGCATACGTGTTTTGATTGAAAGGGCTGCAGGAGTTTCTGAGGCTGTGTTTGTTTTTTCTGTCTCCATGTTTGTTTTTCCTTTCTCAAGAGGCTGAACCAATGAAGCTCTGTTAGGAGCAGTTACATGCAGCTCTGAAGTCATCTCAGGAGAATGATGGCTTGTGGTACTTGAAGGAAGTGGCTCGATGTTCTCTGAACTGGAAGCTTGAGTCTCCGTATTGTTAGGACAAAGCCTCTTCGATGGTGATGGCTTTGTACTAGGTTTCCCTGTGCAGGTCAGAGTATTCAAATAATCAAAACTTAGAGACAATACAAAGTGTAATGCAAATGAAGAGTTACCTCCCAAAAACTTGCCCTCTCCAAATCCTGCTAAGCATAAGGCACAATCTTTGGCATTTTACAATTACTTTAACATAGCTTACTAATTCCTTAAGAGCATCTGCCCTCAGGATACACTGAACATTAGCCATAGGGGTCAGGTGAATGCATCCATCACTGTTCAGATTGATATAAACACTAAGAGTTTTCACTCACCCTCAGGAAAAAAAGAAAGAGATAGGACTTTTGACAAAAGACATTTTGAGTTGTTGTGAAATACCTTCTTCACTAGGAAGAGGCTCCTGATTACCAGTCTCTAGCAAAGGCTCTCTGACCCTCTTGGTCTGCATTGTGGGTCTTGCTCCCATCTTGGGCCGCTCAGCCAATTTCTTCTGCAGGTTCTCTCGCCTGGCACGGGTTCGTTCAAGGAGTTTCTGAGCAGACAATAAATCGTGTGTTAGTATGCACTGCAGTCAGGGTGTTAACTTATAAAGTTTAAGCATTTTAATGGGAGCTATTACCCTGTATATACAGAGATGTCCAACAGTAGAAACTCATAGAAAAGGCCACAATAAGCCAAATGCAGCTTTTCAGTGTTGCTAACTGATCTACTGCAATGCAACAAAAAATATTCCAGGTTTGGTTTTGAGTGGCTTTTGCCAGCAGAATGAACAGAACAGGTTTTCCTACATTGCCAGCTACGAGGTTTTTCCACCTACGTCGTTTTCTTCTCCATTTGCTTCGCTGAAGCCATTGTTTGGGTCTTCTCACCTAGCCACAAGTTTTGATGAAAATTGTAGAATCAGTGAAGTTTGAGATGCCTGGACTTTTAGTGAGAAGTTGTAGACCACAAGTTGCAAACATATGGTCATTAAATCAGAGTGTCTCCTTATCTTTGCTTTTGAAGGAAACCAGGCTAAAGAAACACAGGCAATGATAAAACTAAAGGAAAAGAGAGGCTTCTATAAAGTTGAAGTAGTAAGAAATGTTTGGAAGTAATTACTTTTCATTTTTACTGAATCTCCAAAAGAGTCTTGAACTATCAAACCTTGCTAGTAGGGTTTTTTGGACACGTTGCTCAACACAGCTGATTGGCACTAATTGTCTAACAAAATAAACAGTAGTGAAGTGGTTGCCAAGTAAAAACAAGGCAACAAGCTGGACGAGTGGCTGTTAACGTTAACAAAATTGTTGCACCTAAATCAAAAGGTGAATTGCTCTTCAAGTTTGCATTTTAAGGATAGACATATTATAACTGGTTGTTTTAATAAACAGGTTGTTTATCATAATATATCAAATGAGCGTAGAGACATTCTAACAACATTCTCCCAAGTGGAAATGTGAGTTCTGTGGTCATATTCCATACAAAATAGCTGGTTTAGTAGATATTTTGTTCTAGTAGGCAGCAATTCCTTCTAACATCCAAGTCTGAAATATGTTGCAGTGGTTGTTGTTATTAACTAAATCATTATCGCTCAGTTTGATCACACCTAAAGGACACTTAATTACCCCTTTGATCTACGTTTTAAGGCACTATGAGACAAGAAATGGCATGATTGAACTAATGGCCTTTCTAAGGGAAGCATATAAACTGCACTTGTTTGGTGGCACATAAATTATTGTGAGAGCTGTGCCAGCCATTATCTGTCCTGTGGCACAGCAATTAAAAACTCATTTCACATTTTTAACTGTCTAAAGCTGAAGTCTTAAACAATGTTCCATTGTAGGGCAACACAGGACAAATAGAATGCCAATCTCAACAGCTTTATTGTGAGAACAGAAAAAAAACAGCAGCTTCTCCAAGTTCTAGAGAAGAGGAGGGGGGAAAGGGCGGGGGACATGAAATGCCAGGAGTGCTTTCAATGCAAGTTCTGTGCTGGCCGTGCCCACAAGCCAAACCTCCTTATTTCCACCTCCAAAAGTCAGAGCTGCATAGCACAAGTAGCACCCACATAGATAAAATCCTTAAGATTATACGATTTAACCGTTCTTGGGCAAAGCTGAGTGCTGCATTTTCCATAACAGCATCACTACAGTTTTATTCAAATGCTGCCACATTCCTTTCTGTTTTGTTAGTTAGGAGGAGTTTCAGTCCTTGGAGATGGGATCTCCCTTCCCAAGAGCTCACGCCTCTGCTGCTGAGCTCCAGCCCCTATTGGCTTGGATCTCAAGTTTACCATGCAACTGCCGTTAATTCAAACTCTGCTATGACACACGATGAGTAAGCCACCAGTCAGAGCTGGAGACTCACTTTCCAAGTGCTTCAGCAAGATATTTGCTACATTCTCCAAACGAATTTGTCTGTTATTAGACCAGAGTGGGAAATGGCTATTTCACTGCATTGAGGAATCTGAGACTAAGTCAGAGTTTGTATAGCAAGTGCACCTTCTAAGAACCAAAAAAGGCCTTCCCACTTCAAAATATCTTGGTTTTAAAATGCATTGCTGACATTTAGTAGTGTTAGAGAAGAAAGTCAAGCCCATAAGTGGTTACAAAAACATATTCTAACATGCTTTAATAGAGGAGTGGAGCCAAGGGAGCACATTTACCCAATGAACAGTAAACTTCAAACTTCACAGACGCAAAGTTTGCCCTTAGCAACTGCATCACTTTCTCTGCAGCCATCCACCAATGCTAGAAAATCATACTTTGCTCTGTGATTGTTAATAAATACTTCAAAGTTACAAAATAACCTAGATTATTTCTAAGGTTCTGTAGTAACAGACCTTCTGTACAAGAAAGGCAAGTTACACAATCAGCGACAAACTGACAGTCAAAAAATATGTTCATTGAGATCCACTGTGCCATCTCCTCAGCATTAATTATATTCATGTATTAGTAATTTGTTTGAGATCCCAAAGATTTTTAGGGGGTTTTGGTTTTGCAGGATTAACCAAAAGATGTTTCATTTCACAACTGTCAGCTTTGACAGCATTCTACTAAATTTTACAGCAAGATTTTAGCTTAAATTCAGCAACAAGACAAACTTCATAAAAAGACAAACAGACACTGAATTAACAAAATGCTTTAAAGGCAAATTAAGGCTCAAAATGCACTGCTTTCTGTAATTAACACCTAATATGCCCTACTGGTTCCCTACAGGTAACAGAGCATTGTATATTTTAGACAAGTATCTGAAAATAAACTAAGGGAAGGTTAGATTAAAATAAAAACCACACAAAAGAGAAATAAGAACTTTATAGGTGGTAAAACTTTCAGATGTAAGTTATTAAACTTTAATACTAACATACTTGTTCAGGGGGGTTTTTTGGTTTTGGGTTTGTTTGGTTTTTTTTTTTTAGACACAGCAGGGGAACACCCCCCTACACTATAAAAGTTCTTGATAAGGCAGCATTTTAGACAGCATTAGCCAACATTTGAATGGCGTTTACTCTCTAAGGAGTGGTCTCAGAGTTGGTCATAGCTTTTCAAAATCAGCCAGCTACAAGAAGGGCGTGTTGAGAGGTTGGAATATCTCCCAGCGCACAAAACCATTTTAAATTTGATTCAACAGTTTGAACTTGGAAGTTTATTTAAGACTTGTTGGATCATGCCACTTGCTGCCAATTAAGGAAGAAGGTTTTATATGTTTATACTCAGCAAACCTTTTATGGGTGTAGGGTAAATCTGTCTTGGCATAACATACTAAATACATTCAGATCAATACTTCATGCTCAGCTTGTTAAATCAGACGTGTGCAGTCACCTTCTTGGACATTCAATTTATTAGAGGTATGTCTGTTTGACATACAGATTGTTTTCAAGGTGAGGAGAAAGTATTTCAGCAATATATTTTATTTGGATTAAGTATCCTATGAATTGAAAGCCATTGTATCTAGGACACTTCTCAGAGAAGTGAGAAAAGAACTCTACAGCTTTACACTTGTCAAACATAAAATCAGGATACAGCAAAGCATCTTTAAGAAACCTCCAGCCTTCATACATGATTAAGCAATTTAGTTCCTCTCATTTTGTTATGATTTCACCTCTGTAAAACTCAAGCACACACACATAGATCTACCTTAACAACTGACTACTCATTTTAGTCAAAAAAGGAACTTTTTTAAAAAAAGAGGAACTGTGCCTGCCAACCACAGTGCCCAATCACAAGTGGCAATAAAGCCAAGCAGAATGCATTTCTAATCAGATGCTTTGAGCAAACTCTACACTAGCAGGCACAATGCGTGACAAAGCCACTGCCATTAACTTCCAGATGAAAATCTAATCTTCCAGGGGCACACAGAAAGCAAACACTAAAGCTCCAGGGCAGCCTTGCTTAGGAAAAGCTCGCTCCACAGCCCTACAGGAGTAACCCCTCTGTGCTCCCCTGTGAAAGGTCTGGTACCACACAAACACCTGCAGTATTGGGGGTACTGACAGGAGAAAAACAACGGGAGAGAGAAAGTCTCGGTTGGAAGGGCCCTTAAAGATCATTGCGCTTCAAACCTCCTGCCATGGGCAGGGACACCTCTTAGTAGACCAGGCTGCCCAGAGCCCAATCCAGCCTGGCCTTGAACACTTCAGGGACAGAGCAGCCACAACCTCACCACCCTCACAGTGAGGAATTTCTTCCTAGAATCCTAAATCTTCCCTCTTTCAGTTTGATACCATCCCCCTATCACTAGATGTCCTAGTAAAAACTCCCTCTGCAGCTTTCCTGTAACACTTTTTAGGTACTAGAAAACTCCTAAAAGGTCCCCATAAGACTGAATAACCCCACTTCCTTCAGCCTGCCCTCTCAGGAGAAGTAGCTCTCCTCGTTGCAAAGGAAGAAGCTCGTTACAGCCCCCCGAAGCAACGCAAATAGGCTTGAGGGGCCCTGACAGGCCCGAGGGAGACCACCCGGCCCCAAGGAGCAGCCTCCCTGTAGCCCCCGGCACGGACAGCTTGCCATACCCGAACTAAGGCCAGAGGCCGTGCTCTCACCTCAGTAAAAGGGTCCATCGTTGCTGCTACCGCCGCAAACCACCGCCCCAACCGCTCTCGGATTTGAATTTCAGCGCCGCCTGACGCCCGCGTCACGTGACACCACTCGACACTCCTCCCCTCCCCGCCCCGGAACTGTGCGCGGGGCTCCGCACCTCCCGCGCCTAGTGATTGACAGCACCAATAGCCAGTCAGAGGCCAGCCTGGCCTGCGGGGTGTCCGGGAAGCAGCGCAGGCGCCTGCCGGATACGGGGACCTCTGCGTCTGCTTTCTGTGTTCTTACCTACCGACTGCCCCTAAAACTGTGGTTTTATCTCTTAAAGAAAACCGGGGGGTGGGTTGCCTCCTCTGCAAGCAACTCCAGTAGTGCTGCCTGTGTGACCCCACAGGGCGCTGCGGCTACTCGCTGACAATGTCACAGTGTCACAGACGGGTGGGGGTTGTCAGGGCCCTCTGGCGATCATCTGATTTAACACCCCCGCCAGAGCAGCTTCTCCTACAGTAGAACCCACAGGAGCACGTCCAGGCGGGTCCTGGATGACCCCAGAGGCTGCGACTCCACACCTCCCTGGGCAGTCTGTGCCAGGGCTCTTGCACCATGAAAAACGTGTTTTCCTTATCATAGGATCATAGGATGTTAGGGGTTGGAAGGGACCCAAGAGATCATCGAGTCCAACCCCCCTGCCAGAGCAGGACAAAACTGTCTAACACAGATCACAGAGGAACGCATCCAGGCGGGCCTTGAAAGTCCCCAGAGAAGGAGACTCCACGACCCCCCTGGGGAGTCTGTTCCAGTGCTCCGTGACCCTCACAGCAAAGAAGTTCCCCCTTGTGTTGAGGTGGAACCTCCTCTGCTGCAACTTACACCCATTGCTCCTTGTCCTATCACAGGGAGTAAGTGAAAAGAGCCTGTCCCCCCTCTCCTGGCCAGCCTTCAGGTACTTATAAACATTGATCAAATCTCCCCTAAGTCTTCTCTTCTCCAGACTAAAAAGCCCCAAGTCCCTCAGCCTCTCTTCATAAGCCATGCCGTCCTGTCCCCTAATCATCCTCGTAGCCCTCTGCTGGACCCTCTCCAGCAGCTCCCTGTCCCTCTTAAACCGGGGGGCCCGAAACTGAACACAGTACTCAAGATGAGGCCTCACCAGGGCAGAGTAGAGGGGGAGAAGAACCTCTCTCGATCTGCTGGACACACTCCTCCTAATACACCCCAGGATCCCATTGGCCTTCTTGGCCACCAGGGCACATTGCTGTGCCATGGTTAACCTGTTGTCCACCAGGACCCCCAGGTCCCTCTCCACAGGACTGCTTTCCAGTAGATCACCTCCCAGCCTGTGCAATTGCTTAAAACCTCAATGCAACGTGCACATGACAAACGTCTTTTCCTCTTGGTCTTTACAGAGCCAATAATGTCTTCATAATTTTGATTCAGATTCAGTGGAACCCTGCTCACAAAAATAAATATATAAATAAATGACTTAGCTTCTCAGGGGGTTACAGGAGTCTTCCAGAAGAGCAATGGACAGTAAAGACCTTTTCTTCTTTCTTAGTAAATTAATAAGACTATTTGTAGTTTAAGGAGCAAATGAACCGATGTTTCGCAATCTGATGGCATAAAGAAAAAGAGAGGGAAAGGAAGGAATGCCCTGTGGAAAGCAGCAGAACAATCAGGTGGCTCTGCCCACTGAGCAATGTTATATTTTAAGCCAGCCTTTTGCATTCACAAATTATGAATCACACCCTTTGCTGTTCTCCTAGCCCCATGTGATATGGTTTAGATTTCCTCCTGCCAGGGGCAAGCTAATGAAAAGTAATCCCTTCTGTAATGATAAATAGCACAGTGAAAGCACTGGGGCAACGGTTTTCTGCTGGCTTGCAGTTTTCATGGGAAAGAGTGTGGGCAAGGAAGCTAGTCATTTGTTTTCTAAACATTTTTCCATTCCCAGGTTTTCCTTCCAAAAAATGTAAAAAGTCTATTGATTGTGTTCAGAGCGAGTATTTTCATTTTGTGAAGATTATAGAATGGAGCAGATTCTAGCTAATAATAAGAGTCTTTGTCTAATAAGCCAAGGTTTTCATTGCTCTGTCTTTCTTACAACACTGACACAGTAAGTGTAAAATATCAAAGGTGAAAATGCCAGTCCCCAGTGCAACCCACCGTATCGCTCCATTCTGTAATCCTCAAAGAGTTCCTCAGTCATTCTATCTGCTGAGAAACTGTGAGTTCATGATTCTAATTCCAAAGGAAAGATGAACAAGATGAGTCACAGAAAAATCTCAGTTATCCTGCCATTTAGAGAAAAACACTATTTTCCAACTGGTAACTTTGCTTTACTCACAGTTGGGTAATTCAAAGTGGAAGCTGATGCTCACCTGTTCTGCCCTTGCAAGCAGACTCAGTGCATTGCATGATCATAATGGTGCATTATAATACAGTGCACAGTAGTATATTCCTTGTAGTTTAAGTTTGGCTTAAAAAGGTTTGCTTTTTTTAACCAGAAAATTAACCTTCCACTAATCAACCTACATGCTTGACTAAATGAGGACTGATTTAAAGATATGAAATAAGTTTTAAATGAGTTCAGGGTATTTTTTTCTCTTTATTTTCCATGTAATTCCCGGAAAAAAAATTAAATTGTTTCTGCAATAGTAGCTTGTTTACACAAGAAGGTGCTGCTTAGACAGGATTTGAGGCTGCTGTGGAAATGTATTATGGAATCACAGAACATAAGGGATTGGAAGGGACCTCAAAAGATATCTAGTCCAATCCCCGTCACATCGCACAGGAACATATCCACGCACGTTTTAAATGTCTACAGAGAAGGAGACCTCTGCTCTGTCACCCTCACCAGGAAGAAGTTCCTTCTCATATTTATGTGGAACCTCCTCTGTTCCAGCTTACACCCATTGCCCCTTGTCCTGTCACTAGATGACACTGAGAAGAGCCTGGGTCCATCCTCCTTCACATACCCACCTACACACCCACCCTTCACATATTGATAGACATTAATGAAGTCACCCCTCAGTCTCCATTTCTCCAAGGTAAAGAGACCCAGCTTCCTCAGCATTTCCTCATAAGAGAGGTGTTCTACTCCCTTCATCATCTTTATTGCTTTGTGCTGGACTCTATCCAGCAGTTCTGTGTCACTCTTGAGCTGAGTGACAATACTCCAGATGTGGTGTCACCAGGGCAGAGTAGAGGGGGAGAAGAACCTCTCTTGATCTGCTAACTACCCCACTTCTTATCCACCCCAGGATCCTGTTGGCCTTCTTGGCTACAAGGGCCCATTGCTGGCTTGTGGTCATCCTGCTGTCCACCAGGACCTCCAGGTCCCTTTCTCCTATGCTGCTCTCCAACAGATCAGTCCCCAACCTACACTGGTACCTGGGGGAAAAAATACCCATCTGAAATAAGAAGCAGCTGATTTTTAGAGGGATCCTACTTGACTTTTAACAAACACAATGAAAATCTTACTGTACCCATGAGGAATGCTGGAAATAGCATCATTTTGCCCTCAGTAGAAACTATGTGACACCAAGGCTGTGTTAGAGATGAGTAAATAGCCTTCAGTCTGCTTTTGCTTAAAAAACTGTTGTGACATCTCCAAGGGTTTTGACTACCTGAAGTCAGAGCCCATATGGAAATCATACAGGTTTTGGGACATAAGGAGAGCTGCTGCTCCCTGACATTGGTTTGGAAGTGGCTTTGCCTTCTTTTATATATATATATATATATATATATAAAATCCAGAAATCTCTATTGAACTCTGGGGATCTGTAAGAAGGCAAGGAGGGATGTGCGCTGCTCTGTCCCCACTCAGGCACTCTGGAATTCCAACTCAGGGGTTCTAGTAACAGCATGATAAAGTGATACCCAGGAAACCTCCAAAAGCAGACACTGGTTCCAATTGAAAGGTTGATGAGCGGGCTTACACCTTGGGTTCTGCCCCTCAGTGCTTCTCCTTGAAAAGGGGACTTACCGGAACAATACCTTCTCCAGGCCAAGCAAAGTCCCTTCTGCTGTGCAGATTCTTTCCCAGGTGAGAGAATCTGGATGCCCCATGAAGTGAAATATTCAGTGAAGAAATAGATCATCACATTTTTCCCAGCTGCTGTGTCTTTGCCTACTGAGGTCAACGGCAAAGGGTCCCCTGCTCCCAGTGCAGGTGAAGCCTCTTTCTCCAAAGAACCATGTAGTCATGCCTGTTACTGCAACAAGCTACATCTTGTCAGTAGCTGCTGAGACAATGGTTTGTGTTTCTGGAATATCCCCTTTCATTTTCCTGTCTGGGCCATCATAAAAAAAAAATGGGATGGTTAAGAACCAAGCAAACTCCCCATTTGATCAGCTGAAAAAGAGTGAAGCTGTTCAACCAGAAAAGAGTTGGCAGACTTCAGAAGGCCCAAAGTAGGAGCATTTTTTAAAACTCTCTAAATTCAGGAGCAGATATTAATTAGGCTGGCAGTGGGTGCCTGACCTGGTATTTGTGCTGCCACAACAAGATACCCATGACTCATCTGCAGGTGCTTGTGTTGAGCAGGCATCCTGTGCTCCTCAGGCTTCCTGCCAGCCACTGCCCAAGGCATCATCCCACCTTTCTCAGAGAAGCACCTGTAGTACCTTTCTTGCTGCAGAAGTGGATAGTTAGAGGAAGAAAGGCCATGGTGGGGTTGTATGGGTTCACCAGCCCATACCGATGCCTGCCTGACTGCCACAGAAAAGCAGCCTCTCTGTTCTTAGTTGGCACAAGTGAGGTTGTATGTGCAACAAGCATCTCTGGGTTTTTGTTTCAGCATATGATCACAGCCAACAACATTAGTGCACTCTCATCACAAGGATCATACACTGCTTTCACTTCTCTAAAACCTTACTGCAGGGTTGGCCTGCATTTTGTTTTGTGTACAGTGTTGAGCCTCCTTAGCATAAAACAGGAACAAATTCAGTCAGTAATAAACCAGGCTGAATAGTGGAGCTGTTTCACGTTATGCTCTTCATGGCATCTTAATATAGTCCCATTGACTATGAGTAAGCAGCTCCCACGAGCATGTGCTGCCTTCACTGTGTAGTAGAAGCGTAGGACCCAGCTGGAATCAGAAGGCAGTGGTAGACATTTCAGAAGGAGTTTCTAGGAAGAGCAAGTCTGGAAGGACAGTCAGTTGGAGTCACTTGGTCAGAAAGCACTCAGAAAAGTCATTAAGTTGGAGGCAAATGTTGCCTCTCTGATGGCCCTCAGGCTCTGCCAAATTATGCAGGGTTTGTTAAGGATTCTTGTTCTCAGCGTTCCTCGTTCCTCAGAGGTTTTTTTTTTATTTGTCAGCACAGAGAAGCAGAAGAAAGATATTGGTGTGAATATGGGGGAGGAACCAAATAAAACCAAAGTTCCAAGTGTGTGTGCATGTGTATATATATATACTTATATTTAAAATCCAAACGCACACATACACATTTTTATTTATGTGCGTGTTGAATTTTGCAGCATTAGCTCATGACAGATGTAGAGATCAGTAAAATATATCACTGCTTTTCCAGACTCTACGTGTTGCAGAGTGGATGATGCCAATATTGCTGTAAAGACCCTCTTCTGCATGCAGGACATGGCAGTATTGTTGGCCGGGTGAATACAAAATGCTCTCTGAAGGCATGACAGATAAATCTATAATTATCTCTGGAAGAAATGTTATGTTGAAGCTGAAGTACAAGATGCCTGCCAGCTTTTATTCTGTCTCCTAACAACGGATCTGGGGTACCAAGATACAGATCTGTTTGAGTTGTATTATTTAAGCTGTATTCCACAACGTGGCTCATCTCAACCAAACCGTTTGTCCCCAGGTGCCCTCACCTCGCTACCATGCAGTCCATGCCAGCTGCACTGTAGCCTCCAGGAATTTGTTTGTGATAGAGTAGCTCTTCTTTTTCCCCACTGTCCATCCAGACAGACTTGCAAGCTATGACACCCTCGAAGTAAGAACTGTTAGAGGTAGATGTAACATATATATATACATATATATATAATTCTTGTCATATTGAGATACTTAGAAGTGTTTTTCTCGACCGAGGTTTCAAAGTTATGCTTTTAATCAACAAGCGTGACAAAGGTTGCTCCGAGCCAAAGCAGAACACAAGGACAGGTGGCCTTTTAGCATCCCTCCTCTGTGCCTTCTGCTGCTGCTTTTGGCATCTTTCTGTGAGAGCCACAATCTGGCATGACCTAACAAAACCTGCAAGGCACCCTGCAATGAAAGTGGCTGGTGGGAAAAGAAAAAAATAAGATGGAGGCAGCAGATTCAGGGGTGATTGAGTGCCCAAGCACTTAATGAAAAAGGGGACACAGATGCTAGGGAGATAATGAGAAATGTGGAGAGAAGGCATCCACCAGAAGGAGCAAGCAGAGGAGGATACGTGTGTAAAACACACATCAAAAGCTGGAGCTGCCAAATTCTTCTCTGTGGCTTCCAAACTTACATAAAGTATCATGTCTAAGAAGAGAATTGCAGGTCCACACAACAAAATCATTGCGGAGTTAAGGAAAATAGAACATTACACAACATTGACTTCACTTGTAGCAACCATCTATCATTTCTTCATCTGCTGTACTGTTATTTCCACCGATTGACTGTTTGGGGCTTTATTTCTGTAGTTGCCATGTGTTGCAAGCAAACTCTAACCTATTAGTCACCGCTTTGCCTCTCTAAATTTAAAAGTGTTTATTCAGTTCCTGCAATTTGAGATTTGGAGACAAGCCTGTGGGTTCCAGATACTACAGTGTTAGCAAAGGACTTCAGAGGGTTACTTTAGGTTAAACTTAAGACATGTTGACAGAGCACATATTTTCTGTGTTCCTCAAAGAACTCAAGTTAAAAGGGACATCAAATTTGTCAGCTCAGAAGTTTCAGCACTAGCTCCTCATTAGCAGACTGAAAAAATGACACCAAGTCTTTTCATAGCTGGTCTCCAGAGTGCCTGCCCTTGACTGTCTGTGAGGCAGCAGTAAATAAAATTAAAATATGTGCTTTAAACTCTTTTTCCCCTTTTAATTATTGCCTGTGAAGAGTGATCTGAAAGCAGACAGAGCTGTCTGATCAGTCAGATGGTTGCACACATGCATCTGTCTGTAGGAGGAATTTACGGAGTAGAACTTTTCCAAGATGGACACAAAGAGGTTCTGAGGTATCCACCCACGCTGTATGATGTGTAATCACATCTTACACCTCATAGGATGACACTAAGGAGAAAATCAGTGTGTACTATGCATTGAAGATATGAATTAGGGGATTTCTTGGAGGGAAGGTAGCAGATGTTGGAACAGCACACAGCTTTCCAGCTCTCCTCTCCCTTGCACTTCACCACAGTGTATGTTGAAACCTATCATGCAGTTAAGTGATTTCCAATTAAATTGCTTCCTCCAGTAAGTGTTGGCTATTTAGTAAAGTAAATGCATTAACACACTACAATAGATTCTTGTGTCACCTCACTTCAGTAATGCTCTCAACTCTGCAGGAAGACTACAAATACTCCCACCCCATGCCAATATTAACTGGTTACACAACTGTAATTGCTAAGGTAGATTAACTTGGTCCTTTTGGATGTTTGACAGGCATTTTAAAATGTGCAGCTTACAGGTCAAGGAGTGAAAGGCTTCACAAGTGAAGCAACAGACCACACGAGGGAAATGATCAGAAGGGTGCAATACAAAGTCTATCTTCTGCTTTAAGTTATCAAATATATGATAAGCTTTTGATTACTGAAAACAGTTATTGCCCTAAACTGTTGCTCTGATGCTTCCATTCCCTTTAGCAAGTGATGACAGCTCCTTGTGCTCTCCAAGGGTGGCACATATACTTCTGAGCACCCTTGTCCCATGCAGCCCTTTCTCCACCTGCCTTGTATTTATCAGTCATTACCAACTGTTAGTTACAGCAACTACGGTAGTTGATAATTACCAGTGTACAGCAATGTAGTCACTGGATCCAGTTATACATGTTAAACTCCTGCAAAGGATGACACTGAAAACCCACTGATGTTCAGAGAATCATAGAATGGTTTGGGTTAGAAGGCACCTTTAAAGTTCATCTGGTCCAATCCCCTGTAGACAGCAGGGACATCTTCAAATAGAGTGGGTTGCTCATTGCCCAGTCCATCCTGATCTGGGATGGGACTTCACCCATCTCTCTGGGCAACTTGGGGCAGTGTCTCACCACTCTCAGCATTTCTTCCTTATCTAGTCTGAGTCATAGAATTGTAGAATGTATTGGATTGGAAGGGACCTCTAACATGCCCTTGCAAAGAGTTCTTTCACAGCCTTCTAATAGGCCCTTTTCAGGAACTGGAAGGCTGCTACAAGACCCTCCAAGAGTTTTCTCCTCTTCAGGCTGAACAGTCCCAACTCTGCCTGTCTTCACTGGAGAGGTGCTCCAGTAATCAGAGATTACTTGTGTGGCCTCTGGAAGAGGACCAACAGGTCCTCATCCGTCTTGTGTTGGGGGCTTCAGAGCTGGCCACAATACTCCAGGTGAGGTTTTATCAGGGCAGAGTACAGAGGCAGAATCACCCCTCCTGATCTGCTGGCCCTTGTTCTAGTTGGCCATTTGGGCAATTGGTGGCTCATGCTACGCACCCACTAGTTACCCCCAGGTTTTCCTAGTTTAAAACCATCATCACCCCATGTTCTGTCTCAACAGACCCTGATAAAAAGATTGTCCCCGTGGTTCCAGAGGTCACACTAAGGTCTCGCTGGATCCTTCTCCAGCTGAACATCCCCAGCTCTCACAGCAGCAGGTTCCACCCTCAGAGCAGCGTTTCTGGTGCGTTCTGGCCCCGCTCTACTCGTTCAATGTCTCTGCTGTGCTGAGGCGCCCAGAGCTGGACGCAGCGGAGCGGAGGGGCTCAACCCTTGCCCTCCGCACGGTGCCCCCTCGCTGAGCCGTGAGCCCGCCGGAGCCCCGCGGCCCGCCCCGCGGTGCCGCTCTGTCCGGCGCCGCGGGCGCTGCCGGGACTCGTAGTCTTCGGGGCGGTGCCGCGGCCATCGCTGCCTCCTGCCCGCTCCCCTCAGGGCTGGCTTCTCGCTCCGCCCCGGGGGGCAGCCGGCCGGGCACCATGCTGGAGTCCATCCGTGTCACCGGTGAGTAGCGCTCGCGAGGGCACTACGGGCACCGGACGGGGCTTGGGCAGGGGCTGGCGGCGGAAATCCCCACCCCGGGGAGGCGGTGAGGGCTGCCCGTGAGAGGAGTTGTCCCGGGGTGGGGGCGATGGGACGGGGAGGAGAGGGGAATGTGACCCCTGCAAGGACGCCGGGGACACCTGCCCGCCTCCCGAGGACAGAGGATGCGAACAAAGGTGGCAGATGGATTGCATCAGGGGCTGCCACTCCTCGGCACCCTTCTTTGCTGGGTTTTCAGAGAACTTGAGGGATCGGTATCACAGCACCATATAGAACACTCGCGTGTGCTGGTCTATACCGTCTATATAAAAACCTCGTCTGTAGGAACCCGTCGTGCACATATCATAACCGTGAGTATACGAATCTGTACCACATAAACTTACATACACAAGTCTATGTAATATATAAACTTGTGCGTATGGATCTGTGCCATATGTCTACAAACCTGTATGTCCAGGTCTGTCCTACATAAAAACCTGTGTATGAGACTGGTGGTGTACATATGAACACTGGTTTATATACATCGATAACGTACACACCTATAAAAACTATAGGACTGTATAAGCACAACGTGGAATGGGTTTGTGTGGTATCAAAACCTTCTGCCCTGAGCTCTGTGTATGTGTCCTATAGAAGAAAGTCTGCCATACAGCCACTGCAAAACCAGGTTTTGGCTCTGATGTTTTCCTTGTTTGAGTTTGACCTCATTTTTCATATGTTGTTTCTTCAGCTGCTTCGAGCCAATGTTACTTTGTCATGGGGAAATCTATCTAGAAGAGATCTAGTGCAGGCAGCTCAGTGTCCCCTCATAATATTGCAATCATAATTAAGATTCCTTACAGCTACTCTGCCATTAAATGACTTCTGGCCTCAGGAATAGAAATAAAGTTCATGGAATCAGACAGAGCATCCCAAGAGATGTACATGAGGAAGTGCAATCTTAAAGGATTAAGATTTCTTAAAAGGAAGCATAGTTATCTGGGCTTTCTAATCCTCCATCAAATGTTCCTGGACAGCCCTAAGCCATGGTAGAGTGAGCTGGAGATGTGCTTGGATGGGAGTTTGATCCTCTGCAGGTCTGCCTATAAATCAGTTTTGTCATTATATCCCGACTCTATTAAACGAATGGGAGTTTGTTACTTGATTTCATTAGTGTCAGTCTTCTCTGTTACTGATTATTGCTCTGCTCATGTAATTGAATTTGAAGGATCTGAACCTGCATTACAAAATGTCATGCTTCATACTTCATAAATGTGTGTGCAAAGAACCGCTCATGAGTCCATTTATACTTTTTAAGGCAGAAAGAGTAAATTTTTCAATATCACTGCCTTTTTAAAGACAAAACCCAAGGTGCACAGTCTAAAATCATTGTACTGAATCCTGTAAAAGTGGCTACTTCAGAGTTATTTGCAAACACTGGCAATTAAGGAATCAGACATACAGGTTGACCCGTAGCTGAAATTTAGCCTTGATTTTGAAGCTCAGAATTAAGGTTGAATGACAGTGTTAGAAGAAGAAAGCAAATAGGTAGGTATTTTGGTGGGGAAATACATTTGTAGGTTAAAAGTCAGTCTAAGCGTCACGTGGGCTCTAGTTAACCACTAACTTGTGAAAATAGAAAATATCTCTAGCAGTCATTTTGCAGGAGCTCACTGACTAATTCTGCAGCAAAACCGTCTTCAGTCATTACAGACACAGCTTCTGGTGCTGTTTAGTTTCAGTTGCCTGGCACTTTCTGTTTCAGTTTTGCCTGTTTGTAAACCTCAAAGGTGTTATAGCCGTGAGGAAATACACAACGGGATTCTGCTCAGATTATGTTACACCACAAACATAAGTATTTGAGAGAAACGTTATAGTCACATGTAAAACTCTCTGTTGCCTGCTTGTTGTAGTGTATTTGTTCTACAGCTCTCTGCACCAACAAACCGTGCAGATTGCATAAGAGTTGCTAAACTGTTCACTGTACCTGATTCAAGGTACCACTTCAAGATCATAGAGTTATTAAGGTTGGAAAAGCCCTTTAATATCATCAAATCCAACCATTACCCAAACTGTCCCAAGGCCACCACTAGACCTTGTCCTTCAGCTCCATAACTACATGACTTTTAAACATGTCCAGGGATGGCAATCAACCTCCTCCCTGATCAGACAGTTCCAAGGCCTGATGACCCTTTCAATGAAGAAGTTTTTCCTTGTGTCTAACCTAAACTAAACCCTGGCACAGCTGTAGGCCATTTCCTCTTGTCCTGTTACTTGTGAGCAGAGACCAATGCCTCATACCTGCAGTTTGCAATTTGTCCATTCTACGTATAAAATATGAGAGCTGCTTGAGATCTGCAGGATCTCTTTTTTAAGAGCCAGGATAGCTGGGTGGCAAGTGGTTAGCACCTACAAACATCTTGTAGGTTCTCTCTTTTGTACTTCTCCTTTAGGCATTACACAAAGTGACAAAAGTCCTCAGTCTTCAACAAAGAGTTTCATAGACACATAGAATGTTTTAGATGGAGCAGGACTTTAAAGATTATCAAGTTTAACCCCCCTGCCATGATTGCCCAGAGCCCCATCCAACCTGGCCTTGAGCACTTCCAAGGATGGAGCAGCTGCACCTTCTCTAGACATCCTGTTCAGTGCCTCAGCAGCCTCACAGTGAGCTTTCCCCTTCTGTCTAATCTAAGTCTACTCTCATTATTCACCTCGTTCCACCTGTAGGTATTCAGGAAGCTGCTTGGAGAGTAACTACCCAGTAGATATTTCTACAGCACTCTCCAAAGTCTAGAAAAATTATTACGTTGGGCTTTTACTAAAGATATTATTAACACAATAAAAAAAACAACTCAATACACCCTGGCAAATAATGTCTCATAAACTTAGACAGCCTTTTCATGCTGCAAGATTCAGAGCTGGCAACTCAGCTACAGCTAGAAAAAGTATTTCATTAGTGCAAAAAAATCATGAGAATAGTGACTGCCACATGTCGAGTTTCCTGCAAGACAGGGTATTTTTAATGATGTTCACAGGACCCTTCAAAACATTTAGAAAGGCCTCTTTGCCCACTGCAAACAGAATTCAGGATGACTGGTTTTGATATCAACCCCATCTGTGCAAAACCTGCCAGGGTGCCACAAGCTCTTGACCACCCTTTGTGACCCTCACAGGAGAATTCTGACGTGGGATGTTCAGAAAGTGTCCAGATTCCAACGCATTTACTACAGGCTTGGAAATTTTAGTCATGAGTTTCTGGTATGGGATCAACAAAAGACCTTGAGGGAGCTGGAATGTAGGAGGTTCCACATAAATATGAGAAGGAACTTCTTCCCAGTGAGGGTGACAGAGCACTGGAAGGGGCTGCCCAGGGGAGTTGTGGAGTCTCCTTCACTGGAGACATTAAAGACCCGCCTGGATGAGTTCCTGTGCAACTTGGTCTAGGTGATCCTGCTGTGGCAGTGGGATTGGACTAGATGATCTTTCGAGGTCCCTTCCAATCCTTGATGATTCTATGATTCTATGCATTTAAGGTTATTTTTGAGTTGTTTCTCTGAATTCTTAGGTGGTTTTTTTCTGTATATCACTTCTTAGATTAACGTGTGATGTTAATTTGAATTATTCCCTGGGTAGTAGCAATTTAAGGCTCCTCTGTTCTTTTTGGCTTTTGAGGTTTGACTAGTAGAGAAGGGCAAGCTTTACCACCATGCTCCATTATTGTCTGTCCTCTGTATTTTTAGTAGTGGCTCTTTAATTTCCAACTGCAGTTTTGTCTGCACGTGCTGACAAACATTCCTGTTTCCAGACATTGCAGAAACCTTGCTTTTCATTTATCCTTCTTAAAAATAAGGATTCTCTGAGTGTAATACTTGGGATCAGGCCTGGAGTCAATCTTAAATAGTTGCCAAGAAATACCTGTGAGCCAAAAACTGGCGCATTTTGTAGCAGTTGTTTGTACACGCACAGATGAGCACCCACTGCACAGGCCTGGCTGCGCGTTTGGCACTGTTTTCCTTGTGATGGGAGCTGCGATTCCTCAGCATGACAGCTCATGGGAAAGCAAGATAAGCCCGGGAGGCAGGTTGTCACCTATGTACTGAGAAGGATCCAACAGAATTTGAGCTCAAAGTCCAAGGAGCTCATCTCTGGAGAGAGGATTTACAGACTTACTGTTAACACAGCTGAGCTTGTGTAAGATACACATAGTTCAGTGGAGGAGAATCATCAAATGCTTCTATCTTGCTCTTTCCAACCCAGGCTGCAGATTTCCCTTTGTACACTTATGCCAGCAGGACCTGTGCCTTTTTCTTTTTAGACCAGCATCTTCAGGAGAACTGAGGAACACAGCTTGACAGGCAACTGACAGAGGTCCAACAGTCTGAAATACATCGTCATGGTGCTTATGTTGGAAGCTGAACCGAATTTTACTGTGAAAATAAAGCCAAAATTAAACTACTAAAGATTTTATTTTTTCCCAGTTAATGATCTCTTGCTAATGTTCTATTCAGAGTATAATTACTCTGTGTAAAGTAATTACAGCTCAGCTATGTATAATGTGCAGGCTGAAGCTCAAATCTCTTTTACAGGCTTTAATCAAAATCTGGCCACATTTGCTGGTCTGTGAATCCTTTTCATTTTAGCTGGTTCCTCTGTGGCAGGATTCCTTTGTACCCTTGCTTTGGGCTCACCTGATATTCCAGGACAAGCTGGCTGACCAGAGGATGGTTGAAACAAGTGAAGAGAGGTCACTTTTTTCTAAAAAGCCATCACAAAATGTTAAATACAGTTTTAATCCTCAGTGACTTCTCCATGCAAGTGCTCAGCACCAGGGACCGCACTCTCCTGAAGGCTCTGCTGGGAGTCAGAGAAAAGAGGCTTCACACGTTAAAGGAACCTTGTTTGCTTCTTGAATT
The DNA here is from genome assembly GCA_013400115.1 of Rhinopomastus cyanomelas. Lineage (NCBI taxonomy): Eukaryota > Metazoa > Chordata > Aves > Bucerotiformes > Rhinopomastidae > Rhinopomastus > Rhinopomastus cyanomelas. The sequence goes on along the minus strand of VXBP01000441.1, from coordinate 276,202 downwards.
CAGTTCAATTTCCAATGTTTCTTCTCAAGTGTTTCCTTAAAGCCAGCACTGTTAATGCAGAACAGCTCTGAGTAGATGAAATGACAGTGTCTTCCGAAGGATTCTCAGGGACATGTTTGTAACTTGCTGTTCTCTTCTCCCCCGTCCTTAAATGCAGCCTGCGGTCTGTATTAAGGAGGAATACAGGATACTGAAGACTTTTAAACATCTATTTCTATTCATACAGTTGTGTGAGTTGTTCGCGGCGGCTGGCCCGTTCCAATGTTCCCTTCCTGAGAGTAAATTTTGTGACTCAGATTCTGCAGATGAAACCACGCCAGACTGCTTACATCACACCACCAATCCCAGTGGCATTTCGTTGTAAACACTGCTCGCATGCTCCTGTGCAGTTCCCTATATCTGAAATCAGTCTGCACTGAAAGCCTTCCTTCATGGTAAAGATCCATAAGATACTGCTTGAAACTAAAAAGTGGTGTAATGTAAAAGCAAACATCCATCTCACAGAGTCTTGTTTTAACAACGCTCGTTCTGAGCTGCCAGCAGTGCACTGGTGTGTGGAAAGGGAGGCAAAAAATTCCTGTTTAGTGGGATTTTTACACGCCCTAGTCTAATTGCTCAAAAGTGATATGCACACACAATTCTCCCATATGCTTAGAACTCAGGACTAACGTGATGTGACTGCAGTTAAGACAAGCTCTGTGTTTCCTTTGTGCCTAAAACGGAGGCCTTAAGGTCAGGATTGCTGCGTGAAACAATCCAGTTTGTCCTCAGCTTTTTGTTTGTTCTCTTTTCCCCCTCAATGCAGAAACACTTCACTGGCCTAAGACAGAGCTTTCTAAGAAATCAGTCCTGCGTCCAGAAGAACATAAGTTGAACATTAATAATGAAAACAGCCTCCAGCACCCTCCTTCAGGGATCCTCAAGGACATTTTCACAACAGGAACCAGTAGCTACAACGTCCTTCTGCAGAGCAAAGAGGAGAAAAAGCACCACGCTCAGAAGCAGACCGCTGCTCACCACAAGAAGCACAGAAAATCTGCCAAGTGTTCTACCACCTCCCGTAGCAGCGAGCACCGTAAGATCAAAGCCCCACTGCCCTTGCTTGGTGCCGGATGGTGCTGTACCAACAGACAGTCCTCCCTCATCGTCACCAGCCCCAAGTTCACCAACAGTGTTTCAGTGGCGGGGAGCAGCGTGGGGCTTCCATCAAGACCCAAGAGTAGAACCAAGAGGCATTTTAACCTAACAAAGCCAAAGCAATCGCAGTCCTCAAAAAGCCACGTCAAAGAAGGCGATGCCACCGGCCAAAAACTCTGTTTACTGGCTGCCATCAAGCCGTCCAACGTGGAGAAGGAGAAGGTGAAATTCTTCGAGTCAGACTTCACATATAATCCTCAGTTTGAGTATGAAAACCCTGTGCTGCCAAATGTGTTAGCTAAGCACAGCCATGCATCTGACAGATTTCTCAAGCAGGTACAGAGATGTATTTGCTTTTTTCCCCCTCCTTTTCCACTGGTTATTTTTTCCTACATGTACTGAGGTGATATTTGGGTTTGTTTGTAGCAAGTTTTTTCTCCTTATCCTCCCCACTGTCTGAAAAATGCATCAAATATAAATATATGATAGTAGAATTGAAAGAAAACCTTTTTGGTGAAAAAATTAAAGCCTTCCTAATATTTACAGACTTCTGTAGAGTAAAGGCACAGTTTCTTATAAATCACAGAATCTCTTCAGTTGAAAGAGACTTTTAAGATCATCAAGTCCAATCTTTGACTCAGCAGTTCCAGGTCACCCCTAAACCATGTCCCTCATTAAACAGGATTTAAGGCAAGAAAGCTTTTCATGCAGTGAATCAGAATCCAATAGAAGGAAAATACAATTCCTAAACTCTTTAATAAAGAGAGGAAAAAAAGCAGTGAAGAAATTTTGCCAATCCTCTTGGTGACACAGGGTTTGGGAGGGGACAGCAATTATTTGAGGTCGTGGTTATTGGATAAACGTATGTTGATGTTCCTCATTTTAATCTACTTTGACAGGAAATTTGCATAGACATGAGACTTAATCAAGCACCAGACAAATCTCATTCCAGAGAGAGGTAAAATTTAAAAAGACACCCCTAGCCCTTGGCTTTTTTCCTCCTCATAATATGCAGCCTGACTGGTAACAAGGACTACAAACACTCCCATTCCACATAGCTACCCTGGCTTCCTACCCAAGGTCCAAAAAACACCAAAAAGAGTCCAACAATATATTATTTTCTTAATCCAAGAGCATATGTAGGTCTTACTGTTAACTCATCATGCAGGCTTGGCCTGCATTTTCACATTAAAAATATCTGTATTTAACAGCTCAGTAGCTGGGTTTTCATTCAGAGTTTATTTTCTGCTCTTCAGATCAGCTTCTATGCTTCTAAACAACCAGCTAAACACTACACTAAATTAAACTACTTCTTGGCTAGACCACCTTAGCATGTTTTCCTTTGCTTTTAGCAGCTACACTGATCACAGATCACAGCAAGTCAACAGTAACTGTTTTGCCACACAATTTAATAGCAAATTTCCCTTTCAGTATGAGCCTTACTAATTGTTTTATCATTGATGACTTGATGGAGCAGGCCTGTAATTGATTTTTTGAATAAAAAACCCCACACCTAAGTAATTAATATTTTCATAATGGATTATTCCTCAATATTATTCCACTTTGTAACTCCACCTTTTTCCCTTCACACACAAGTCATGGGAAAACAAAGGCTTTACAACAAGTTTTATTAAAAAAGCAGTGAAAGGTTGAATACTCACTGAAATATGATAATTCTGGAGCTTAATAAGGAGGTTATAGATAAAGACTGAGTTACAGAATTAAACTGAGATTCAGTTTGCAGAAGTTCTTTGCAAGACAAGCATCTATTCACGACTCAGCTCCTAAAAGGACTGAGCTACAGTATTTTCCACTTCTTAGAAATGCCCAGCAAAGCAGCTTGATCAGATCTCCAGGCCCAGCAGGTGGCATTCTCTTTCTTTCATCTACAGTTAACTTGAGGAACACTTGTCTCCTCACAAATCTGAATTTCATTTTGTGCCAGTTGACTATCCAGAAACAGCAGCGTTAACAATTTTAATCAGCAAACACTGCACAAGCGCTTGCTTTTCCTCAACACTGTTTTTATTTCTCCAGTGCAGATTTTACTTGTCAGAAGGGACAAGTAAAGGGAGGTATCTTATAGGAACTCTAAGCTCAGGAAAGATTATGAAGTAAGTACTCACAGTTTGAAGATTGGGATCTTCAGGAGGAACACAACGGCATGGCATCATCTGTTTTCCTGTAACAAGGATAAATCCAGGTTTTGGAAATACTTTTGGCTTTTATTTGGTGCTGTACGTGTTTTACCATGGTATCACAGTACATTAGGGATTGGAAGGGACCTTGAAAGATCATCTAGTGCAATCCCCCTGCCATAGGGAGCTTTGCTTACTGTGAACAGAAATGGACTTATTCTTTATTTCATAAATGGTGCTTCAACAACATACATTTCCTGGTTCTTGTATGACTAATATCTCTTTAAAATCAGCTTTTTACCAACAGAACTCACCAGTTTTGTAGGGAGCTTTTAGGATACTTCAGTGGAATGAGCTCAAAACCTGCTGTTTGAGAATGTTAGAGGATTTTAGGGGAAAACACAGGTTGTGTTCTCTCATTGCCCTTTCTGCTTTGCAGCATGTCTGTGGAATCAGTTAATGTAGCTTTACCACAACTTATCTGGAAGATGAATGCTCTGCCTCCTTTATTCTTCTTTAAAGGCAAAGAGGGTGACAGGGCACTGGAGGAGGCTGTCCAGGGGATTTGAACCCACCTGGACTTGGTCTGGGTGATCCTGCTGTGGCAGGGGGATTGGACTAGATGATGGTTCGAGGTCCCTTCCAATCCCTAATGATTCTGTGATTCTAACACTATGTACCAGTGATTAACAGAGTGATGCTGCAACAGGGAGCACACAGGCTTGTGAGCACCCACTTCACCCCCAGTTCAAGGTTTTCCACTGGGGGCACAGCTAAACACTTGTATTGACTGACTTTTCACAGACCTAGAGTAAACATGTTCAAATTATTGATATATTTGAAAATAATTTTAATGTTTCTCTTCTCATACTTGTGTTTCTTTATTCCTCTCTCTACCTTATTTTCTTTACAGTAAGGTTATTTCATGAGTCATGCAAGATGTGCTGTTAGGGAAGAGAGGAATCTTTTTATCATCTCTCAGGCCCTGCCACACCTGTCTGTGCAGGACCTTGTGTGCAGGAGAAGTTTCTGGGAACTAAAATCCCCTTTACCTCGTAGATCACCAGTAGAGACTTGTCATTCTTACTCATGTTTCTGTGTAATAAATTCATGGGAGTAACAGTGAAAATAACAGCACTGGACCTCTGGCCAAAACCTGCAGCACTGGGTTGGCAAAACAATGCCAGAGTTTGCACCAGCTGAGGGTCCATCCTCTATTCTTAACAAAGTCATCTCGAAAGACGTGATTTATTAACTTGAAGAAGGATGTTGCAGACTTCACAGCAGCAGTCCCATCACTACTTGTCTTGAGGAGCATCAGGATTTCTTTTCTCTTCAGTAGAGCCAAGGGTCAGCAAGGTGCCTGTCAATCCTGCTGTGAGTTACCTGTTCTGATGCTGCGTGGGGCTGTGTAACACCCACCATAGAGCTCTGCTCATTGCTGTCCTCTGACAAGGAGAGGCAAAGCTGAAGCATTTGTGTTGGCTCAGGGGTGGCACATTCCTCTTTTTGTGATACCTCTCTGTGGATGTCCTGATGCCTCATCTTATAAAGAAGACTTGAAAAAGAGCAGATATTGTGCTCCTCCTGGGTGCCTTTCTTCTTCTACTGCAGTAGGACAAGAGGAAGTGGCCTCAAGCTGCACCACAGGAAGTTTAAACCATAAACCATAGGCCATGCTCAGCTTTCCACCCATTTCTTCTGGCAGCAATATGCGAGAGAATTGTTGATACCACTTATTTGTGGAACAACTGCCCAAGGAAGTAGTGGAGTCACCATCCCTGGAGATGTAGATGAGGCACTTGAAAACACAGTTTAGTGGGTGTGGTGGTGTTGGGGTGATGGTGGGACTTGATGACCTTCTAATGATTCTGTGAAACATACCCTCTTCATTTTGGAGGTTATAAAGAACTGTTGTGTCTTAAATGAATGGTTTCAATGATAGTTCTGTAAGCAGAGTTCCTGTTCTCTCTCCTCTTTTCTGAAACAGAGCCCCATGGTACAGAGGATTTCATTGTGCAGAGACAATTTGGACAGAGATATGAATACACATCTGCTTAATCCATTAGGAAATACCAAGAAATGCAGCAAGGTGACAGTAGCAGTTGGAATGTGTAAAATACCTTGGGGAAAACCATGAAAAGGACTACGCAAGTGTCCTAGTGACCCTTTATGTCTGATTTACAAGGTGGCTGTACAGCATTCCCAAAATTCAAAGAACAACTGGGTGTTATTTCACTAGGCTGATAATTATCTTTGTCGTGTTGATGTATGTGGTCTGAGATGAGTTGATCACTCTGTTTTTTTCAGCACTAAACACATGCCAAGACAAGGGGGTCTTACCACTTTCAGAGATGCTGTGCTTTTGTGTTTTATAGTCCATCAACATCATGGAACGGACGCTGCAGAAATATGGGAGCTACGAGCAGTTTGAACAGGCCACTGGAGGCAGCTTGCTCACCAAAAGTCGCATCTGGAATCGTGTCAGGAAATACATGGTGAAGGAAGGCTGCCTTGGGGAGGTAAGTCCTGCGCTGGATCAGGAAAGAGACATTTATGTAGAGCTCTGAAATCCCACGTGGATGGACCCAAGGGAGGACTTTATCCTAGAATTGCAAGAATGTTCCTCACATCGTATTTCTGTCATGGCTGAGCCCAGCCTAGTTCTTTGAACAATTGAAGTGATGCAAATTCCTCAGCCATCTCTCTGAGCCTGATTCCCAATTCATGTGTGCTTGTTCTTAAATCCACATCTTTTGGGAGTACCCAAGAGCAACACCCTTCCTTCCCTACATTTTACAGCCTCTGGAGAGTAGTACATTTCCATTTATTCATTGGTTCTGCCATCCACTCTCTTGTATCAGTTATTTACACCAGAGGAAAGAGTTAAGAGAAGGCCAAGAAAAATAAGCAGCGGGTCAAGAAGCTGATTTATGTGAAGGAACACAAATGAAAGTGACTTCAGTGAGTAAAAATGTCTGAAAGAGGCTGGCTTGTCAAGCTGGCATGAGAGATGGTTTTTCCTGACTTGAACTGTCTAACTTTTCAGAGCTCTGTGCAAGAAGAAACAACCTATTTCTTATATTCAGGATTCTAAAAGTCCAGTTTGCCTGAGTCATGTTAATGTCTTTGCTCCCTGGGTCCTTTTTTCTTAACTATGATATTAAAGAAATGGTCTGACTTGTAGGTTCTCTCCCTCATACTTATTCTTTAGGCATTCCAGAAAGAGGGAACAGTGCTTAGTCTTCAACAAAGAGCTTCACAGAATCACTTAGGTTGAAGGGGAATCTCAGAGATCATCTAGTTCCAACCCCCCTGCTTTTGGCAGTGACACCTAGATTGCCCAGGACCCCATCCTCCTGGCCTTGGACATTTCCAGGGATGGAGCATCCACAGCCTTCCTGGGCAACCTGTTCCACTGCCTCAGCACCCTCACAGTGAGGAGTTTCTTCCTAAGGTCTAACCTAAATCTCCCTTCTTTTAGTTTGAAAACATTCCCCCTGTTCTATCACTAGAGTTCCTCATAAAAAGTCCCTCTCCAGCTTTCCTGTAGCCTCTTCAGTACTGAAAGACTGCTGTAAGTCCCCCCAGAGCCTTTTCTTCTCGAGGTTGAACAGCCCCAACACCCTCAGCCTGTCTTCACAGGAGAGGTACTCCAGCTCTCTTATCTTAATTGTGGCCTCCTCTGGACTTGCTCTGTCCTTCTTGTATTGGGCACTCCAGAACTGGACACAGAACTCCAGGTGAGGTCTCACTAGAGCAGAGTAGAGGAGGGGAGTCACCTCCCTTGACGTGTTGGTGACATTTCAGGGTACAGTTTGCCTTCTGGGCTGGCCTCACATGCTGCCAGCTGTCGACAGTCTCAACTACCAACACCCCCCAGTCCTTCTCCTCAGTGACTGCTCTCAATCCACTCACCACCCAGCACGTAACTGTGCTTGCAGTTACCCCTTCCCTCCCAGTCACTTGTTGAAAAAGTCTTTTTGAACTCCAGTAACAAATCAGTTTTCATCTTGGGCAGTTTTTGTTTTAACTACCAATTTTCCAAGAGAAAACAGGAAAACAAGAGCCGTGTTCCTGTGTGAAACAGACCAGAACAGCTCTGCTCTTTTAACATTCCAAGCCTGCACCATGTCTCAGGAAACAAAGGACACAGCACTGCCCCCTCTCATTCACGTGGCTTTGCTGGTAGCAAGGAAGGGTTGTGAAGGGCAAGGGACTGAGGAGCAAGGAAACAGTGGAAGGGGCCAAAGGAAGAAGCAGGAAGAGGAACAAGAGCCCTTTGCTACCTGAACTCTCTCGTCTTTAGATTGTGGTCCATCTCACGGAGGACCTGCTATCTCGAGCCTCAATGACGGTGGTGAATGGGCGCCCCACCCTCACTATCAATATCTCCACTGCGCGAGAGCACTGGCTGGAAGGGATGCTGAGACATGAAATTGGTACGAACGTGGCGGCAGTTCGTCAGGCGGAGGGGAGTACTTGCATGCATTCCTACTTATTTTGCAGTGGTGGGCCAGGCACCCTGTTCTACACAAGTCCAAAGAACCCGTGCTGTAGGGGTGCTGAAGGGCAGAGGAGACCTACTTACAGAATCATAGAATCATACTTACTGTTGTGGCATGCAGTAAAAGGAGATAGAGGGTTGGTTGGAAGAGACCTCAGAGATCATCTAGTTCCAAGCCCCTTGCCATGGGCAGGGACACTTCTCACTAGACCAGGTTGCCCAGAGCCCCACGCAACCTGGCCTTGAACACTTCCAGGGATGGAGAAGCCCCTGGGCAACCTGTTCCACTGCCTCACCACCCTCAGAGTGAGGAATTTCTTCCTAAGATCTAATCTAAATCTCCCCTCCCTGAGCCTGAGGATTCCTGGGGTTCATGCACGTTGGCAGTTTAGATCAGATCAGGAGTGAGTTTTGGAGTCTGCCAGCTAGTCCCACTTACTGCACTGGGGTTCATGTGCCAAAGGAATCTCTGAGCAGGTAAAGCATAATCCTTTCAGAGGACAGCAGCCCAGAGGCTGTGCCCCAGGGCATACCTTCAGTGCTGGCCCTGCTCATGGGAGCAATTCAGAGCTAGCTGGGAGTAAAGAAAAGACAAGAAATAAAGGCAATACATTTTTACCATTGGACCTCCACACCAGCCATTTCACTTTCCAAACCTGCTCCCATTACACTGCATTACTCACAGAGATAGCCATGCTTTAGGCAAGAATTTATTTGCCCAGCAACTCCTGAACTGCTTGAAATTGCCTTAAATTTGTTTACACAAGGTTAGCCCAGCCTCATGGAAAATTTCTACACACTTTTCAGTGATTTCTGTTTCAATTAAGAACATGAGAACTGGATAAACTTGAGTAGTGCCTGAATTTCAGCTGAAAAATAAGCCTTGATCCACTGTTTCTCACACTGGAAGGGGACACAGCCTGTTCTAATGGTGCAGCAGAGCCTTAAAAGGCAGCATTTCTGCCCCCTTAGTTTGATTCTCTGTCCTTCTGCTCACTACAGTGCCTGTGCCAGGGGCATTCAGCACGTAACACACTCTTCAGAACTCCTTTCTGTGGCTTTGGGAGCTCAAGACGTTTGTATTGCTTGGGCATCTCTTCTTGTATTTTGTAGTTTTTTGTTTGTAATCCTTAGGTGTCACTGCTCTAAGTCCCATATCCCCTTCTTTTCAGGAACTCATTATTTTCGGGGGTTTAACAACAACAGCCAGCCTTGGTGCAACTGGAATGGCCGTAGAAAACACGGGTTAAAACCCATCAACCCTACAGAAGAGGGGCTAGCGAGCATCCACAGCGTCCTGTTCCGCAAAGACCCCTTTCTTTGGAGGGCTGCCCTGCTCTACTACACTGTGTACCAGGCTAGCCAGATGTCCTTCAGCCAGCTTTTCCAGGACGTGGGGAAATTTGTCAAGGACCCCAATACTAGGTGGGACTACTGTGTACGAGCCAAGAGAGGGTGGACCGACACATCCCAGCCAGGTGGGTTCCCTGTTGTCTTCTCTGGTGTTTGTACTTCATGGTGGGATTCGGAACGTGTGCAGCAGGCTTTCTGCCGTTGAAGGCAAGGCTGAAAATGCACATCCATGACTTTCAAACTGCACCAGTAATGGATTTTGGTTTTGCTAGAAGTGGGGATGTAAACTCGAACCTGTGAAGAAGTTCACATCCATGGCTTGGTCTCCTTTCATGTTCATTACAAGAGATGGAACGTTGCTGTGGGTATTCACCAGCTGCTGTGTTTGTGTTTCTTTCTCTGGGCTACTGGGTTTAGCCTTCTAGTTATTTTTGGAGAAGGTCTCTCAGATAGAAGTATCTAGTTTTTAAAAATGAAATTGTGCTGCTTACTTTGGCTTGTGAGAGTGTGCCTTGAACAAGCACTGACAGAACTCTACGTACCTTGATTTCCTTCTAGGCTGCTTCAATAAGGATCAGGTGTACCTGGATGGAATCCTCCGAATCCTGAGGTACAGGGAGTCCATCGACTTCCACCTTCTGACAGCCCTTGGGAAGGTGGGTGGACTCATTCCTGCCAATGTTTTATCACTTCAAAAAGACCTTCTGTAAAGAGCTCTGAGTTGTCCTCTTGTTTACTTTGATCTAGAACTCTCTGTTCTGTACAGGACCTTATGTTAACACACAGCAAGCCACAAATATTTCAGATGCTAACATTCCTGCCAGCTTTTCCTTGTTCCACACTTATCAGATGACAATTTTATGGTCACATTTCTCAGACTTCCCACCCTTTGCAAGGCTTTGCTGACTTGCCGTACAGGACAGAGGTCTGCCTTGGGCAAACACGACGGGTGCTGGACAAGGTGGTGCATCCTAGTAGACAACAACATTCACTTGATCCTAACTCAGCCTCTAGCACCACAAAGTCTTCTATCTCTGGTTTCTCTCACTCATGGCACCAGGTAAAACAGCACTCCTGACATTTTTCACAAATCAGGGGGGGGGTTTTCACCCATGGACTTTCTACATCCACAGAGGATATTTCAGGTTTGTTCTAGCTGTCACTGCTTGTTTGTTCTCCAGGTCATACTAGCAAGGGCAGAAGCTTTGTCACACTGCCTGAACCAAGTTAGAAAGCTCTGAGAAGAAAGTTTCACTGTCAGATTGCTCTCTGCAACGTCATTTTCTGAAACTTCCTTTCACTCTAAACATGCTTAGCCCCACACAGTTTCTGCCTGCTGAACTACTAGAAAGATACTGCTCTTGCACTGCCTTATCCCTTCCTCTCTTCAGGGATCACAGGACTGCCAAACCACTTACTATATCTGGGCTGGATGAGGCTCTGTCCAGCCTGGTCTAGGGTGGGGTGTCCCTGCCCATGGCAGGGGAGTTGGAACTGGATGATCCTCTGGTCCCTTCTAACCTTGACTGGCTGTATGACTTGGTCTAGGTGATCCTGCTGTGGCAGGAGGATTGGACTAGATGATCTTTTGAGGTCCTTTCCAATCCCTAATGATTTCTATATTTTTGAAGTCATTCCTCATATAACCACAAATTCCACTACAGTCCACATGGCAGGGCTTCCACTTTGAGGGTCTACACGTTACTGAATTCTAGCAGTATGAGAATTTGTAAGCACTTGACTTTACAACTTCTAAAGGGAAGGGAACCTACAGGAAGGCTGCAGAGGGACTTTTCCCAAGGGGATCCAACCATAGGACAAGGGGAAATGGTTTTCAACCAAGGAAGGTAGGCTTAGACTAGATCTTAGGAATAAATTCTTCAGTGCAAGGGTAGAGAGACTCTGGAATAGATTTCCTGGAGAGGTTATGGCTGCCCCCTCCCTAAAGGTGTTCAAGGCCAGGCTGGTTGAGGCCTTGAGTGACCAAGTCTAGGTGAGAGACATTGCTGCCCCTGGCAGAGAGGCTGGAGTAGATGATCTCCAAGATCCCTTACAACCTCAGTGATTCTGTGATACCAGTCTTTCCACTTCGTTGAGACTCCAAGACTCAGATATGTTCCATCCTCTCCCTCTCTGTTCCTGCAGCTGCTCTAAGTGATTTTTATTCAGGCTCCTAAGAGTCTGTTCACCAACTGAATCAAAAGCACAATCAGGGATTTGCTAAAATTAAGGGTTTTTTTTTTTGCATCTCCCACTGCAGCACACAGTTACTTGTGTTCTCAAAGGATCCTCACAAGCTTATAAATCCTCCTATTCCAAAAATCTTTCCTCATCTACAAGAGACTCTTCAGAGCTGCAGCAGAGGATCCACAGGACTGTAGTGCACAATTAACCCTTGTTGTTCCTTACAGATCTCCTACGAGGATGTGGATCGCCTGAAGGGATTAGCTGTGATTGAGAACATGAGGGTGCCCCACTTCCTGCAAGACCATGCCCGCTATATGGAGCACTTGGAAAAGATCATGCAAGTCAACAAGCTCACTGATGAGGAGCTGCAGGATCTCATCAATTAGCAGCATTAAGCCATCATTCACTTCATCTGTGAGGCTGTGGAGCCGGACATCCCAGAGCCTGCAAAAAAGGACTAATGAGGGGTGGGGTTGGAGGGAAGAGTGGCCACAATGTGTGGAATCCAGGAAAAACCCCTTTACCCTCCTTTTCTATTGTGATTGTAATTTTTTTTAAAGGAGTTGTGCATTTTTTTTTTTACATGCAGCTTAGGAGTTTTTTTGTATTGATCTGTCCAGTCATCTACTCTGATTTGTATGGTAGGTGTAGTGCTTGGCACTCCCTTTGGTAATACACTGCCTTCTCCCACCTGAGTTTAGAGGTGAAGGAAAGGAGAAAAGAGAAATTCCCCCATAGTTGGCTTGTGTTTGCCCTGTCTTTGGTCATCGTAGCCACAGAACTGCTGCACAATGAGGTGTCTGCGTCCTTCAGTCCCATTTGGTCACCGCTGCAGCGAGAAAAGGAAGTTTGAAACCAAAGTGCACAGAAGCAGGTCTTTGTGCCGTTGGACCAGAGCCCTCTAACGCTGAAACAAGTTCTGCGGTTTTTTTACTGGGAGACTTGGCATTAAAATTCTAAAAAATAGATTTAATGGCTGTAAGCAGGTGGTGAAGTGATGTGTACGTCGTGAGGTCGTGGTTCTGCCCGATGTGGAGAAGTGTTTGAAATAAATTGAGGAACACGGGGACCTGGTTCAGCAGAGAAGGCAACACCTACTTCTTCTCTCAGTCGCCTGAGACGGTCAAGTCAATTTTTTGAGCAGGACCTCTGTGCTACAACAAGCACAGCACATTGGAGATGGGAATCATAGCATCACTCAGGTTGGAAAAGATCACAAAGATTAACACACCTGTCCCAAGGCCACTACTAAATCCTGTCCCTAAGTTCCAGTTCTGCACATACTTCATACACATCCGGGGATGGCAATTCAACCTCCTCCCTGGACAGCCTGTTCTAAGGCCCAATGACTCTTTCCATGCAGAGTCACAGAATTACTGAGGCTGGAAAAGACCTCTAAGAGCATCCAGCCCAGCCCATGACCTAGCAATCACCACAACCTAGAGCAGGGCACTGAGGGCCACAGCCAGTCTGTCCTTAAACACCCCAGGGATGGGGACTTCACCACTGCCCTGGGCAGTCCATTCCAGGCTCTGATCACACTTTCCATTAGGAAGGGCTTCCTAACATCCAACCTAACCCTCTGGCAGCTTCAGGCACTGCCCTCTCATCCCGGCACTAGTCGCCTGGGAGAAGAGTCCAATCCCCACCTGACTACAACCTCCCTTCAGGGAGTTGTAGGGAGGGAGAAGGTCACTCCTGAGTCTCCTCCAGTCTAAACACCCCCAGCTCCCTCAGCCTCTTCTCATCAGACTTTTCCTCCAGTCCCTTCCCCAGCCTCATTGCTCCTCTGGAGCCACTCAGTTCCAGGGCAGTTATCCCCTTGTGTTTGCTCCCCAAAGGTTTTTAGCAGCTCTGCAAAACATTCCTTCTGTATCTCAGCTCCTTTATTTTGACAAATGGTTTGCAGCACTGCTAGGTGCTAATGGCAAGTGAGCAAATGGACCACATTTACCAAACGAGTCCTCCTAAAGAACTCTGGAGCAGGCACGAGAGGAGAATAACTATGCTCTGAATTTTTAAAACTAAAAGGTAGAAACTCTAAAACTCAGTTGTGCCCCACCAGGAGCTGCCTCTTCCAGAATATACACGGAGCAGAGTCTCTACCAAGTTCTTCAGAAGAAGGACTTGCTGTTTCTGTTCTACCTCCACCACTGCCAGGGCTACCCAGCTACAGAAAGCTGGGCCAGAATAAGCTTCTGCTGTAAGGCATCTTGACAGAAAATTGCTGTTCAGGTTTGATCCTACAGTCACATCAGGAAGCTGGCCACCACTTCAGCTTCTTCACCATAACATAACTAACGCTCTGAGGAACTCCAAAACCCACCAGGTTCACAAGCAGCTCATCATCCTCCAAGGATGTCACACTAAAGCTAAGATTTTCAAAACCATCAAGGTGGTCAGACACTGCTGATCCCCAACATGAAGTAACTAGGCACATACCTTGTGCTGATGCTCCATGGAGGGGGGTAGAGCTCCACCAGCAGGCACCAGACTCCTCTCTCCTCTGACCTATTTTACTCCAAGATATCTTTGTAGTCACTAATCACCATCCCAGAGCTCCTGGCTTCCTCCCAGCAGGCTGGGCAACCTGCAAGTTTAACCAGCCTCATTAACCTTCCCCACCCACAAGGGTGTCTCAGCTCATTTCCCCCCCCCCAACTCATCAGCCAAATCAAGAGTGCTGCTGCTTGGAGACCACCACCCACACAGGAGGCTTGCAGGGGCTTCTCTGGGACTTGCGTGCTTCTGCATTTATTTACACCTGCAGCAGGTTGTGGGACCTGCCCCTTTCCAAGTTTTATTTTGAGAGCTATAAAATCATTTCAGCCTCTGAACACACTTAGGGCAGGGAGACACTGTTGGTACCAGAGAGTGAGGCTGCCCTTGTGCTTTTCATTGCCTCTCACCTTGTGTGATACTCATTTCCCTAAGGCAAGCCTCACCTACATGTTCTAGTCGTCCAGTAAGAGTCACTTGTGGGTCTGCTCCAGGGAAGGGAGAGCAGCAAAATTGTCTGGTGGGAAAGGACAAAACAGCAGCAAGGACTTGGAATGAAAACTGAGGCCAAGCTCTCCCAGTGGTTACTTTAATGATTGGGGACAAATGCCTTCACCTCCCATTTTCACCAGGGGATGCTGAGCAAGTAAAGGCACATTTTTGGTCTGGTCCTCTGAACTGTTGGTCATTCCTAACCTCTTGAAGCATCAGTGGAACTTCTCTCAGTCTCGGGATCACACCAGATTGTTCCACCTTCTCTAGGCTTAGTTCTGCACATACTCAGAGAAGCTCATCTATTCAGCTGGGGGTGTTTGCACAGGGATTTATTCACTTGTTGCTACCTGAAATGTTTCCAGGAGTTAATAAGACTCCTGTAAGAATATGACACTGTTCTGCTCTAAACCCTTCAGTTACATCTCCTTTGGTGTGGCACCAGAGCAATTGTGCCTTTATGGCCCAATGCCAGCGATCAGCAGGAAAACACTGGTCACTTGCAGCCTGGAGTAGAGGGCACCGGGCTAGTAGGCAGCTCCAGCCTATTTCCTTCTTCTGTTCTTCTTCATCTATTTCTTTCACAGATGCTGGACTGTTTTTTCCAGTCCTTTCATGTTTCCCTTCTGCTTCAAGATTGTTACATAGGTGGCAAACCCAATGCTCCAACCCCAGCGCTGTTGGGGTGGTTTGTTGACTGAAGTCCTCCCACCCAGGAATCCCCACTGCAGTGCCTGGACCAGGCTTATGTGGCAGTGAAGCTTGGGAAAAGGGGAGTTGGAACTGGATGATCCTGTGGTCCCTTCTAACCCTGACTGACTGCATGACTTGGTCTAGGTGATCCTGCTGTGGCAGGGGGATTGCACTAGATGATCTTTCGAGGTCCTTTCCAATCCCTAATGATTCTTTGATTCTATGAAAATGGTGCCTAACTGCCTGCTCTTGCAGAAGGAGAAACTGAAACCCATAAAAAACTAAAGGGCAGGGGTTGGTTCAACACATACATCAGCCTTTGTGACGATCATGTGAACATGAGCTCATCTGGAGACCTCCCACCAGTGTATGACCATGATGCAGAGCCCTGCTCAGCAGACCCACTTTTAGATAACGATGCAGGGCTACATCTCCTCTTTGATGCCAGCTGCAGGGCCGGAGGACAAGGACTGTTCCTGAGATCAAAGCAAAGGCCACTGGAAAAGTGGAGGAGGTTCCGCAGAGGGACAAGCTGGTGGTTTCCCAGCTCCTGAAGGACCAAACCAAAAGTGAATGCTGCATACCAAACAACATCCCAAAGCCAAGCTCCAGGAAGCCCTTCTGGACTCTGCCAGGAGCATAAGGAGAAATGAAAGATCAGAGGTGCCCACATCCACACAGGACAGCCATGGAGGGAGCAGCTCCACCAGCTCTTGCGAGTGCCAAGAATTCCCACGGTGTCTCGATTTTTGGGGCCTCAGTTAGGAAAACAACCACCAATCCCCCTCCCTGCTGGCTGTGTTTCAGCAAAGACCCTCTACAGTATTAAAACAACACTTTATTTTCTGTACAATTCTCATCCAAGTCTCCGGGCGTGGAAATGTCCAGTGTCCCCAGAAAAGCTGCAGATCATTTTGCTGCTGCCAGACACCCCTCAGCTGTCCAGAAGGGGCACAAAGCCAGGGCCATCAAAATCAAGTGCTGAGGCTTTCCAGGCACGGGAAGGAGAGTGGAAGGAGGGAGGGGAGAAGCAGTCCCGCTCCGTGACTGAGCTGCGAGTGACCAGAGCCTTTGACTGCTCCTTGGGGAGCAGAGGAGCAACCCTCAAGTTCACGTCACCGTTCGTGCTTGGTGTGGGAGTCATTGCGTTCAACCGTCACCCCGTTGCCGTTCCGCGTCACCTCCTTCCTGTTCCAGTCCTTTTCCAGGTAAAATTCAGCGAGGACGGGGCAGTGGTCTGAAGCCACTCCACCCCAGGACCAGTTATCAGGGATCCATGGGTTTGTAAGTCCTTCTCGCACAACAGCCCAGTGGCCTGCAAGAAAAAGAGAGGAAGATGAGTAGTTTTGCCCGAATCCAACAGAACAGATGGTTGCATGACCTCACAGAAGCAACTCTACCTGTGAAAACCTTCTTCAAGCTCCGACTGATCCAGATGTTATCCAGAGATTTAGACCCTTGTGGGTTCTTCGTGCTGATGTTGGTGAAAGTGCTGGAAGGGACCAGGTGATGGAACTTCTCCTTCCTCAGGATGTCGTGGTCGCTGCTGTCCGGCGCCTGGTTGAAATCTCCGAGAATGATCACATCTTTTTCTCCTAGAAAACAGGAAAAACAGGAATGAGCATGCCAGGAACCCCCACGGTATCTCAAATTTTGGGGCCTCAGTTAGGAAGGAGGCAAAGGGAGGAATCCTTGCCTTCATGATGGTGCAATCCAGCCAGTTGACGCTTGGCATACAGGCACCAAAGATGATCCCAAAGCTGACTTCATGGAAGAGACCCCTAACAGTGTGGAAAGTTAACAGCTGCAGGGGACAAACCTCCTCGTTCTGTGCTGTTGCTACCAGGAGAGGGAGCGCAAGTCCAACCGCAAGAGCTGCTCCTCTCCTTTCGCAGCCGCAAAGATGAGCTGGGAGAGGGGCAGCAGAGCAGCCAGACTCACAGCGTCCGGCTTGCAAACCCGAACACTTCCAGCCGTGCTGCTGCTACCGTGCAGACGCGGGATGAAAGGGCACTGGAGCGATCTCTGTACCCTTTGCAAGCCAGGGATCACACTGGGAATGACACGAAGTCTAAATGCTGCGCTGCGAGGCGGCAGTTTGCTTGTGCCTGGTCACAAAACCCCAAGACCTCTGCCTCTGCAGGACCGGGGAGCCTGAAGTGCGACTGAGCCACCTCGGTCCTTGCTTAATGGCCCAGGCAGCACTCAGCTCCTTCCAGTGCAGAGCAGAGGGGGAGAAGAACCCCTCTCAATCTGCTAACCACCCCCGGTTGTTGTGGCCAAGAGGGCCAACAGCCCTGGTGAGACCACATCTGGAGTGTTGTGTCCAGTTGTAGGCCCCTCAGCTCAAGAGGGATGTGGAGCTGCTGGAGGGAGTCCAGTGTAGGGCAATGAGGATGATGAAGGGAGTGGAGCACCTCCCTTATGAGGAGAGGCTGAGGGAGCTGGGTCTCTTTAGCTTGGAGAAGAGGACACTGAGGGGTGACCTCATTAATGTCTATAAATATGTGAAGGGTGGGTGTCAGGAGGATGGAGCCAGGATCAGCAGCATCCAATGATAAGACAAGGGGCAATGAGTGTCAGCTGGAACATAGGTTCCACATCAATGTGAGAAGGAACTTCCTCCCGGTAAGGGTGACAGAACCCTGGAAGGGGCTGCCCAAGGGGTTGTGGAGTCTCCTTCACTCCTGCCTGGATCTGTTCGTGTGTGACCTGATCTAGGTGGTCCTGCTGTGTCATGGGGATTGGACTGGATGATCTGACATCACACAGGTGTCATTTCCATAAAGCACTTACAACAGGGTCCTAACCCTCACGTTTCCAAAGTCAGAAGGAACTTCATTTGACCAGAGGCATTGCCCAAGCCAGTGGGATCCCCTGTGCTCTTTGTGTTACTGAGGAGAAATTCCAAGAGAAGGAGCAGGGGAAAATCACGTCCAAACACCAGTAACACTGACACGAAGCTGATGAGGAGATTTGTGAAACCTGCATTGGGACAGGCTTTTATTTATTTAGTATTTAAACACCTTTTGACTAGATCAGGTCACCAGCATATGTGTGTGTGTCTGTGTTTTACAGCAGTTGGAAGAGACACCAACCCCACACAGTACCTTTCAGAGTCTCCTGCAGAGTCTGTGCAAATGCTGCCAGTTTGTGGCTGTCGTGGTTCTTCCCAGTGTTCTCCCCTGCCAAGGGTGACAAGGCCAGGTGAAGGTTAACCACCGTTAGATCATTCAGCCCAACCTGGGGGAGGAAGGAGGAGAAATCAGTGCCATGTAGACAATCAGTGCCATGCAGACAGGACAAAGAAGGTCACACAGTGAAGCCTGATACCTCTTGGTAGCAAATCTGGTTGAGCAGCAGTCCCTTTGCTGTGTGTGAGGTGTGTTTTGGTTGCTCTTGGTTCTGGGAGGAACAAGGGGAAGGAGTTTTGCAGCTTTGTTTCACAGAATCACAGAAGGTATTGGGTTGGAAGTGGCCTCTAAAGGTCATCTAGCCCAATGCTTCTACACCAAGTAGGGATATCTCTAACTAGAACAGGTTGCCCAGAGCCCCATCAAGCCTGACCTTGAACATCTCCAGGAATGGGGCCTCCAGTCACCTCTCTGGGCAGCCTGTTCCAGGGATCCACCACCCTTGGATTACAGAACATTTTCCTAACATCCACCCTAAATCAACCGTTTTCCAACTTAAAACCATGACCCCTCATCCTATTATTCCCTGCCCTTGTGAACAGTCTTCCTCAGCCTTCTGAGAGCCCCTTTCAAGACTGGAAGGTCACCATAAGGTCCCATTGGAGTCTTCTCCTCTTCAGGCTGAACAACCCCACTCTCATCCTGCCTTCATTAGAGAGGGACCCCAGCCCTCCGGATCATTTCTGTGGCCTCCTCTGGACCCACTACAACAGGTCCTCATCCTTTTTGTGTTGGGGGCTCCAGAGCTGGATGCAGGACTCCAGGTGAGGTCTCAGCAGGTCAGAACTATCTCTCTCAACCTGCTGATACGGCCCAGGATGTGACTGCTGGCTCACGGCCGGCTTTTCACCCGCTAGCACCCCCAGCTCTTTGTGCCATATCCTGACACTTCTCCAGTTCTAGAGAAACTGCTTTGCAAACATCTTCTTACCACTGGGGCTGGAGAAAGAGGTTGGCTGCTGCTGAACACCAGTTTATGCAAAAGCCAGTTGTTAATGAGCTACAAATAATGTCATGGTCATTACACAGGCTAATTACCACCCTCTTGTGATCAGCCCCAGCCCATCACGAGGACTAATTTAATGTAGCTTGATGGGGCTGTTGGTTCCAGGCCATATTCTGGGACTCACTTTGTCATGTGGCACAAGTAATAACTGCTCCTGATACCAACCTGCTTACACTATTAATTAACATTAATTACCAGTAATGGTTTTTTAATAATTATTTGCTCATTGTTTCTCCCAAAGCGTTATCGCAGAAGTCAGGTTCCCCAAACTAGACCCCTCCCACACAGCCTGTGTGAAGAAGGGAGCTAGATGTTCCCTCAAGCAGATGCATGAGAACAGCTTCCAAAACACCAGGATGTTCTTTTAAATGGCTTCAGCCTCATCAAAAAGCTTTAAAATGGAAACTCAGCGCGATGCCAGCAACATGTGAGAGAGCAGCTCCAGTCTCTCAGGAGCTCAGTGCCTTCTGTCTTTATATATAGATCCCCATTTCGATGACACCTACCCGTCTCCACTCCCAATTTGTGGCACTGACGAGACTCTCAGCCCTGAGGCCGGCTGCTCCTGGCTACACACCTGGCTCTTGCCATCTTAATTTGGTGAAAGTAGAACAAGGTGACTGTTGACTTCTGTCACTGTCTCAGTGTCTGCAGGTGCTACCAAAGATCCACCAACTCTCAGGTGCCTGGACACTGCCTTGTGGCAGGGTCTGCTCCCACGGGAGCCAAGGAAAGGGCTGATGCTGGTCATCACAGAACATTAGGGGATTGGAAGGGACCTTGAAAGATCATCCAGTCCAATCCCCCTGACACAGCAGGATCACCTAGACCAAGTCACACAGGAACATATCCAGGTGGGTTTTAAACCTCTCCAGAGACAGTGTCCTGTCACTTTCACCATGAAGAAGTTCCTTCTCATATTGATGTGGAACCTCCTATGTTCCAGCTGACCTCCACTGCCCCTTGTTCCTTGACGCTGAGAAGAGCCTGGCTCCATCCTGACACCCACTCTTCACATAGTTGCAGACATTAATGATGTCACCTCTCAGTCTCCTTCAAGCTAAAGAGACCCAGCTCCCTCAGCCTTTCCTCCTCAAGGAGATGTTCTACTTCCTTCGTCATCTTTGTTGCTTTGCGCTGGACTCCCTCCAGCACCTCTTGAACTGAGGGGCCTACAACTGGACACAAAACTCCAGATGTGGTCTCACCAGGGCACAGTAGAACCTCTCTCGATCTGATAACCACTCTCCTGATCCACCCCTGGATGCTGTTTGCCCTCTTGGCCACAAAGGCACTTTGCTGGCTTGTGGTCATCCTGTGGTCCACCAGGACCCCCAGGACCCTTTCTCCTACACTGCTCTCCAGCAGGCCAATCCCCAACCTATACCGCTACCTAAATCATTCCAACCTAAATCATTCTGTGACTCTGCGATCTGCCCCCCCATGGGTACGGTCTCACCCTACATGGGTACGACTCATGGCCTTGATCCAGCCATGAGACAGTGCTGCAGTGATGAGAGTGGTTAAAGCCTAATGCAACTGTTTACGTTAGAAGACTGTGTGTTTCCAGTTCCTCACCCCAAAGGTTTTCATAATAGCTCAGTTCTGCAAGGGTGGGTTGGTGTAAGCAGTTACCTTAAAATGTGCCAGGTAAGGGTGAGGGTACGAATGCTTCCCATTGCCGTTCGTCTGTGAGCTCTCCTGAGATGAAGCATCTTTCAGCTCAATGCCAGCTGTTGTATCCCAGAGGAAGCCAGAATATTCAACTCCCTGGAATTTAAAAAATAAAACACAAAAAGTTAGTCGGAAGGAAGGAAAAATAAACCAGAATCGCATGCAGAGTCACAGACTGGTGGGAAGGGACCTCTGGGGATCATCTAGTCCAACCCCCTGCTATAGTAGGCTCACCCAGTGTGGGTTGCATGAGATCACATTGACACAGGTTTGGAATCTCTCCAGGGAAGACTCTACAACCTCCCTGGACTCTGGCCACCCTCAGAGTTAAGAAGTTTGTCTTCATGTTCAGGTGGAACTACCTGGGTTCAGTTTGCACTCACTGCCCTTTGTCCTGTCACTGGACACCACTAAGAAGAGTCTGACCACATCCTCTTATTACCCAGCCTTTATATATTGATAAACATGGGATCCCTTCTCAGCCTGCTCTTCTCCAGGCCACACAAA
The DNA here is from genome assembly GCA_013400115.1 of Rhinopomastus cyanomelas. Lineage (NCBI taxonomy): Eukaryota > Metazoa > Chordata > Aves > Bucerotiformes > Rhinopomastidae > Rhinopomastus > Rhinopomastus cyanomelas. The sequence goes on along the minus strand of VXBP01000441.1, from coordinate 254,815 downwards.
CCCAGGTCTCTCAGACTTTCCTAAGGGAGATAGAATCATAGAATCATTAGGGATTGGAAGGGACCTCCAAAGATCATCTAGTCCAAGCCCCCTGACACAGCAGGATCACCTAGACCAAGTCACACAGGAACACATCCGGGCAGGTTTGAAACATCTCCAGAGAAGGAGAGTCCACAACCCTCCTGGGCATCCTGTTCCAGTGCTCTGTCACCCTCACCATGAAGAAGTTCCTTCTCATATTGATGTCGAACCTCCTCTGTTCCAGCTCACACCCATTGCCCCTCGTCCTATCACTAGATGACACTGAGCAGAGCCTGGCTCTATCCTCCTGACACCCACCACTCACATACTTATAAACATGAATGAGGTCACCCCTCAGTCTCCTCTTCTCCAAGCTAAAGAGACCCATCTCTTTCAGCCTCTCCTCATAAAGGGAGGTGCTCCACTTCCTTCATCATCCTCGTTGCTCTACGCTGGACTCCCTCCAGCAAAAAACCCTAAATATTCTTCCCCAATCCAGCCTCCTAGATGACCTCTTTTTGGCCACTGTACTCCCAAAATACACAAAGGCAATAAAAGATGATGTGTGTGGGTTTTGCACCTACTGAGGGCATCCAGCCCAACTTGCTGTGCACAAGTGTGAAGGAGAAACAGCATCCCAGGCTCTCTGTAGGAAGGTAGAAATGCTTTCATCTTCGCCTGGCCAAAAGCCCCAGCCTGGGCAGCCCCACCAACGCAGCATGTCCAGCTGAAACACCTATTGCTTGGCTGCCCATAGCCCCTCGTGAACTAGGAATAGCCAGGCTCCACACGTCCATGAAGTCTGGTCTAGACTTCTCCATCTCCTCTGTTGCTTTTGCTGCTCTAATGTATCACACTCAGCTCTCTGCTCCTTTCAGCTCCATTTCCATCACCCTGGATGGGTTTTCTTGATTACTTTGGGATGTGGAATGGGTCCTTTCAGGAAGCTGCCTGCCAGCTGCATCATGCCAGCAGCAGTATCTAATTCAGAGCCTGTCAGCCTCTGCTGCCATCACCGGGCACCCTTTGCCTTGGTATCATTCAAACCTGCTTCCCTTAGCGAATGGCAGTTCAATCCATCACTAGAAGAAGTGTTTTTCCATTTCAGCTGCAGTAAGAAAAGTGTTGTCTGCTCTGCTGACTTCCCGTGAGCCTTGCACAAATGCATTAAGGTTGGCTAAAATCCTTTGGTGCCTCCTTCAGAAAGCTCACCGTGAGACCAGCGAAAGGGTCACTCCAGCTGCCAGGAGACTAAGATCTGAAAACTGCTACGGGGAAGACTGGAGGAATCAAACTGTTGTCAGCAGCTGTTGGTTAGTTCCCAGCCCCAGATTTCACGCCAGCATGATGATCAAAGTCATCGCTTGGTTGATGGCCAAACGCCTGAAATGTGTGGAAGCAGGAGCCTGAAGCACCATCTGCTACTTCATGTTATTGAGCCCTGTAGAGTGCCCTGAGATCAGCTGAAGGTGCCCTTGGTTCAGGGTTACACTGCACAGTGCTTGTGTCTGTGGTGTTCAAATCTGATGGGCTCCTCAGCCAAATCAGAGGGTGGGAGAGGCTTTTTGGCTTGGTGGAGGGCTCTCCAGCCCAGCTACCTTTCTGGTAGAGCAGGTAAATGGAAGAGTCTGTGGATAACTGTTCTATTATTAACTGGGTCACAGACTCCCCATAACTTTAGGAACTGCTCATCCAGTTAAACAATCCGAGTGGTGATTTTTGAGTACTCAGCCCATAGTCAAAGCTTTGTTATCTTTGGAAATACAGCTCAAGGAAACAGACTGAAGACCCTGGATTTCACATGGAATTCTAGACAATTATTAATAATTCTTGGAGGAAAAAAACATCAGAGGGAACAACCTCACCTTTGCAAAACTTTTTAAGTTGTGAGGCTGAATGATCTGAGAACCCTGAGGAAAACTCCAGCCAGGAATAAAAATATCCTGAATGGGGTTTACATTCTGCACTGGAATTCAGTGTGAATTGTGTTAAACCCCAGGCACATTCAGACCCTCCATGGCTTAGAAAGTGGTAGCAGAAGGCCAATCCTTGTGCTGCTCATGCACCCCACAGCATCATCCATGTTGCAAGAACTGCATCACAGAATTAGAGGATTGTTTTGGTTGGAAAAGACCTTTGAGATCATAAAGTCCAACCATTAACCCAACACTAAGCAGCCCACTACTAAAAACTGTCTTAGAGCTCCATATTAGAGCTTAGGAAAAAATTCCTCACTCTGAGGGTGCTGAGGCACTGGAACAGGTTGCCCAGGGGCTGCTCCATCCCTGGAAGTGTTCAAGGCCATGTTGGATGGGGCTCTGGGCAACCTGGTTTGGTGAGAGGTGTCCCTGCCCATGGCAGGGGGCTCGGAACTAGATGGTCTCTGAGGTCCCTTCCAACCTAAACCATTGTATGATATCTACGTGGCATCATTCAGCAGTGGATCCCATTCAGCAACCACATGTTGGAGCCTGAGGAGGACCTTGCTCTGAAAAGTCATTAGTGTCCTTCTTGGGAAAAAAGGAAAGACTTCCCTTGGGAGAGAGTGCATCTGGGCAACATTAGCACTGTTCAGTCCAACAGAGCTGCTACACCTTGAGTACTGTCAAGGGTAGCCAGGTGCAGGCATCATCAACAATTCTTCCAACAAACCAACCACAGAATTAGTGAGGCTGGAAAAGCCCTTTGAGCTCATCCAGCCCAGGACCTAACATCACTGCAGCAGCCAGACCAGGGCACTAAGGGCCACATTGAGTCTGTCCTTAAACAGCTCCAGGGTTGGTGACTCCACCATTGCGCTGGGCAGTCCATTCCAGGGTCTGATCACCCTTTCCGTGAGGAAGGGCTTCCTAACATCCAAACTAACCCTCCCCTGGCACCTACACCCACCTGACTACAACCTCCCTTCAGGTAGCTCCAGAAAGGATAAGGTTCCCCTGAGTCTTCTCCAGGCTAAGACACCCCACAGCTGAAGAGGAAGCTACAGCGACAATCAGCTCAAAAATCCAGGAGATGCAAACCCTCCAAAAAAAGATTTCCAAAACTAATTTTAATGCAGAAATCTCTGCCCTAAAACCTCAAGATATGTCCTTGGCTGGGGGGGAAAAAAACCCACCAACATAAAAAAAGCAAAGGCAAAGTTCAGACTTAGGAATTAATGTACCTTGTGCAGCTGGCCTGAAGGCTTTTCGGAAACAACACCCTTCCAACACCCTCGAGGGCCCTTCCACTTGCGGATGTTTGGCAGCGTCGGCTGGTTCAGCTCTGTACAAAACTAGAGAGAGAGAGAGACAGGAAAGGGGAGGGGGGAAAGATCAGTTTTTATGGTTTAAAAAGCAAATTACAGAACAGAGAGTATAGTGAGGTTCTGGGGAGAGACGCTGTGGTGTCTCTGCTCCCTGCCCTCCCCGTGGGCTTGCAAAAGCCAAATCCCAAACCGAGTCAGTTCTGACTAGACATCACTTGGAGATAAAGTAAAATAACTCAATGCAAATGCTGTGAGTAGACTATGTCTCCAGCAGACTCTTTGGTTTTTGGCTCCAAAGCTGCTGGTCTGACTGGAAAGGGGGTGTTTCTGCTGCTCTTCACTGTGTCCCACTCCGTGAGAGGCTTTACAAACACCTGCCAAACCCTCCTAGAGAGCAGGAAGACCTCGTTGCGTGGCTAGCCCCACTCCAGTGCAAGAGGAGAGGTGTAGATGAAGCTCAGTAGCTGATGTTTTTGGGGTTAAGGCTTCTCTGACACAGACTCAAGATGCCCCATGCACAAATGACACATCTGCACAGATCCTTCTGAGGGTCCCCAAAGGTGTTCATCTTCCTGGACACTGTAGGGCCACAGCAGTTGAACCTAACCCTAACCCTAACTCTAACCCTAACCCTAACCTCTGTGTGTCCAAGCACACGGCCTGAGCTGTAGAGGCTGTGCCCTAAGGAGAGGCTGAGGGAGCTTGGAGAAGAGGAGACTGAGGGGTGACCTCATTAATGTCTATAAATATTTGAAGGGTGGGTGTCAGGAGGATGGAGCCAGGCTCTGCTCAGTGTCATCTGGTGATAGGACGAGGGGCAATGAGTGTCATCTGGAACATAAGGGGTTCCACATCAATATGAGAAGGAACTTCTTCCCAGTGAGGGTGATGGAGCACTGGAACAGGCTGCCCAGGAGGGTTGTGGAGTCTCCTTCACTGGAGATGCTTAAAACCTGCCTGGATGTGTTCCTGTGTGACTTGGTCTAGGTGATCCTGCTGTGGCAGGGGGATTGCACTAGATGATCTTTCAAGGTCCCTCCCAATCCCTAAGGTTCTGTGATTCTATGATTCTGTGATAGAAATTAGGAATTCAGCTAAAAAAAATCACCTGCTTGAAAGGAAGACTTCAACAAAAGAGTTAACTTCTCTCCAGGCTGCAGCTGCCTGGAGAGCCCGGCCTGCACCACGCACACGACAGGGCTGAACAAATCCTGCAGCAGCCATCGCTTTGTTAGAGCATCTGCAGCCGAGCAGGGCGAGCACTCCCTTTCCAGCAAGTTAGAGCCTTTTAAACTCTTTTTTAAGGCTTTGATTTAACTTTTCCCTAACAAGAAGATGACAAATAAGATTACACGCTTGGCTCAGACGAGAAAAGCAGCAGGGCTGCAGCGATGGGGAACTTGGCCGACAGCAGCGAACTTTAATCCGCGCCCGTTTTCCAGGGCTCACGGGCACAGGGATTTTGGAGCTGAGACAGACTATTTGCTTCGGTCATGAGGGGTTTTTTTGTGCTGAACAGCAAAGGGCACTTCTCAAATGACGTTGTTCTGCCCACAAAACCCAGTGTCAGACAACATTACGCTCTCCCTCGTATGGTTCCGAATATTCAGACGAGCTCCTAACCCGCACTGGGAACGAAAAGAAAAGCCTCTCCTCCTTCGCCAACCCCTTCAAGGAGCAGTTCTGCAGGCGGTCAGTCTATCAGAACAACCTCTATTTTCCACCCAAAAACCATCATCCTAAGAATGAAAAATTCTGGCTTTGCTTTTGCTCTGCACATTTCCTGAAATTCATAGAATCACAGAATTGTGGAGGCTGGGAAAGACCTCTGAGATCATCAAAGAAGAATCAGGAGAGGAAAGAGCCATCAAAAATCACAGAATTATTGAGGCTGGAAAAGGCACCTAAGAGCATCAGGTCCAGCCCATGACCTAACATCACATCAGCTAGACCAGGGCACTAAGGACCACAGCGAGGCTGCCCTGAGACGCCTCCAGAGATGGGGACTCCACCACTGCCCTGAGCAGTCCATTCCAGGTTCTGATCACCCTTTCTGTGAGGAAGGGCTTCCTAACATCCAACGTAACCCTCCCCTGGTGCAGTTTCAGGCCCTTCCCTCTCAACCTGGTGCTAGTTGCCTGTGAGAAGAGCCCTACAACCACCTGACTACATCCTCCCTTCAGGAAGCCGGAGAGAGAAATGAGGATCCCCTCTGAGTCTGCTCTTCTCCAGGCTAAACACCCCAGCTCTCTCAGCCTTTCCTTATCAGACTTTCCTTCCAGTCCCCTCCCCAGCCTCGTTGCTCCTCTGGAGCCACTCTAGCATCTCAGTCTCTTTCTTCAAGTGAGGGGACACACTGAGGAGGGACTGGAGAGGGAAAGGCAGTGAGTCCTGGACTAATATGGGAGCAGGGAGAGGAACAAGACACTGGGCTGAGCAGGGATAAGAACAATATACTGGGCTGACACAGCCTGCAGATCATGAAGGGGTTAGAGCCTCCCTAACACACCTACCTGCCTCTCCAAGACACTCCCAAGTACTGACAGCAAGAGCAGCTCATTTGGGTATCAAGAGAAAGCTTTTTTGGTGCAGCAGCTCTTCTCGCTCCAAGGGCTGCCAGTGGTCACCCTTCAGTAGCCCACAAGCAGATCTCACCACCTCTTGCTCAAATGCCTGGGTGGAGCTTTGGGTTCTTCTGGGTGCTATTCATGCAGCCAGTCCCAAACCAGGCACAGCAGGTCATCTTTTCCAGGTGGTGCCACCACTTAGCACTGACCATCCTTGTGTGTCAAGTGGTGCTCCTGTAGAACCCCCAGCACTGGGGATCACAATGAGCCAGTGACCTCCTCTGAGGTGACTGTCCCTTAAGGACGCATTTCTCCTGAACCCTGAGGAAACTAAATGTCACTCAGGAAAACAACAGCTTAGGGCTCAATAAAAGACACGTTTCTAATTGGCCAGTGATTTCTCTTTGGAGGCCACTTTCACTTCAGACCTGGAGTCAGAGCAGAGGCTGAGGGCAGAAGGAACAGGGAGGAGCATCCTGGCTGAGCCTGTTGTCGCACAGTTCCTCTCGGAGCAGTAATTATCGGCTGGACTTTAGAAAGGCACTCAAAGCAATTAACTCTCCTTTTCAGTTAATTACCACAGAAGCTTTCAGGCCAAAAGGGCACTGCAGTAAAGGTAAACAACAACGTAATTCATCAAAGCAAAGGCGATCTCGCTTCCCTTTAACCAAGAGGAATAAACAGTCCATTTCTTAACCACATACACACAGTTCTCTTTTGTCAAAGTCACTAGAGGGAGCAGCCTTAATGAGCACTGGAGATGCTCATCACACAATCATTTTGGTTGGGAAAGACCTGTAAGACCATCGAGTCCAACGGTTAACCCAACTGCCCCAAGCCCACTGGTGAACACTGTCCGCAGATCTACAAGACTCTTAAACACACTTGGGGATGTCATGAAGCTTCTATCAATTGCTTTCCATTTTTGACCTTGTCACCGTGAAGGAGGCTTGGAGCTCAAGGCTGTGATAATGTACACTCATCTAAGAGTCGCGAGTCCAGGTCCAGAGATGTTTGAGACCCACCTGGATGTGTTCCTGTGTGACTTGGTCTAGGTGATCCTGCTGTGGGAGGGGGATTGGACTGGATGATCTTTAGAGGTTCCTTCCAATCCCTAATGATTCTATGATCTGAAGGCACTCACAGCTTCTCATCAACTGAAGCTCAATAATTCCTGGAAAATGTGCTGCTTCTGCTTCGTAAAGAGCATCCCAGGCATGCAGGCAACCATCACAGAAGGAGCAGGATCAGATTCTACAGGAACCACGTTATGGACTGGAGAGCAAACATTTGTGGCCAGCTGTATTCCCAGCTTTGCTGCGAGACCACCTCTAATCTTGATACTTCAAAAGGAAAGCTCCAGGACTGAGAGCCTTGGAGGAGACAAGAGAAGGGAGGGCTTATCCTTCAAGCCCAACTCTGCGTGGACTAAGTTGTCCAACTCACAGATTCACAGAACATTAGGCCTTGGAACAGGCTGCCTAGGGAGGGGCTTGAGTCACCACCCTTGGATGCATTTAAAAGTCGTGGACATCTGGAGCTTAGGGGCAGGGTTTAGCAGTGGCCTTGGGTTAACGTTTGGACTTGATGGTCCTGAAGGTCTTCTTTCCAACCCATTATGGCCAGTGCTTTCCATGACCACACACAACAGAAGTTGGGCCACCCACGCTGTGTGCTCATTTGGACTAGCTACCAGGCAATCAGGAATCAGTAGCTTCCTGGGAACCTTTGTTATTTATTTTAGCTGTTTGTTTTATCCCTGGGCTACTTCTTTTCTCATGAAACATAAACCTTGGGCATTGATTTCTGCGGCGTGGTGTCAACCTGTACCACCCAGCCAGTAACTACCAGCACCACCTGGGGGGGAAATCAGTTTATCAGAACGTAGCCCTTATCTGGAAAGCAAATCAAAACTCACCCTGTGAAGCATGAGACCCACAAGTGATAAGAAATAGTTTCTTGTTCACTAATTAAAAACCCAATGACCCAGCCCGTGAGGGGTGGTGGGGGGAGAATAAAATACATAACACAAAAGAATGAACAAAACTGGAAGGAAAGAGGGAAATCATAGTTCTGAGTGTTATTGATCAAGGGAAGCAGCTTGAGCACCTAAGATGACTGGGTCTCTCTCCATGGATGTGATAGAAATTCACTTTGTCTACAGAGGTGTTAGCAAGTGATTTGGGTCACTAACTTAAAGCCAAGTGCCCGCCTGGCTTATACCCGGTGCTAAACACAGATGGGGCTGTGCTGATGTGCAGCGTGAGAAAGAAGAAAAGAAATGAAGAAAAGAAAGAAGAAATTCATTTAGAAAAGTGCTGTGACACGAGGAGAAAGGTACAGCCCTCATTAGCACCAAGTCACCCTTTGGCCACCCCTACAGACCTGGCACCAAGGATAGTTATTCACCAGGTATTCCACTCCCGTCTGTTTCTTTTCCTACTGCTTTCACCCAGTGATTTCCATCTCAGCTTAGAGCAAGCAGTCTTTCCCATGGTAAGAACACAACAACAAGGAAGAGAAAAGTCTATAATATGACTCACCCACCGCCTTTGCCAGCCTCAAATATTTATTCTTGCTCCGGGCACTGATTGCGCCACCGAGCAGAACTCTGTACCACCTTCTCTAAAGCTATTTAAACCTGTAGTGGATCCTACTCCATTAGGTTGGCTTTTTTCAGGGGGATCTCTCCCAGGAGTGCTAGCACATGTCACAGAATCACAGAACACTAGAGATTGGAAGGGACCTCGAAAGATCACACGTGAGCTCACACACTCCTTTCATTCTTTCTCACACTAAAGAGCCCAACCACTGGCCCATTTTGACACTGGTTCCCCTCTGAAACAGCACATTCCTGATTTATAGGTTTGCATAAGTAATAGATGGCTTTCTGTCTTCACCCACTAGCACACTCTTCATGGAGCCTGCAGGACATAGAAGGTTCCACATCAACCTGAGAAGGAACTTCTTCCCAGTGAGGGTGATAGAGCACTGGAACAGGCTCCAGGGAGGTTGTGGAGTCTCCTTCACTGGAGATGTTTAAGACCCACCTGGACATGTTCCTGTGTGACTTGGTCTAGGTGATCCTGCTGTGGCAGGGGGATTGCACTAGATGATCTTTCGAGGTTCCTTCCAATCCCTAATGATTCTATGATTCTATGAACTCTGAGTGGTCAATCACTGACTTCATGGTGGCTTTGAAGGAACAGGGCAGGAGAACCTATTTCAGCCGATGGATTATGCAAGTCCACCCCAAGGCTGAATCAGGAAAAGGAGACAGTGACAGACTTGACTCCACCTCTCCTCCCTAGGAACAGGGAATAGAAAAATGAGGCAGCAACAGGACTGGGAGAGGCTGATCAAAGGTTCCGACAGAGCCAGTGGCCAAGTCTACGTCTCCTTTTCCTGTCTTCAGCAAGAGAGACTGCTGTTTCCTTATCTGACTCTAGAGGACATCCAAACAAGTTTCAAAGGGCTCAACCTCCTTCTGGAAAGGCCAGTTCTAAGAACAGGCAGCACATAGACCTCACTTACAGCACCTAACGCGTTTGCTGCCAACTGCCTTCTAATGGGACTCTCAGAGAACGGTGTGGTTTCCTCACAACTCCAGCACGCCTCCACCCATTGAAGAGAACAGTTCTTCCCTGCCTCTCTGGGACTGCTGCGTGATCACACTCCCCAAAGCAACCAAACAGTGGCAACCATGCAGGACTTCTTGGCTGTGCAGGTGAACTCCAGGTGAACCAACACCAGCAGCTGCAGAGCTCAGACAGCCACGACAGACTCAATAAACGAGGGATGTCAACAGTCCCTACTCTTTCTTCAAGAGATACTGATGGCAGCTTCCATCCAGTACCAGCTTTTACACAGGGAAAAATCATAGAACCAAAGTGTGATTTAGGTTGGGAAAGGTCTTTAAGATGAGTTCAACCACTAACTCAACTGTCCCAAGGCCACTGCTAAACCGTGACTCTGAGCTCCACGTCTACATGACTTTGAAACATGTCCAGAGACAGAGATTCAACCCCCTCCCTGGGCAGCCTGTTCCAGTGCCTGATGACCCTTTCCATGAAGAAGCTTTTCCTAATATCCATCCTAAACTTGCCCTCTTGTCCTGTTACTTTTGCCTTGTGAGAAGAGACCTCAAGAAAGGTTGTGGAGAACACACGGAGAACAGCCCCCTCTCTCTCGTAGACCAAAAAGCTCCTAGGGTAACCTTTCACAAATAAACAACCTGCTCTGCTCCAAGAGGGATTTCACAGCAAACAGAGACCACAATGGGCTTAATCACAATTAAACACTGACCTGGCTCAACCCCCACAAAAGCCAACAAAAGACAAGTAAAAACCTCCAGCAGATGCATTTCATGATGGAGCTTCTGGAACCTCGATTGACGTCAGGCTTTTTCTGCTCAGATAACGTCTGGAGGAAGCAGTGCAGGGTATTGAGGAAACAACAGGGAACTTCTCCTCACATTTCCCTGTGTGCTGAGTAGAAAGGAGACGACTGTGGGCAGGGAAGGCACAAGGGCAGCTCAGCGCTTCACAGACCTGCTTCTGACTGCAGCAAGAGTCGCACTGTTAGAGAGAAGCCACTAGAAACAAGCTGTCCCTCCTGTCCTCATCTCCTGGGTCTTACCCTGTGAAAGGGGGCAACAACAGTTGCTGCTTCTCCCCTCAGACCAAAGCTGCTTCTGATTGATCTCAGGCAGGTCAATTTTTCTCATACTAAAGCAATTCCATCTCCTCAGCATCACCCCAGCTGCTGTTCACCAGTTCCTCAGGATGGGGAGCACTTGCGTCTAGCAAACACCTCCCCAATGCAGACATCTGATCTTCCCTATAGGTGAGGAAACCAAGAAAACAGATTCCACATCTCTGGAGACAGCTCCAGCCATCAGCACTGCTGAGGGAGGTAGAATAATTAGCAACACATGAGGACAGACTGAAGGAACTGCTCGCTCACAGGGCTAAGCTCTCGGTTGTACTCAATGGGATGAGGATGTGCTTTTTGAGAACGGAGAAGTAACTCCTCATCTGACCTCAAAAACCTCTCTGGTGAAGGGTGAAGGTGAAAAACCTCATCTAGGCAACATAAGCCTCTACTGATAGGTGATTTGCTCTTCTTACTTTCTCTTGGACGTAGCTTAGGGCCATGGTTTAGCAGTGGGCTCAGTACAGCTGGATTAACGGTTGGACTCTAAGATCTCATGTGTTTTTCAACCAAAACGGCTCTCTGAACTCACTGACAGTGCCAGACCTTGATAATGAGCCTACGTTACCTGTCCTGGTTTCCAAGCTCCAAGTCATCATTAACTTCACGAACATCACCCTTGCACAATCCCCCCCAGCTCCTACTGTGCCTCAGCCCACCCAGCACCTCGCTGTCAGCCTGGATAGATCCCTCCCAGCCTGGAGCAGCACAGATCATCACTTCGCAGAGGAACTCCACACTTTCACAACCTGCAGACCAGAGTGATGTGATTTGCATTTCCTCCACGAGACACCAGCCAGCTGCTCTGTCTGGGAAGCCAAGGGCACAGACCTTTCTCATCCCAAGTCAGGGCAGATGCACTCACTTATTAACACATAAATAGGAGAACAATGAGTTAGTGCTGCTTGTTCCCACAGCACTGGTGCCTCGTAGAGAGCTGCCGGGGGGTTATGAAACATAACCTTGTGGTAGAGAAGACTGAACTTTTATCAATAACCTACTTCTGAAGGAGAAATGAGCTCAAGAGTCTGTGTTGTGACAGGCACAGGGTGGGGGGAACACCTGGCAGAGTGCAAAGAGTATTTTTATTCTTCTTACGACATGAATGACTCCTCCTGCACCTCCTGCTGGCAGAGAGCACCAGCATGTTCCTCAGGAGAATTAGTTGTTTTCCCCTTCCCCAAACAACTCTGATTAACACTGGCCAAGTGGAAGTCTTCATCTGCAGTTAAGGACTTCCCAAAATTAGACTTGAGTGAAGTACTCACAACCACGGTGGGGCAAGAGTATCCCTGGGGGTTTCTCCCAGAGCTGTGCTTCTGGAAGAGATGCTTCAAGGAGGATGCAGCACCAACAAACCTTCATGGAGGATGCAGAACCAACAAACCTTCATGGAGGATGCAGAACCAACAAACCTTCATGGAGGATGCAGCACCTTTACCCTCACTGTGAAGAAGTTCCTTCTCAAGATACTTGGTTCTAAAGTTCAAGTGGCCTTGAACTCTTGGGGGCATGAGGGTGTCACAATCACAAGCCCTCACCCGGCATCTCACCAGTTGCATTCGCTGTTGCCACCAGCAAAAGGCACAGCAGCAACACAGCCACCCTGCAGCTGGGGCAATCTCAGTGAGGAGATAAGGAAGTCTAGTGAGGAGACAAGATTTCTAGTGATAGAGCAAGGAGGGATGGTTTCAAGCTAAAAGGGCAGAATTAGATTAGATCTTAGGGAAAAAGTCCTCACAGTGAGGATGGTGAGGTGCTGGAACACATTGCCCAAGGCAGTTGTAGATGTTCCCTCACTGGAAAGGGCTCTGAGCAACTTGGTCTAGTGAGAAGAATCCCTGCTCATGGCAGTGGGATGGGAACTAGATGATCTCTGAGGTCCCCTCCAACCCAAACCATTCTAAGATCTTATGCTCTTAAGAAACTCCGGTAAGCACATGCTTAGTGCTGGTGAGACTGCTCACATGGAGTACGTGCTGGAAGGGGTCTGATGGACTATGGCCAAAACAAACACAAAGAAGCCCATCTCTGACATAGACAGAAGGTTCTCATAGAAGCATGAAATCACTGAATCACAGAACATTAAGGATTGGAAGGGACCTCGAAAGATCATCCAGTCCAATCCCCTGACACAGCAGGACCACCTAGATCAAGTCACACAGGAACACATCCAGGCAGGTTTTAAGCATCTCCAGTGAAGGAGACTCCACAACCCTCCATGGGCAGCCCCTTCCAGGGCTCTGTCACCCTCACTGGGAAGAAGTTCCTTCTGATATTTATATGGAACCTCCTCTGTTCCAGCTCACACGCACTGCCCTTTGTCCTATCACCAGATGACCTTGAGCAGAGCATGTCTCCATCTTCCTAACACCCTCCCCTCATGTATTTAAAGACATTAATGAAGTCACCCCCCAGTCTCCTCTTCTCCAAGCTAATGAAGAGATGCCCCTCCTGAATTATTCAGGTTGTATGTAGCACCTCTGTGAACTACCTCCAGACAGCCCAAATGCACAACGGGTTTCATTTCACACGGTATTTACAGAGCACCCTGCAGCCTTCACAAAGCGCTGCTGGACCTTCTCCTCCACCTCAGCAGAAAGTCTCTTCCTTCCTTCCTTCTCAAGCCTGCTTCTCAAGAGCTCTCCCAGCCACAGAGACATTCCTGGGTCAGCATCAGCTCAACACCTGCCACGAGGCAGCAGCTCTCCCGGCAGGGCTCTGAATTCAGCTGTTTGGATGCTACCGAGTCCCTTGTATTTCCATAGCTAGGAAGCCTGACCAACACAGAGGGCTCAAAGAACTTAAATCTGCAGCACGGTTGTATTGGATGTATTTTAAATACCTTTTCCAGGGCTTCTCTATCCACCAGCTCCTGCACAGCCAAAAGCTTGATACTGTAAGAAAAGAAGCAGAGAGAAAAACAGAATGAACCACTATTGCAAGAACCACGGAAACACGAGAAAGAGAAGAACCCAAACTCCTCTTTCTATCTTCTCACAACACAGAAGAGCCTACAGAGGCACAAACACAACAAGAGCTCCGGAGAGGATAAACTGAAGCAAGAGAGTGCTTCTGTGGAGAGAGGACCCCAGTGTTAGTGTCTTTGCTTTGTGTTAGCCACCACGTGCAGGACTTTTGGGTGTCTGACCGCACCTTCTACACAAACCACACTGATCGTCGCATCATCCATAACATACGTGGGCACCGAAGGACCTTCTGAACTGCAAACATGAGGGAAGGCTTTAAACAATTATACAGTTTTCAGGCAGCTTTGCTCTTTGGTGTCTGTAGGTTCTGGTGAGTCCCACAGTGGTCACCACGAGGGATGTACAATGTTATCTCTGAGGTTCAGTGACTAAGACGATCCTGCATCCTACAGTGCAAGCAGCTGCGGTGCCTTGGTGAGAACAGTCCTGCCTGCACCTGAAACCCCATGAAAAATACTCCCTGGCTCAACAACTTACTCGGTCTGTTTACACCAAGCTCCTGAAATTCATGCCCTGGCACCCCAGGCTCGCTCGGAAACGCGTGATGACGCGCAGCGATGAGGACGAAGGGCTCGCTCCTCCAGCAGCACAAATATGCAGATGTGATGTGCTGTCAAGGAAACACACGACTCCCTGGTTTTCTGGCTGCGGTGACGCATGACATTCTCCTCTGAGGGAATTCCTCTTGGTTTCCAGACCATTACTCATGGTGCTGAGCAGACACCTATAGCTACAGCACAGCTGCTCCTCAGGGCAGTCTGCAATCCTTTCCTCAAAGTCCTCTTTAAAAACACCTAGCACTGGGTTTCCCTCTCTAACCCCATGTACACAGGAAAACTTTAATAAGAGTTTTTAGCAACTTCTGCAGTCCTGAGAACTTGCCAGTAGGTTCTTTGCTGGTTGGTGCTTCTCAACTCACCGTGAGCCTCACCTCATCCTGTTCTACTTGCACTGAGCTTCACTTCCCGGCTTGAGTTTGCATTGGCCAGCACAACATCCCATCTGCTCCTTGCAACAGAGGATGTTGGGCCTTTCCTATGAACAAGGAAGATCATAGAATCATAAGGGATTGGATCTGCTGCCACTTGGCCATGAAGTCATGGGTGCACCTAGGCAGGAGAAGGCAGCACTGTGACAAATAGTCATCCCCACCAGAGACAAGCGAGTGGAAGAAATCATCATGCAAGGCAGATCCAAGATCCATCCCGGCAGGATGCACTCGAGGTCTTCACCTAAGGAAGAGAAGCTGCTTCCTGCAAAACCAGACTGAAGGGTGCTCTACCAGGGGGGTAGAGAGGATTCTGAGAGGTTCAGTCTGATCTAGAATCACACCTTGAGGTCTGGGAACCAGACCGGAAGATTTGAATTGGAATTTCTAGTTATCCGGAACTAAGAAGCTGTGGGTCCAGTAAGAAACAGAAATTGATGTGCAAAATAGTGAAAGGACATGGAGCAATGGGTGTGAGCTGGAACACAGGGGGTTCCACATCAGTATGAGAAGGAACTTCTTCCCGGTGGAGGGTGACAGAGCACTGGAACAGGCTGCCCAGGGGGGTTGCGGAGTCTCCTTCTCTGGAGACGTTTAAAACCTGCCTGGATGTGTTCCTGTGTGACTTGGTCTAGGTGATCCTGCTGTGTCAGGGGGATTGGACTGGATGATCTTTTGAGGTCCCTTCCAATCCCTAATGATTCTATGACTCTGTGACTAAAGCCTGTTGCTTTGCGAGCCCACATCTTTGCCTGGGGCCTGAGACTTTCCAAAAGCCTCCTGCTTGCTATCAGACAGTGCACCAGCCTGTCTGCAGTTAGCCACAGCAAGAAATGCCATTTGACCTCTCCTAGTACTCTGGCTCCTTCTGCTGGGTATGGCTGCACCAAACCACGCTCTGGCTAGACCTACAGATGTTAGAAATAGCTTGTGTGAAACCCATTCAGCTCCAAACCATTCCTTGAGCATCATTAAATTGTTCCCTTCTCCTTCCCTTTCAGTTCATAGACTTGTCCCGAAAAATTCTTGAGATGAAATCCCAAGGCTCTGGGGGAACTTTATAGCAACCGTCCAGTGTGTGAAGGAGGCTAGAGGAAAGCTGGAGAAGGAAGTTTTGTGAGGTACTCCAGTGACAGGACAAGGGGAAATGGTTTCAAACAAAAAGAGGGGATATGTAGATTAGATCTGATTCCTCACTTCGAGGATGCTGAGGTGCTGGATCAGGTTGCCTAGGGAGGTTGTGGCTGCTCCATCCCTGGAAGTGTTCAAGGCCAGGTTGAATGGGGCTCTGGGCAACGGTGTAGTAAGAGGTGTCCCTGCCCATGGCAGGGGCGTTGGAACTACATCTCTGAGGTCCCTTTCAAACTAAACCACCCTACGATTCCAGATTTTGCTTGGTGACAAATGATTCCCATAACCAAGTTATGGCCCACGGTGAAGTTCTCTGGATGACCTACCACATGGAAGAGTAGAGCATGAAGGTGTGGAACACAAGCACTTGACGATGGATTCGTGTTTCGGTCCATTAACAAAAAGAACAGGACAAGACCACTTGGGTCAACACATTGCGTGAGGCACTGGAACAGCCTGGAGACATTGGAGGGGGTTTGGTCACTGTCCCTGGAGGTGTTTCAAGAGAAGGGTAGATGTTGCACAGGGGGACAGGGTTTAGTAGTGATTATAGGGCTAGGAAAATGTTGGACTCTATGATCTTGAAGACCTCTTTTAGCTGAAACTGTTCTATGATTCTATTTGTACACTAAGATTGCATCTGCATATTTACAAGAAGTGACAATGATCAATCAGTTCTGGGCAGGAAACATGAGAGTTAGAACCAAAAAAGCACCCAAAAGTACAGCTGAGCTGTGCTAACAGCCCTTGGTACCTGCCTGACATCAGTCCCCAGGCCCCATCCTCTCTGCTTCTTCCCCATGCCCCTGGCCATCCTCTGGGTGACGCTTGGCATGGGGAAGTGGCCGCGGCAGCTACGTGTTGGCTGCCAGTGCCGTGGCACGTCCCTGCTGCAGCCAGCTGTCAGCACCTGAGGTTACAGGCTGTGATTAACTGTTTGCTAATTGTTTTAAGCCACAAAGCACTTCAAGAAGACCGTGGAGGACGGAGCCCAGGAGCGCTAAACACAGGAAAATTTATGTGGAAAACCATCACGCATTTGCTGGCTGATGTCATGTACAAAGTGCACTTTTCTCCCCCAAAACCCTGCTCACTCAGACCCCAGCAAAAACAAAAGCAGATGGTAGGTAGCAAAAACAAAACAAAGCCACTTAATGACTTTCAGCCTCATAAACGCTCCCCATCTACCCCTACAGCAAGTCTGATGAGAAAATAAAGCCACTTTCTCCTTTCTCACTAAAAGCCTTCCCACTCCTTAAATGGAAGGGAAAACCGTGTCCGTTGCCACGTCTTAACAGCTGCTGGCGGCCACCAGAGAGCTTGAGGAGTCAGCTGATGGGCTTGGATGGGAATACCATGCCATATTGCTTTGGGACTTGCTGCCAGCTAATGACACAACAAAATGATTTGGAAGACTCTCAGGAAAAAAGTATCTGCAGTCTAGAGAAATTAGGATAAAACCAGGAAGCTGCATCTCCTTTTTAAAAAATATGAAAAGTCTATTAAAAATAGATGTTTAATATATATTAGAGTGTGTGTTAATGTTCCCATGTGACACACTTAAAAGTTTTTATCCACTTTGATGTATGAATTTTAGGTATATAGGAAAATTTAGGCAGAAAATTCAAGATTCAGAGAAAATTCAAGATACCTAGTAAATATAAGATAAATTTTAAAATTAAGATATATAGAAAAATTCAGATAATTTCAGCTATACATATAAACCAAAATATTTATGTAAAATTACTTAGGGCTACTCTTTTGTAGTCCTCTTGCTCGGTGGAAAGTAGCTTCTTCAATGTCTACTCATCATTGACCTGTCTGCAGAATGGTCTGAAGCCAAGCACAAAGGAGCAGAGAAGATGAAACCCATCAGGTGAACTGGTGGTGAAGCACAGGCTGGACCAACAATGTTTGCATCCTTGGATCCTCTTATGTTACGTGAGTGATTGGAGTAGTTGTCATGGGGAGAAAGGAAGGGATCTAAAACAGGTGGTTGCTACAGGGACCACTACCCAACCAAACAGGCAGGAGGCAACTGAAATGGTTCACTCCTGTCTTTTGCCATTTCATCTGTTTTTTAGGTCCAGGGATGTTCTCTCAATCCTCCCACATGTAGCTCTCTCTTTGTTCAGCAAAGCCATCCATTTACAGAAGCTACAAGCTTTGCATCAAGGCCCTCAAGCGATGCTGTGGTCTCACACAGCTGTCGCAGATGGAACAGAACAGTGATAGACAAACCCTGGACATTGGGTGTTCCTGATGCAGGAGCACAAAGCCAAAGGGGGAGGCTGCACGAACAGCAAACTTCTTCCCAACACTCTGGAAGGAAGAGAGATGGGATCACAAAACAACCCGAACCACAATCACAGATCCACTGAATCTCTTTGGTTGGAAGAGACGTTTAAGATAGTCAAGACCAGCTTTTGGCTCAGCACTACCAGGGCATCTTTAAATCATCACACCAGCCCCACCAGCCACAGAAGGCACGTGAATGCCCACATATAATGAGACCTGGAAGCCTTCTTGACCTCTTCCTGGGGATCTGCAGAATCACAGAGTATCTCAAGTCGGAAAGGACATAGAAGGATCATGGAGTCCCACAGAGTATCTCAAGTTGGAAGGGACACAGAAGGATCACCGAGTCCCACAGAGTATCTCAAGTTGGAAGGGACACAGAAGGATCACTGAGTCCAACTCCCTGAAGGGCTACTTAAAACTAAACCATATGACTAAGAGCATCATCCAGGTGCTCCATGAACTCTGACAGGCTTGGTGTCATGACCACCTCCCCAGAGAACGTGTTCCTGGGACTGACGCATCACTCAGTGAAGAGCCCTTCCCTGATGTCCAATCTGCACTCCTGAACACCCATTCCAAGCTCTCTCCAAAGGGATGAAATCCATACTCTGTGTATCCAGACATATCCTGCAAGTAGGTGAGGTCACACACAGGGGGATAAGGAGGAAGGAGACTGGACATCACCTACTCCCTGCCACTTTCTGCAGATTCCCTCAAACTTCCAAACCAGAGACAGCTGCAGAAGGATCACCCTTCTGGGCACATAACTGCTCTCCTCCCACCCACTACAACGACCCTGTGATCACATTAACACATAGTATTTGCTAAAGCATCTCCACTTGGCATGCAGAGGCCTGAAGACACAAGCCACGAGCTAAATGCACTTTTTGGAACCACTCTGCAGACTGGTGCGATGCCGAGACAGCGGCGGCAGTTAGACAAGTCAGAGCTGTGGAGGATTTCCAAGGCCCTGGCAAGAAGTGCTGGTTCTTTAGGGGCTGGGCTGCATTGCACTTGGCTGAACACAACCAGAGATGATCCCTGAGAGCAAAGGTTAATCAGACAAACGGCTCAAGAGGATCAATCTGTTCTAACTGATTATTTGTTGATTTCTGTTTAAATTTTGAAAGGGAGTAGGCAGCTGAGAATAACCCCCAAAATCCCAAATGCATGAGAGAAGCTGTGGAAATCCTGAGAGCAGCAGCAACATAATGATGACAGAGCAGCAGCCTGATGAATAAAGAATAATGATTTCACTGGAGACGTTTAAAACCCGCCTGGATGTGTTCCTGTGCAACTTGGTGGTCCTACTGTGGCAGGGGGATTGGACTGGACGATCTTTTGAGGTCCCTTCCAATCCCTAATGATTCTATGAATGATACCAAATGCAGCAGCCTCATCTGCACAGATCTGCTGGAGGGCACCAGGCAGCAGCAATGCAGCTCAACGTTCAACGTGGTCCACAGCTCATGATGACAATCCAGGCAGCCTCTCTGTCTCCACCTTCACCAGCTCCTCTGCCAATTAATCCTGTGCCAAACACTACACTGCAGAACAACTCAGACATCAGAAGAGGACCTTTCTGCAAGGCAGAGTGAAGGAGGGACCAACGATAGCTATAGTTGCTCACAAACAATCCCCACGTGAGTTGTTTCAACTCACTTTTGACAAAGACCAAACCAAACCCAGTTGCCCGTGTTACTAAAAAAGCCACGAGTTGGCTATTAGTTGAATTCACATCATTGCAAAATGTGTTTCTCTGTTGGACTCCTTACTGTGTTTAGGTGAGGGTCCCCCTTCAAACTGCTTCCAGTGGCTCTGAAACCAGGGTCAGTGCTCTGGAGAATGCTCATGGTCTTAACAGGGATTTTATTTCCTTTCAAATTTTTAAAGGACGCACGATTCCTTATAAATGTGCAGGAAGAGGGAGGCTCACGACGAGCGTTGTCTTTGCGGCTGCATTGATTCCTTCTGAGTCACTGAAACTGGACACAGGCAAGTGATTCAGCTTGCACTGAATTATTCAAATCCATCCAACAGGGGAGGAGATTGAGACTGAAAATGAAAACTTGGAAGCTCATAAAAATCAAAGGTGACTTAGAGCATCCAAATATAGTCATTAGGTTATAGTGTAAGTGGGTTCTGGCATTTGGCTCCTTCTCTGGGTTTTCTGAATCATTCCCTGCTGAGGGTAAAGCTTCTTATTCCAGAATCGGTGCCTTCTCCAAGTCAGTCTTTCCTCAGCAATGGAATAACTGAGTTCTCTTTGATTAAATCAAATGGGAAAAGGCTCACCGACACATTATTGTCCTGCCATGAGGCAACGAGGGTGATGAAGGAAGTGGAGCACCTCCCTTATGAGGAGAGGCTGAGGGAGCTAGGTCTCTTGAGCTTGGAAAAAAGGAGACTGAGGGGTGACCTCATTAATGTCTATAAATATGTGAAGGATGGGTGTCAGGAGGATGGAGCCAGGCTCTTCTCAGTGGCATCTAATGATAGCACAAGGGGCAATGGGTGTGAGCTGGAACATAGGAGGTTCCATATAAATATCAGAAGGAACTTCTTCACAGTGAGGGTGACGAGGCACTGGAAGGGGCTGCCCAGGGGGTTGTGGAGTCTCCTTCTCTGGAGACATTTAAGACCCACCTGGGTGTGTTCCTGTGACTTGGTCTAGATGATCCTGCTGTGTCAGGGGGATTGGACTGGATGATCTTTTCAGGTCCCTTCCAAACCCTGATGACTCTGATGCAGCCTAGGTAGGCAAAGTGATTCACAGATCATTCTTGAAGGATTTACTGCCATCTCCCTGCAAAGCAGACATGAACTTGGGAAGCAATAAAATCTGGTTTCAAATATTTGCTTCCCTTTCTCTGTCAGGCACATGATCCATGTGCTCTTATGCTCTTCTGCATGTTCCCAAGAGCAACACTCCAGTTTGGCGGCAAGAGAACCACAATTAGTTGATGGTATCTGAACGCTGCCAAAATTTAGCCTGGTGTTACACGAAGAGGATCGAAGATCCCTGGATGCAGAACTTTGAAGTCTTTTGAAACTTCAATACTGATCTTCAAAAGCTGACTCTTACTTTGAAGAGTCTGTGGAGCATCACAGCATTTCATATGAGCATCTTCTGCAGATGATCTCCTGCCAAAGTGAAGTTGTTTAAGTGGTGGAGGAGACCAGACACCGGTGATTAAAATAGAAGAATGTCCACAAGAACTTGTACACAAATCAGAGAAACGCTGTGGAATCACTGAGGAGAAGCACTGGGATGAGGGGAAAGGAGAGAAACCAACAGCTGTGCTTTGGTCAAGGGTGACTACTCTACAGTCCTTTCACAAGGAGCTTATGCTGTCCTACAGATCCAAAGGCCAAAGGGATAAAAAGAGGTGCACAATTAGGACAGGTGGAGAATAAAGCAGTAGTAGTCTGCATGTTTTAAGGACTTACATGGCAAAACACTGTGGTTTTTTCTAGAAACCATGTTTCTGGAGTGAAGCTCAGGAAGCTGTTGATGAGATCTTGATGCTGGAGTGGTCTGCAAGAGCTTGTAGGCATCAAAGGATGAAGGCTTCAATAGCATCAAGTCTGAGCATTAACCCAGCTGTCACAAGGCCACTGCTAAACCATGTCCCTGAGCTCCACATCTACATGACTTTGAAAATTAGAAACACATCTAGGGATGGAGATTCCACCCCCTCCCTGGGCAGCCTGTTCCAAGGCCTGATGACCCTTTCCATGAAGAAGATTTTCCTAATGTCATAGAATAATTAGGGATTGAAAGGGACCTAGAAGGATCATCTAGTCCAATCCCCCTGACACAGCAGGATCACCTAGACCAAGTCACACAGGAACACATCCAGGCAGGTCTTTAACGTCTCCAGTGAAGGAGACTCCACAACTCCCCTGGGCAGCCTGTTCCAGTGCTCTGTCACCCTCACTGGGAAGAAG
Source organism: Rhinopomastus cyanomelas (assembly GCA_013400115.1). Lineage (NCBI taxonomy): Eukaryota > Metazoa > Chordata > Aves > Bucerotiformes > Rhinopomastidae > Rhinopomastus > Rhinopomastus cyanomelas. Next base: position 232,906 of record VXBP01000441.1, on the reverse strand, counting down.
TTCCTTCTCATATTGATGTCGAACCTCCTGTGTTCCAGCTTACAATCACTGTCCCTCATCCTATCACTAGATGCCACTGAGAAGAGCCTGGCTCCATCCTCCTGACACCCATCCTTCACATATTTATAGAGATTAATGAGGTCACCCCTCAGTGTCCTCTTCTCCAAGCCAAAGAGACTCAGCTCCCTCAGCCTCTCCTCAGAAGGGAGGTGCTCTACTCCCTTCATCATCCTCATTGCCCTACGCTGGACTCTGTCCAGCAGCTCCACATCCCTCTTGAGCTGAGAGGCCCAGAACTGGACACAACACTCCAGATGTGGTCTCACCAGGGCAGAGTAGAGGGGGAGAAGAACCTCTCTTGATCTGCTAAACACTCCCCTTTCTGATCCACCCCAGGATGCTGTTGGCCCTCTTGGCCACAAGAGCACACTGCTGGCTCATGGTCATCCTGCTGTCCACCAGGGCCCCCAGGTCCCTTTCTCCTACACTGGTCTCCAACAGCTCACTCCCCAATCTAAACTTCCCCTGGGGCAACTTGAGGCCATTTCCTCTTGTCCTATTGCTAGTTCCTTGTGAAAGGCAATCGACATCCATCCATCTCCTAACACAAAGGTCAGCTGCACATTCCAAAATGCAAAAGCTATAAAGACTGTCGTTTACGCCGGTGCTACACTCTTCGCTCTCCAGAAGGGCAAAGAATAAAGAGGTCAGAAAACAACAGTCAGGAAACGCTGAGGTCACATCTGCAAGAGCCCACAGAAAGCATGAATGAGGTAAGAAAACCACCTATCATGTAAGGGGAAGGGTTGAAAACCTCCTCTCCAAGAGCTAACTACAGAAGTGTCCTACCAGCTTCCACACGAGGCTGCGTTAGAAGAGGGAGTTTAGCTTGTGGAGCATTTGGAGGGCCCCTTATGGCACTTTAACGCAAACAGCAGAGCAGAGAGTCTTTCTACCAGTCCAGTTCCTTCTTTACTTGAATGAAGAGTGAAGGGGGCTACACAAAGCTGAAGCCAAAAGCCACAACCTCATGTAGCCCTTGTGCTGAGTATCAGAGTAACACGGGAAGGGTTTGATTGAAACCTCGGTGGGATGCATCGCATAGCTGCGGCTCCAATCTGAGAGCAAACACAATCCTTCCTCATTTCTCAGAGTCAGAAGAGCTGTCTGGGTTGGTGCTCTCCCGGACAGCTGCCGTGCTCAAACCAGCCTCTGCGCTGCTTGCTGGCAGCTTTCCATCAGAGAAGAGATGGCAGAAGGGACAGACCTTTCAGAACGAAAGGATGCAGCCTAAAGATAGAGCAGAGCAGACTACGACTTGTTTCCCTGGGCTGCTGCATCTCAGAAAATTCCTGGAGCCTCCAAGTGCTAAAGAGAAGAATCCTCCATCAACCAAATCCTTGGTGTCTGTCTCCAGCAGCACTACAGAACCACAGAGACAGAAGCACTGGTCAAGAGAGACTTGTTGTCTGATGCAACAGCCCCTTCAACACAGAACCACGAGGAAGTCAGCTGTGGCTTCACCCAGTGGAGTCCTGAAAACCTCCACAACACTAAGACTCCACAGCCTTGAGAGAACCTCTTGAGGTGCTGCACCAACATCTGAGTGAGGAAGCATCTTCTAGTGTCTCTTCTGAAGATCCCAAACCAGCCAACTGCCCGCTTGCACTCAAGGAAGGGGTTGTTTTCCCTTCAGTGCTGGCCACATGGCGCCTTTTGAACTCCATAAGTTGACTCAGCCAAGTTTTTCCAGGATCTTCTGGATCAAAGAGCCGCCATCCACCAAGGCAGCCACTCCCCCAAATGACGTACTGCTATGGAACATAACAACTTATTACCGGTTGTAAAGGATGATTACTCTGTGCAGCAGATACATCCTTCCACGATGGCTCTTGTTGACACGGGAGGAAGTTTATCTGACTAAACACACAGGTCGAGCAATATTTTCTTTCTCCTACCCCAACAACAACTTGTGGCAGATCCTTCAGAGGACAGAACGAGACAGCAGTAAAGAAGGCTTCTTCCACCTTCTCTGCTTTTCCTCTCACTTTCACTTCACATAACGGGATGTCCCCACTGTCCACACAAGTGGTGTCTCACTCGGTGCTTCCCAAGCTGCTGTCAAGACTGAAGCTGCGCTCTGTAGAAGATCACACACCACTTGACCACTGCGGAAGGGATGTGTCACCCACCGCGAAACCACAGTCCTGTCAGTCACACCTCAGGAATGGAGAAGGCAGAAAGCTGCTAACCCTTTCCTTAAGCTTCTGGCCAGTGTGGCACATTCTGGCATGGGCTTGTTAAATCCTCTTGACACAAGCCCAGCAGAAGGATTTTCCCCTGTTCTAACAGCCCCTTATTCAACAGCATGGCTGGGTTATTTCACATCTACTTACCACAGCAGCCTTTCTGTTCTAGTGTCTCACCACTTGGAGATCATCAAACAAACCTCATCAGTTAAGGAGCCTCATTCAAACAATCTATTTCTTCAGAAGTTTCTATCACAGGAGTTGTCACAGACAGTTTAGAGCTGTGTACAGTGGGACCCTGAGCTGAGGGCTGCACACAGGAGCAAAGCAGCTCCTGTGGTCACAAGGAAGATCAATGTGCTGTGGAAGCTTGAGGAGACCATCATCAAGTGGAGCCTCCTGAACCTCCAGGTGAACAGGCAGAGCAGCCACAAAGCCAGGTCCTCAGCTAGCCTCTAGAACAACTCCTGCAGGTTCAAGGGTATTGGTTATGACTTTCACAGAATCATAGACCTTTAAGACCATCAAGCCCAACTAGCCCGCTGCTAAATCATGCCCTTGAGCACCATATCTACACAACTTATCTGTTTCCTCCTTGTTGATGACATACACAACCACCAGCTTCACCAGAATAAGAGAAAAGATGCTGTGGTGTCAGTCTCCAGGTGCTCCAGCTTGATAAGGAATGGTGAGGCATGGCAGGCAATCGTCAGGGAGAGCAGCCTTACACACAGCATCCTGCTTTCAGTGCTGTGCTGGCCACATCCACCCACCTGGCAGAACTCCTGCTCCCCTGACAGGCAGAAGCACTGATCTGATGCCAGAGGTGACCACCTGCTGAACCTCTCCCCTTGCCACCTCCCCACGATCACACAACAGAATCATAGGATGGCTTGGGTTCAAAGGGACTTCAGACATCATCTAACTCCAACCCCCCTGCCGTGGGCAAGGACACCTCTCACACTAGACCAGGGCTGCTGCTTGTTTATTCTAAAGATAGAGGTCTTCATGAGCAACTCCTGGTGGGCCTCCACGTGGTTTAGAGGTGGCAAGCAGCGCTGGCCACAACACACACAGCCAGGGCATTGCCTGCCTTTCTCTTCCAGCTGCAGGTGAGGTGGTTTGAGCAGTCACTGGTCCCGTTCAGCACCTCATGTTCAACAGCTGCTTAAGTGAAGCCAGTTTCTTTGGCAGACAAGAAGGTCCCAGAGTAACCTGGATCAGCCCCTGGTGCTGAGAAGAAGAAAGAAGCAGCCAGCAGGAAGACCTCAGAAACAGGCTGTTCTTGAGCGGAGATCAAAACACACCAGAAGCTGCTGAGAAGTGGTGACACTCAGCTATTTTGATGTCGGAGATGGGACAGAGCCATGGTGGCCCTCACTTAGGACACTTCACTTCTAACATCTCACTGAGGCATTTTATAACCAATCCCAGTACCTGCATCATCTCGGTGCTAATTACACAGGCTTCTGCTTCAGATTTCAGGGTCCTTTCCAACCTGATACTCTTTGATTCCAAGACTATTCGTTACTTCAGGGTTTGCTCTCTGCTACTTGGATCATTGCTCTGACTTTGTAGCACACACACATTTTTATGTGGCCAAATAGGGCCAAATTGGTGCAGAGTGGGGGTTTGGAACAGATGACCTTTGTCAGTCCCACTCAACACAAGACACTAGGCTACCTCCAGCCAGCCTACAGGTACCCACTGAGCTCTAAGACAAGGTTTAAGGTCTAGAGTAAGAAGGACTTGTCCTATCTGCTCCACCATCAAGCAGCACAGAGGCAACACAGCACCAAGGGTTTTCCTTTAGAGAGGACACAAGGAAAAGCAAAATCCCCAAATCCTTCTAATTTAAAAAAAGGCTGCAAGCTTGCTGGGGATTAAAGTTAAATACGTAAATCTAAAGCCTTTCAGAGCGCCACAAAACAGGAGGTTTTGTTAAATGCCAGGTTCTGAGGAAACGGCCTCAAGTTGTGCCAGGAGAAGCTTAGCTCCAACGTTAGGAAAAAGGTCTTCATGAAAAGGATCATCAGGCCTTGGGACAGGCTGCCCAGGGAGGAGGTTGGATCGCCACCCTTGGATGCATTTAAAAGTCATGGAGATCTGGAGCTTAGGGACAGGGTTTAGTGGTGGCCTTGGGACAGCTGGGTTAATGGTTGGGTCTGGAAGGTCTTTTCCAATCTAGAAGATTCTGCAGTTCCCACCACACTCATCTTTGTGCTGAGCTACGTGAGGAGGGCCAACATTTTCAGCTGCTTTGCCCGTGGGCGGACCAGTGTGCCCCAAGCCACAGGCAGCATGACCTCCCTGAACTGAAGTCACCCCACGCAGGCAGAGATCCAGACAGACGTCTTGCAGGTCACGAGGATTCATGCCTGAAGAGAAGAATCACTGACTCTGTCTTTCGCTCGCTGATAAAAAAACCTGCCAAAGGCAGATGTCTCTGCCTGCCCAAATTCAGACGGATGTGATGTGGTCGGGACTGCACTGCCGAAGGACTTGACAAGAGGAAGTTCCCCTATCTCCAAACCCCAAACCCCACAACACGTCTTTTCAGCTTTTCACAGAAAAGAGAAAAACAGCTACACTGCTGCGAGAAGAGGGGGGAAAGTACTTCCTGGTGTTATGCAAGTCTCAGCAGCGTCAGAAAGGTTAACAGAGTTTGTGGGACCCCTCACATGGGGACACCCAGCGTTTCTTCACTGCTCACACGCATCAAAAGAGGGATTTCACTTGGTTATTTGGTTATGTCTCCATGACTAAAGTCATAGAATCACTGAATCATTAGGGATTGGAAGGGACCTTGAAAGATCATCTAGTCTAATCCCCCTGACACAGCAGGACCCTAGACTAAGTTGCACAGGAACACATCCAGGCAGGTCTTAAACATCTCCAGAGGAGACTCCACAACCCCCCTGGGTAGCCCCTTCCAGTGCTCCATCACCCTCACCGTGAAGAAGTTCCTTCTCATATTTATGTCGAACCTCCTCTGTTCCAGCTCACACCCACTGTCCCTCATCCTATCACTAGATGCCACTGAGAAGAGCCTGGCTCCATCCTCCTGACACCCACCCTTCAAATATTTATAGACATTAATGAAGCCACCCGTCAGTCTCCTCTTCTCTAAGCTCAAGAGACCCAGCTCCCTCAGCCTCTCCTCATCAGGGAGGTGTTCTCCTCCCTTCATCATCCTCATTGCCCTACGCTGGACTCTGTCCAGCAGCTCCCCATGCCTCTTGACCTGAAGGGCCCAGAACTGGACACAATACTCCAGATGTGGCCAAAGCCTCTGCCTCCAAGGTCATCCTTCTTTCCAAGTCAACAACCAGCTCCCTTCACCATTTGCCCTAGTGAAACAGATCAGTTTTGGGCAGCACATGGAAGGGCACTGGAGCCTACAGACTTGGCATCACATGAATTCCTCTGATGGGACCAATCTTGGTTTGCAAACCAGGAGGCCAGGATATGCAGTGGGAAGAAAAGCCTCTACACCTTCTCCTGATGAAGGGAGATGCACAGAGTGGCATCTCAGAAGGTTCCTGTCCCCTCAGCCAGGCTGGCAGCTCTCCCAGAACGATAGCAACCAGGCATCTGGGACTTGCAGAATATGGCAGCAGCTCTGTCCTACAACACAGTGGCACAGGAAGATGAGGAAAGTGGTGGGGCACTTGGGAAGGGAAGGCTACAAAACAATGAGAGGTGGCAGCCATCCCTTCCTCTTTCAGGAGAGCAAGGGGAGGATATGACAACATATGCAACGCGTGTGACACAACCACGCACAAAAATGCTAACAGCAGCTTTCCCAGAAAGGCAGGGTAGAAGAAAGCAAGGACTTGAAATCCTCCTTCCCCTCTGCGGAGGAAAGCACAAACGATTTGGCCAGAAAAAGCACTGGGAGGGCTGACACACAATTTAACGGAACGGGCAGGTCACTGAATCAGAGGGCACTTTAGTCTGAAAGGACCTTAAAGATCATCTAGTTCCAAGCCCCCTGCCATGGGCAGGGACACCTCTCACCAAACCAGGTTGCCCAGAGCCCCATCCAACCTGGCCTTGAACACTTCCAGGGATGGAGCAGCCACAACCTCCATGGGAAACCTGTTCCAGTGTCTCAGCACCCTCAGAGAGAGGAATTTCTTCCTAAGATCTAAAAGATGGAGCAGCACATGCTAAAAAAAGGATGGTTGAGCGTTTGCCAGGGCAAATCCTCAGCGGAGATGCTCCCCACCTCTACCACAAGGGGAGGGCCCTGGGCTGGGTGGCAAAGTCCTCTCTACCCATAACCTCAAAGAGCAGCGCGAGGATGGCTATGAAACCTTCCATCCTCCCACCAGATGAAGTCTGACAGGTCACACAGGAGAAGCAGTCGCACGCAGTTACCTGGAAATTGTACCTGCTGCCTACACAAAGATCCACGGGTTGGTGGGTGCCACTTGCTGCTTTATGCAAGACAAAGGCAACCCAGGGCTTCTTCCCAGCTTTGTGAGGAGCCCTTATCCACGTGCACACGGGGTAACGGCGGTGAAATCTCTGCTTGGTCACAAAGCACTCAAACGAGGACGTGTTGCCCTGACACACAGCAAGGAAGCCACCACCGAGGAGGCAACAAACTTCTTGTGATGAGCAAGCAGGGCTGCACAGGTGCAACGAGGTGGATGGGCAACACCATGAGGTGAGCAGACACTTTCTTGGGATCAAACACACACAGAACCTCAGACAGGAAAAGCTACCAGGGATTCCTCAGCATTGCCACAAGCCACCTTGCCACCAGCTCTGTGCTGAAGAAAGGTCTCATGTGGCAGCCAAACCACCCAGTCAGCAGAGCCAGCGGGTTTTGTTTTCCTCCCTCACCCACCTCCACCCCAAAACACAATAACGTTCCAAAAGGGCCTTTCAAGGGGAACACCCATCGTGTCTACAGGATGTGAGAGGTGAAAGGGATGCGGAGGAGGTGCAGCGACACCTCCCTTCCAGTCATACCAGGAAGAGCCTCACAGCAGACTGCGGCAGATCTCGCATGCTGATGTGGGACCTGGCTGGGAGGCATCCAACTCGCCCTCCATTTGTGCTTTCTGGTCTCCAGGGCTAGAAGGCAGGAAAAGACGAAGTAACTTAGCTGGAGCAAATTTCCTTCACGTCCTTTATTTGCTCCTTAGGCCTGCAAATGCCTCCAGAGCTGCACAAAGTCTTCTGGAGCAGCACCTTGAAAAGGCAGGTGGGTAGACCTTGGGGCCACCATCTTATAAAAGATGCAAGCCAAACCTCCAGCGTCAAATCCCTGCAGTGAAAGACGTCCTTATAAAGCCAACTGACTATATTTATATGTTGATTGCCTTGTTCTCTCGCTCTCTCAGTAGAAAGCACCCTCCTCCCCGTCCCGTTAACCTGCTTTTATTTTCCCCTGGCACCCAAAAAGAAAGAGCAAACCAGCAGCAAATCGCCCCATGAGCGACCCCACAAGTGGAATCATGAGACAGGCGTCGCTCCTTCCTGCTGCAGCCTGGCAGCTCTGCCGCGCCGAGCACTCGTGCTCCTGGAGCATGGGCCAGCAAGTGGAGAATGGCAGCGTCACCACGAGCCAGCCCGGCTAGCTCAGCACCCTCGCCGCAGTGCCCAGAGCCAAGCGCTCGTACCACGGTCACACCACAGAGCCGCCCTCTGCCTTGGCTCATCACGCATGCAGGGTTACATTCTTCCCACGAACCCCAGTTTGTCTGCCCGCATGGAGGGCCAGCGAGGGAACACACGGGGCTCCTGAAAGCCCACACGCTGGGAGGAGGAGGGGATTAGCAGGGAACAATGTCGGAGTGTCTTCAGTGCGCTGGACACCGTCCCGGCTCCCAGCTGCACAATGACATGCAGGAAGGAGTCCTCAAAGAGTCCCAGCCCCCGAGTACCCCTGCGTGCCAGGCGCGGCGACGACTGGACACAAGAATGGCCTTTCAAGCATAAGGACGCAAGAGGACCGCGGAGCCCTGCATGTAGAACAGCCCTGGGCAAGCAGAGCCTGGTGGCTTGAACTTAGCCTGTTTTTTCCTGGCATTGGCTGCTAATTGTGTGGCCCAGATCCTCAACCTTATTTAGGTCAGAGGCTTCGACACAAAACAGTCTTAGAAACACCATCGTGCCGTGGGAACGAGAAAGGCTGCTTGTCCACAGCCGGAGCTCTCCGAGTGTTCTCCTGCAGCAGAGTTGCTGGAGCTGAGGAGGAGACTGCGGATGATGGGCTGTGCTGCAAAACCATGGCCAGTGCAGCTTCACGTGTGACTGGCGTGTACCGGCACAGGCACCGAGGTGGGCAAAGCAGCTCTTCATAAACTACGTGCAGGGCATGAAACAGAACCGTGGGGATGCTCGTGAAGGAGCTCCCCAGCTCTTCACTGCGATGCCCGGTCAGGCACCGTGGTGCCATGCTCTCCTCCAGTCTGCCACAGAGCTTCTCCAGCTTGAATCAGTGATAACCCTCAAAAACCAGTAGAGAAAAGGGGAAGGTGGCAGCCTCAGCGAGCAGGAGCAAGAACATTACAGGCTGAGTCATGTGGCTACTGCACAGGATTCAATGCTGCACATAAAGATTCATCTACTGATAGGACGAGGGGCAGTGGCTGTGAGCTGGAACAGAGGAGGGTCCATATAAATATCAGAACAAGCTTCTTCCCAGTGAGGGTGACAAGAGCCCTGGAACAGGCTGCCCATGAGGGTTGTGGAGTTGCCTTCTCTGGAGACGTTTAAAACCCACCTGGATGTGTGTCATAGAATCATTAGGGATTGGAAAGGACCTCAAAAGATCATCCAGTCTAATCCCCCTGAGAGAGAGTGTTTGACTGGAAGATGGGAACAAGGAATAAACGAACTACGTAGAGTTTGACCACAAACTCAAGGGAACAAACTTAGGTGTTTGGCAGCATTTCCAAGAGCATCCCAGTTTGGAGGAGCAGACCTGTGAGATTAAAGTTGGGCCAAGCAATGAGAATTAAAAACAACATGGAAGCAATGTTCTGGGTGCTGTCTTTGTGGGGCAGATCTGAGCTGGTTTACAGCCCGTGCTTCCTGATAACAGGAAATTGCCCCACAGCAGATAAATACAGGCACAAAGTTTATGGATAATATTTGATCAAGCTTTTGGCTTACAACGACCACAGATTAGGGTCATTATAGAATCTCAGTCATCTAGCAAGTCTTTGCTCCAGGAGGCCTGAAGACTTCAGAACATGACTGACATTCCCAGTAAAACCCACACCTCTGTACTAAAGTGCCCAGGCTTCATGCTGAACGGACCATGGACATCAAACTGTCCTTCAACCATAATCCACAACCACCTGAAAGGAAGCTGCAGGTAGGTGGAGGGTTGGGCTCTTTTCTCGTTTAACAAGTGATAGGTGAAGAGGAAGTGGCCTCAAGCAGCACCAAGGGAAGTTTAGGTGAGACATTACGAAAAACTTCTTCACTGAAAGGGAGATCAGGCCATGGAACAGGCTGCCCAGGGAGGGAGTGGAATTGCCATCCCTGGACGTGCTTAAAGGTTGTGTAGATCTGGAGCTTAGGGACAGGGTTAGTGGTGGCCTTGGGCCAGTTGGGTTAATGGTTGAACTCAATCTTAGAGGGCTTTTCCAACCTAAACGACGCTGTGACTCTAAAACACACCAATAAATACTTTAAACACTGGGGCACATGGAGTCTTACACGGGCAGCTTGGGCTTTTGCCAGGGTTTAGCCTGGATGTGTTCCTGTGGGACTTGGTCTAGGTGATCCTGCTGTGGGAGGAGGATTGGACTAGATGATCTTTGGAGGTCCCTTCCAATCCCTAATGATTCTATGATGCTATGAACGAGGAGCTGGTAGACAGAGAGATCCTTCCGACAGAAATGCATCGGTCTCTCCTCGCAGAGCTGGCATCTCCAGACACCACCTTTAGGAAGGTACGGTGCACACGGAGGAGGAACGGTGACTTGTCAGCGCACCCGTAAGGCACAACCGGATAAACGCAACTGAAGACAGGAAACACAAAGAACCCCCATGCTGGACCCTTGTGCCGCTAAGCTACTCACACCCATACAAACCCCTTTTACACAGCGTCTGGCAAGTTAAAATTAATCCCACGTCCAAGACATCAGGAAGTTCACGAGGGCTTTTTGTCCCTGCAGGGCTTTGATTACCTCCGAGGAACCAAAATCAGAACCTTAAATAATTTCTCTCCTTTAAAGCAACAGTGGAGGAGCCTCCTCTGTTCATAAGACTCCTCCAGAATTAAAGGTGAGGATGCTGTTTGTCAGGCAGTTTTTGCCCAAAACTTGAAGTGCTGATCTTCAAACTGTCTAGCAAGAGGCTTCAGTGGAGGAGACAGAAGAGCTGTAGCTCATCTTGGAGGGAGAAGACATCATCAGGATGATTTTGAGGGAAATATCGGGGATGATCCAAAGATACGAAGTCCTCAGCCTTACGGGTGGCAGGTGATACCATTCAGCCCTCAGGGTGTTGATCCAGAAACACCTGCATTAACTGGAAGGTGTGGCATGAAGGCTTAAAAGCCTTGCAAAGACCATGAGAAGGCTGTAGGTTCAGGATGGAGGACAAGGAAGAGGGTCATGTTTGTGTTACAAAAGCAAATTTTGAAGGTCAGGTCAAAGTTAGAAGTAGGTTTATGAGGCAATTTCCTTCCACACAGAATCACAGAGTCATTCAGGTTGGAAAAGACCCTTGGGGTCATTGAGTCCAACCATCAATCCTACTCTACAAGTTCACCCCTAAAGCAGATTTCCCAACACCACATCTAAGCATCTTTTAAACTCATCAAGAGATGGGGACTCAACCACCACCTTGAGCAGCCCATTCCAGTGCCTGACCACTCTCTCTGTAAAGAATTTCTTCCTGATGTCCAATCTAAACCTACCTTGTTGAAGTTTGAAGCCCTTCCCTCTGGTTCTGTCACTAATGATGTGTGAGAAGAGACCAGCACCAACCTCTCCACAACATCCTTTCAGACAGCTGTAGAGAGCGATGAGGTCTCCCCTCAGCCTCCTCTTCCTCAAACTAAACAGCCCCAACCTTCTTAGTCTCTCCTCATAAGATTTATTCTCCAGGCCCTTCACCAGCTTTGCTGCCCTCCTCTGCATTCGCTCCCTTGTACTGAGGTGCCCAAAACTGGACCCAGTACCCAAGGTGCAGCCTCACCAGTGCTACTTTTTTCACCTGTTTTTCACCAGATTTCGATAGGACAAAGGGGTTGGTTTCAAGCTCAAAGAGGGGAAATTTAGGCTAGATCTTAGGAAGAAATTCCTCATTGTGAGGGTGCTGAGGCACTGGAACAGGTTGCCCAGGAAGGTTGTGGCTGCTCCATCTGTGTTCAAGGCCAGGCTGGGTGGGGCTCTGGGCAACCTGGTCTGGTGAGAGGTGTCCCTGCCCATGGCAGGGTGTTGGAACTAGATCATCTCTAAGGTCCCTTCCAATCAAAGCCATTCTATGAAATTTGAGGGCACAGCTGGGCACTATGAAGGGCCACCATCATCCTTGCCCACAGCAACCCAGAAAAGCTGCTGTGATCTACACACACCTACAGACAAACATCTAAAGTGGATGGAGAAGTGAGTCAAACCGCAGCAAAGCCGGAGTGTTTTTGGTTTAGAAGCAGAAATTGGAATCGCCACACGCTCAGAGAAGTGCAACACAAGCTTATTCAACCAGCAACACTCCTGGAATTTTCCCTGCCAACAGCTCTGCGTGGAAACTGTCCAAATACCTATTAAATCCATGAGCTGCTGACTAAGGAACATTCAAGCCCCAAACCTTTACCTTGTCCTTTAAGCCTGGGTTCCTTTTCTGCAGGGCTGCTTTGCACCAGAGAACTCAGGAGCAAGTCACCTGGACGTGTTCCTGTGCGACTTGGTCTAGGGGATTCTGCTGTGGCAGGGGGATTGGCCTGGATGATCTTTTGAGGTCCCTTCCAATCCCTAATGATCCTATAAATGACACTAAATGCATCAGTCTTGTCTGCACAGAGGGGACCAGGCAGCAGCAATGCAGCTCAACGTTCAACGTGGTTCAGAGCCCAGGGTGACGACCCAGACAGCCTCTTTGTCTCCACCTTCACCAGCTCCTTTCCCAATTAATCCTGTGCCAAACACAAGTGATCCTGCTGGGGCAGGGATCATCTTTTGAGGTCCCTTTCGATCCCTAATGATTCTATGAATTCAAACAAGAAATCACCGGGGTGGGTTTCCGTAGCCAAAGGGTAATATTTAAATGCAGACCTTCCCGCGTCCTGTTGGAGCTCTCTGCCAGCCACCCCGAACCCTTCACCCGCACCCAGGGTTTTGGGAGGGTGGCCGGTGAAGACAGGGAGCAGCACAGGTAGGGCAGTCTCCACTGATGATGCAAAGGGAAGATAAACACAGCTAGAGATAAGGCAAGGAGCCGTAAAAAGGGCTAAGAGGTAAACAGCCAGCCAGCCAAAACCTGCACCATCATCGCTGCCAAAACCCTCCGTAACCTCGGGCTGGCCAGCAAAAAGGTTGCAAAGGGGGGTCGGGTACTGCCGCGGCGTTTCCCTGCCGATAACATCCATTTGAACACATCGCTGCAGGCCAGCTCCGACGTCCGATCCGCGATAGGGATCTCGCGGACCCAGCGAACTTCCTCACGCAGGTGGGAACCCACCTCCAGCGGAGGAGCCGCATCTGCCTGCGGTACCCTAACACAGTGCTACCAGCGGAAAATCACCGCCCTATTTAAAATGCACAGTGTTTTCAGTCAAGTAACAGGGGTCCCATCATCCGTGACAAAGGTCCACGCAGGAGAAGAAAAGAGGAGCAAGGCAGCAGTTTGTACTCTGTGAGCAGGTTCGACACCAGCCCTGTGGACCTGCAAACAAAGCACCGAGCCTGCCTGTCTCACGGTTCATTTTGAACACAAAAATCGAGCTGCCTCTGCCACAGCAGCCCGAGGTTCAGCGCGATCGCCGTTTGCTCGAACACCGCGAACAAAGAAGCCAAACGCGCGGTCTCTGTTGATAGCCAGCACGTACCCAGCGGCGCGCTGCTTCCAGGGCAGCTGAGAGCCAAAGAACCCGGGCGAGGGAGGGCACTGACCGGCAGTTACCCGGAGCGAGGCTGGCGCAAGCCCTCTGCAGCCTCCGCACCCACGACAGACGGGCCAGCGAGGAAGCAGGCGGGGGAGAACTGAGCTATAAATACGAAGGAATCAAAGGCTGCGTCTGAGAGCAAAAGCAGCAGCCTCTGCGCCGCAGCCGGGAGAGGCTTACGCTGTCCCCCGGCTTTCCTCGTCAAGCCAAGGGCACGGGGGGCTTTGCAGAGCTGCAGCGCACTGCGAGCACCGGGGATTTAGGGCAGCGCTCGGCAAAAAGCCTCACAGACCAATTAGCTGTTTAGCAGCCCATCACAAAGGCTGCTCGCCCGTCAGCGGCTTGGGCAGCTGTCGCAGCTAAATCCTGCACAGGAGCTCGGGCACGTTACCTGAAACGGCTACGAAAACACCGTGAAAAATAGCCACGCAGATGGAAATCTCCCAGCTCCTCCTCACCCACAGACCTCTGGCGTGAACTGCTCCCAGGTAGAGCTTCACCTCACCAAGAGCAGGAGTGCGTTGCTGTGCTCTCCTCCCCGGCGTGACAGGCACAGGCAGGGCAGCCAGGCAACCTGAGGCTCAGGGGGTCTCTGACCCGCTCGGCGCAGGCTAACCGATGTTCCTAGACATCCTTTGCGCAGACGACAGCGCGACCCCAAAGGTGTTTTTCTGTAGAGATTCCATTCTTTCCATCATGTTTTCCTCCACAGCTCAACTTGTGGAACACACGTGGGGCACCAGCAGGGTAAACCTATTTCTCTTACTCACCAGCCTCTAGTAATTGTACCACAGGCACCGAAAATAACAGCTTGGCTCTGGAAAGCAGGTCAGTGGCACTGATCCTCCCTGACGGTGACCGAGCAGCTCAAAACACTCGTGTCATTTGAAAATGCCACAGGGACATGGCGATGGCAAGGGTGAGAAGAAAAGGTTTCTCAGCAGAAAGTATCTCTCTGTCATCTGGTGATAGGATGAGGGGCAACAGGTGAGAGCTGGAGCACAGGAGGTTCCATATAAATATGAGAAGGAACTTCTTCCCAGTGAGGGTGACAGAGCACTGGAAGGGGCTGCCCAGGGGGGTTGTGGAGTCTCCTTCTCTGAAGACCTTTAAAACCCACCTGGACATGTTCCTGTGTGACTTGATCTAGGTAATCCTGCTGTGTCAGGAGGATTGGACTAGATGATCATTCAAGGTCCCTTCCAATCCCTAATGATTCTGTGATTCTTCCTGCAGCTACGTGTTCCCTTCACTATTTGTCTGCTGTTGATGCGATGCCTACCCTGCTCTCAGCACCTTATGGACCATTTTAGAACCTGCCATGAATCACCCAGGCCTGAGACAAGTTAGGGGACCAGACCAAAGACTCATGGAAAGCACATCCAGACCTCCAATGCAGCAAAGGAAGGTCTTCAATAGGTCTCATCTACTCTCTAATTGTTGAAGATCAATAATTGGATGTTGATCTAGTTGATCCTGCTGCAGCAGGGGGATTGGACTAGATGATCCTTCAAGGTCCCTTCCAATCCCTAATGTTCTGTGATTCTGTGAAACAAAGCCAGGTCCCTCATTCAAAATAACAAATAGGGGGAAAAATTCTGGAGAAGCAGCAGCTACTGAGATCTTGTTTCCAAGCCCTGTTGTTACTAACGTGCCGCAGTTCCCGTCTTCATGGCCGCAGCACATAATCACGTCGAGAAATCACTGCAGCACGTTGTCTCGTAACTGTTCTGGCGAGGACGTGGTGCCTGTCAGCTTACACCTGCCCCACAACGAAGAACAAGTGTGACTGAGAAAGGACTTAGTGTGCACTGTCATCTGTGACCCATCAACTTTTCTCAGCTCATGAGGCCAAGCCTTGAAATCTTGCCCTGAGCAAGACTCCTGGAGAAAGGCAGGGTCTGCCTAACAGAGCTGAAGCCCAAGTCATAGAACCATTAGGGGTTGGAAGGGACCTCGAAAGATCATCCAGTCCAATCCCCCTGACAAAGTAGGGTGACCTAGACCAAGTCACACAGGAACAGGGTTTTAAATGTCTCCAGAGAAGGAGACTCCACAACCTCCCAGGGCAGCCTGTTCCAGTGCTCTGTCACCCTCACTGGGAAGAAGTTCCTTCTGATATTTATATGGAACCTCGTCTGTTCCAGCTCACACCCATTGCCCCTTGTTCTATCATTAGAGGACACTGAGAAGAGCCTGACTCCATCCTCCTGACACCCACCCTTCACATATTTATAGACATTAATGAAGTCACCCCTCAGTCTCCTCCAAGCTCAAGAGACCCAGCTCCCTCAGCCATCCAGCAAGAAAGGTGCAGCTAGAGAGGTAAAACCAGGCTCTGTCTTAAATGACCCCACTAGGACCTGTGCTCACGGTGAGCCAGACCAGCACTTGGTTTCAGGGAGAGCGTTCTCCTCTAGTTGAGAGGCAATCTGAGCTTCTGCTCACAGCTTCCTAGGAACCTGCGGTATTTAATTCCCACCTTTGTAGTCTCTTGGTCTTTCTTTCCCATCAAGAACAGAAACAGCAGCCTCTTGCCTTCAGGAATGGTCCTATGGGTTTTTATAAAGCTGAAGCTAGAAAACAACTCTTCCTGGAGCTCTGCTGCGAGGTCCCAACCCACAGAAACATCATAAAAGCATCACAGATTCGTTTCAGAACAAATATCTAGTCCATCTTCTACAGTCACGTGGCACAAGCTTTCCGAGAAGCCTGGCAGGATGAGGTTAAAGCTGTGTGGCCTCTGCTCGTGGTTCAGGAGCAGGTGGTAAAGCGGCACTCACTGCTTCACCCACTTACAACCATAAATCAGTCAACCCACTTGATCTTCGCTGCGCGGAACATGGGATCGAGGGGAACCATCCACCAGCTCTGGTTTATCAAAGCACCTGCGATCTGCAACGTGAATCTAGTGACATCCCAAGCACCAGGCTTGATGGAGCTCCAAGCAAGCTGTTCTGCTGGAGATGTCCCTGCTTCTTGTAGGGCAGTTGGACTAGAAGACCTTTAGAAGCCCCTTCCAACCCAACTCATCCTATCATTCTGGGATTTTGCGACATGAAATAAATGTGGGGAATAGCCTGACAGGCACTAGGTGCAGGGTCTGATGAGGAGTCAGGAAGGGGAAAAAGAAGGTTCATTTCAATTGAATAAACTGCCTCTCCACAGCAATCACAGAATCTTTTTTTTGAAGGTATCTTTAAAGATAAGTCCAGCCTTCCCCTCAGCACTGCCAGGTCACCACTGAACCATGTCCCCAAGCGCCAGGTCCACACAACATCTAAATCCCTCCAGGGACAGTGACTTCACCACTGCCCTGGTGGGCAGCCTGTTCCAGTGCCCAACAACCCTTTCAGAGAAGAAATTCTTCCTAACGTCCAGCCTAAACCTCTCCTGGTGCAGCTTGCAGGCTTTTCTTCTGGTCCTGTCCCTTGCCACCAGGGAGAAAAGGAAGAGATTGGGTAGTTTCAGACACCACCAGGATCTCATGTGAAGATGCCTTCACAGGATGCCTTCACCAACAGCCTGGCCTTGGGGACGGTACAACCCTTCATGATCCAGCTGCAAGTCCACCCACCATTTCTGAGCTCTTCTGCAAAGATCTAGCAGTTGTAAAGCACCTTGGACCTACTCCCTGCATGCCCATACAGAGGGGCTCACTGCTGCAACCACATGAAGCAGAGGTTTGGAAACAGAGCTTAATTCAACGTAATTAATTGACATCATCTGCTCCCCCAGCAGCTGTCCCGAGTTGGGGGGGCTTCCTATTTGGGCGTAGAGGAGCCCAAATCCCCAGGGAGTTGGGGAGCTGAGCTCCACAAACTTTGTGTGATTGAGCGTCGGCAAAAGAACTGGCCAAACCCTGAAGCTGCAGAGCTCCATCTCACTGGAAAACGACGCAGCTCAGGGTCCAACCCAAGAAGAACTTACTGGTTTCCCCTCCCAGACAGGACGCTGACAGCAGTTGGAGTCTCCTCAGGTAGAAAACTACTGCTGGACTCATACAGGTGGAGGCCAAAACCCTCCCCCAAAAAACCCAAACGGGTCTTCTATCACCCCATCTTTTTGCCCTCAGAGGAATTAGTGCAACTCAGTGGTGGCTTCACACACATCCCTGTTTCTGTTGCTCATAAACCCCCCCTTGGGAAGCTCCTGTAGAAGAGATCATCTCACAAGTCCCTTTTTTTCTCCTCCCCAGGTTTTTCCTGAAGTGGCAGGAGGCAGGATTTCCTCCCTGTTACATAAGGAGGAGGTAGAGGGGGCGTGGGGTGCATTTGTTCCTTTGCCATCTAAGACACGTTAGCATGGTCAGGTTACTGGAGCCAGGCCCTCCTTCCTGATCTTTTCTTGCAGGAGAATTATTCTTGGCCGGGCTCCAGCCACATATTAACCCAACAGAGAGAAACCAAGCGGCTGCGAAGCGGAGAGACATAAACCAGATGCACCCCAGGGCTGTGCCAGGCCACCACAAGCCGTGGCAACAAGGCAGGAGTAACAAAGTTGAGCTGGTGCTGAACCTCAGAGCACAGGAGTGCAACCACCACTACTGCCATGACACACCGCTGCGATGTCTGTTTGGGGGTGGTGGTTCTCCTGCCTCCAGCACTTAGTGTGGGGACCTGCATCTCCTCATCTCCTGATGGACACCTCCAGAGGGTGCTAGGTGGGTCCTACCTGCGCTAGGCAGGACTAGGATGAAGAGCACGGTGGCACTGTGAGGGTTACTCAGCTGTTCTACCGGCTGCCACCCAAGAGACAAGTTTGGGCTGAGGTTTACCTACCCTTCCCCCAACAGGAACATCAATCTGGGTTTCTGAGCCACAGAAATTGAGGTTAACTTCTTACCTTGGAGAGACCTCTACGCTTCTAATCTAACGCAAGCAAAAAGAGTGGCTGACTGGTTACAAAGCTGGGCGAGGAAGAGGGGCTGGCCCGTTCCTACAGAGTAAGCAGGGAGGTGGCTGCCCAAGAAACGAAGCAAAGAAGAGAAAACACAGTGATTCAGCATTGCTCTGTACAGACCTTGTACCAGTGCTCCCATTTGTTGCTCCTCAGACCGGCAAGAAGGAAATGTTCTACCGGGAGAAGAGCCAATCGCTGGAATAACCTTCCCACAGATGGAGGCTTTCAAGGTGCAACTGGACAGAGTGCTTAGATAATCTCATCTAAGCTCCTTTTCCCACCACAGGTTGGACCAGATGATTTTTGCAGGCCCCTTCAGCCTAGACTAATCTAAGATCCTTTTCCCACCAAGGGTTGACCCAGATCCCTTCAACCTGGGCTCTTCCATGGACATGTTTAAATGTCATGAAGATCTGGAGCTTAAGGACATGGTTTAGTGGTGGGCTTGGGATGATTGGGTTAATGGTTGGATCTGATGATCTTAAAGGTCTTTTCCAACCTAAATGATCTCTTTGATTCTATGGTTCCCTGTTTTTGCAACACATGTAAGGTTGTAGGACTTAGACTTTTTGTATCTAGAAGATGTGACCCATTAAGAAGCTGATGGAAGCAAGCTGCAGAGGGAAAGAGCAGACTCAATGTGATGTGGAAGCATCAAGCTTCTTTATGTGGTCCTGTATGAGGAAAGGCTGAGGGAGCTGGGTGTCTGTAGTTGGAGGAGACTGAGGGGGGACCTCATTAATGTCTATAAATATGTGAAGGAGGATGGAGCCAGGCTCTGCTCAATGTCATCTAGTGATAGCACGAGGGGCAATGGGTGTCAGCTGGAACAGAGGAGGTTTCATATAAATATGAGAAGGAACTTCTTTCCAGTGGGGGTGACAGAGCACTGGAACAGGCTGCCCAGGGAGGTTGTGGAGTCTCCTTCACTGGAGATGTTTAAAATCCACCCAGACATGTTCCTGTGTGACTTGGACTAGGTGATCCTGCTGTGGCAAGGGGATTGGACTAGATGATTTTTCAAGGTCCCTTCCAATCCCTAATGATTCTGAGATCCATCCAGCAGGTACATAACAGCTGGAGAGAGCAGTCACAGGTTGTCCTGGGAGTCACAAGCATCGTTTATGGCCAGGAGGAACAGGCTTGAGGAAAAAATGGATGAATTGTGCCCTTCCCTTCAAGCCTGGGATATCTCCAGCCATCTCTGGGGTACCTTCATCAACGCTGACCAGAGGAGACATATCTGCTGGGGCTACTTACGCTCCTCATGAAGACACTTGCTGACATGATCTTGCTTGCCCTTTCCATCCTGCTCCTCTAACCCTACATTCACTTTTTTTTTTGGTGAGAAGAAGCTGTTGGTTCCTTCATTCTCCTGAGAACGGGAAGGACACGGTGGTCAGCTGGAGATGACCTGCACCCTCAGAGACAGGCCAGCTCTGACCCCCTGCCCACAAACCCCAGATTTGCCAAACCACTCGTGCAAGAAACATCAGAGGTTTGGGCACGTTCACCCCACATTTGATACTCGACTCCAATTACGCATCAGGCTCGCCTCCACTTCCATCACACCGAGCTCTTCTAAAATTACCCTCCAGCCCTCTGAATGAAAACACATCGTTCCTCCTCTCCAAACACCGGGATAAACACAGCTCCTTGTAACACGAGAAAGGAGGAGAGGACCTTGCTCTACTCCTGCGTTCCTGCGCGGCAGCGACGCATTTCAGAACCGTTTAGCAGTAGTAGTCACACTTGCCAACGTGCCACACATCCCCTTCACTGCTCGTCAGAAACTCAGCCCTTTGGAGCACAAGTGTGAAGGGTTTGTGTTGGATTTTTCCCTCCTCCCCTCGATGGACTGCTCTACAGGACATAGAATCACAGAATCATTAGGGATTGGAAGGGACCTCCAAGGATCATCAGTCCAATCCCCCTGCCACAGCAGGATCACCTAGACCAAGTCACACAGGAACACATCCAGGTGGGTCTTAAACATCTCCAGAGAAGGAGACTCCACAACCTTCCTGGGCAGCCTGTTCCAGTGCTCCTCCACCCTCACTGGAAAGAAGTTCCTTCTCATACTGATGTGGAACCTCTTACATTCCAGCTTACAACCATGATCTTCTTGCTTGTTGTTTGTTTGGATTGAAGGCACAGCCCTCTTTCCTTCCTGCACAACAGCTCCCTTGGCGCAAAGGCTACACAGGGCTGCAAGGCAGGAGAACCTTCACCTTCTAACCTCATCTGAGTGACCTCCCCCTTCCTAATGCCTGAAAGAACAAGCCCGAGGGTTCTCAGAACTACTTTATGTGAACTGGTCACATAAAAAGGAAAAAAACCCAAACAAGCCCACAAACCCAAAAAAACCTAGCACTAACCCCAAATCACAGAATCACAGAACATTAGGGATTGGAAGGGACCTCAAAAGATCATCTAGTCCAATCCCCCTGCCACAGCAGGATCATCCAGACCAAGTCACACAGGAACATATCCAGAAGGCTTTTAAACTTCTCCCCTTTTCAACTGGCCTAAAGGCCCCCAAGTTATCCAGTTAAGAGTCTTCACTGCTCTTTGCACATTTTTAATGGACTCTTCTTGGCTTGGCTGTGCTTTGCTGCTTAACTTTCAAAGCTAGGTGAGGCAGGTCCTCCAAAGAGCACTTGCTGCAGTACTCAGGCTCCTGAGAGCACCCCAGGGTCTCTGCTGAGCGCACAGAGCACCTTGTAAAGCTACAACATGGATTTCATGAGGCTGGTGAACCCCATGCAGCAGGCATATTCTTGCTTGCAGATGCATGAGATTAATTTCTCCAGCTGAGGATGGAGCCAGGCTCTTCTCAGAGTCATCCAAAGATAAGACAACAGCCAATGGGTGTGAGCTGGAACATAGGAGGTTCCACATCAATATGAGAAGGAAATTCTTCCCAGTGAGGGTGATAGAGCACTGGAAGGGGCTGCCCAGGGGGGTTGTGGAGTCTCCTTCTCTGGAGACGTTTAAAACCCACCTGGGTGTGTTCCTGTGTGACTTGGTCTAGGTGATCCTGCTGTGGCAGGGGATTGGACTATCTAGCTCCTTCCAGTTCCTAATGTTCTGTGGTTCTGTGATTATGAGCTGAAGTGGATCTAGCTAGACAAAGGCAAGTTTGCAAAGCATCTTATCAGTTCCCAGGGCACACGAGCAGGGCTGGGAGGGAGACCACCGAGTTCGATGGAAAGGTGGCAGTTCCTGGCCTCAGCCGAGGCCGTTTTACAGCTGCAAAGCTCCACTGAGCTCAGCAGTTCTAGCACAAGCGAGAGGAAATCCCTCCCTGAGGCGCTGAGTATGGCTTTTCCCAACACACTCTTTGTTGTTTTCCTGCATCACGCTGATTTTTACTTTTTCTGCTTTTCCCACATTTATTTTCCCGGGAAAGTCCTGCAGGCTCCTCTCTGGGTGCCTTTTACCCTCAAGCCTTTCCAGCTTCTCATACTATCACCAGTAGGATCAAGTACAGAAAACAATGGGTTCCTACTCTCCCCGAGTGATTGACGACACAAACATTAGCAGTAAAACAGAACAAAGTGCTCACATCAGGAGCCTTTTCAACTTCAAAGTGCCAGAGAGAGTCCTTTCCCAGCACAACCGAGCACCTGTTTGTTACTGGGATGGAAAGAAAATACCACACAGTCTAAGAGCAAAGATCAACCAAACTGCAGGTCCACGCTTAGCTTCAGCTAACGTGGGTTTACTTGATACGCTGCTCTCTCTGCCTAGATTTGTAGGTGGATTGTTTTGGGGTTGGCGCTGAAGGGGCAGAAGTGTCAGACATTCAACATTTTACTGGATGGGGTCCTTAAAAACACAACACATCTCAATAAAAATACATCACAAGTCATTTTTCTTCTAAAACTGGATGATTATAACAATCCTGAGACTCTGTGCCCTGCCCCAAAGCCCAGTCCCACCAAGCTTCAGCCCGAGGTCCGCTCCACTCAACCGAATGCTCAGAAAAGAACAACACTGGTGCCAAAGTGGGAGACACTGGATGCCTGAACTCGCAGAGCAGTCAAGGAATTCTGAAAGATGCTGAAAGAACCCTGAAAGATGCTGAGGGCATCCGTGTAACATCTGAACGTCCCTGCTGGGCTGTCATCTCGGTCTTGGCTACCAAACAGCAATCACTCGAGGCGGCAGCTGTTTGCTATGTGGGAGATGCGGCTCCCAAGCAGTGCGCAGCAGAGACATCCTTGACCACGACCACCCTGCCGCAGCGTGGGGCTCCAAATCACTGTCACCAGCCTCCTCTCCCAGCTGTCCTCCACGGCCACCACACCGACAACAGCCATTATTCAGCGTATTGCTGGAAAGGGGCAGAGCTCCCAGCGCTACCGGAGATAACAGTTCATCAACCCTTCCACTCCCCGCGACGTCCCTTTTGCACAAGTCCAGGAGTCCCCCGCCCCCGTTCATTTGCAGCTGGAAGTTTGAACGGCAGCCAGAGAGAGAAGTTTAGCTTCCCACTGCTGTCGGTGCAATGCCAGATCAGCCGGGGCAGACCTCACACACGGGAAGGGGGGAGCTGAAATAACCATGTGAAATAAACCCCCCTCTGTGATCCTACATTTCTGTCTCAAGCAGAAAGCTCAGCGAGAGGGACGTCCCCAGCGCCGCTGCCTGACTACCTCAGTTTAGAAAACACAGATCTCAGCTTCTCCAGCATTAACTGTGCAAGTACCATCCCACTGGCCCACGCCACAGCCAGACCTTGCTCCGTGCCCCGACCAGCTCAGTGAAATCAGGAGCCTGCCTGGCGCAAAGGCAGCGCAGCCTCCCCAGGGATGAGCATTCCCTCCAGCTCAGCAGATGCCCCATGACCACTGATTAACAAGCTGTGTCACCCCTGCGGGACCAGCCGTGGCATTCCGTGCTCGTTACACAGCCCGAGCCATCCTCACTGTGCTCCCAAGCCTTTTTTGAGGAGCGGATCCAAGGGAGGGTGGACTACAGCCCTAACTCGGGGGGTCACCTCCCAAACAAGACTTTCTGAGAAAGAGGCACTGGCAGGTCTCAGCTGGGCAGCTCAAAGAGACAGAGCTGCATCCTGCCTCCCAAAGCAGCTGGAAAATGCTCTGGGAAGCACCATATATGAAACAAGGCGCACAGAGAGCGGTCCTTCCCCTGCTATGCCCCGCTGCAGCTTCTGGAAGGAAAAACAGTCCCCTGTGACTTGTTCAGAAGGCAGGGAAACAATCCCTGACCAAACATTAACAGGCCAAACATAATCAACTGTAACAGCACAGTCTTCCCCAAGCAGACAGGGGCAAACACATTCCTCCTCAGGAGGTCCACCACCTTTCAAGGGCTGTGGTGGCTTTATTAAGGACCAGTCACTACAGTCCCAGAGTTGAGACTCAGCCAGGGTTCTCTGCAAGAAGCAGGAAATGTTTACTAGTGCTGGGAAGAAGCAAGTCCCACTAGGATCACAGAGGGACTTTAGAGAGCCCAAACCCCAAAAGCATTATGCTAAAGCCCTGCACGGAGCTGTGGCCAGCAGCCAGGAGCTGCCTCTTACCTGTTCTCCAGCAGCGTCATGCACACGACCTCCCGCACGCCGGGGTTGTTGGCTTTCTCGATGGAGCAGCTCTGCAGGTTCCAGGTGGCCACTCTCAGGACGGGTCTGCCATCTCTCACCCCCCCAAACATCTCCACTGAGGGGCGAGTGGATATGATCTGGGTTGGACCCCCAGGAGGAAAGTCCAAGTCCTCACTCTGGAGGCTCAGAGAAGTGGGGCTGGGGTGAGGCTTGGCAGTGAAATTGAGGCCCCCGTTGGTGTTTGTCGAAGGCGGCCGGGACCTCTCCGCAAAAATGTGATGCCTAATCTTGTCCAGAAAGGAAGAATTGATGCAGTCCATCCTCACCAGGTCCTCGATACTTTTGAAGGGCCCGTGCTCCTTCCGATAGTCCACGATGCTGTTGGCGATCTTCTCGGTGACTCCTCTGATGCTCATGAGCTGGGCTGGGGTGGCCGTGTTAATGTTGATCTTGGTGGCCGAGAGGTGATGCTCAGAAGCCGGGTCCTTGCGCAGGGAGCTGGGCGAGTGCTGCGCTGAGCTGCCCTTGCTGCTCACGCAGATCTCAAACTTCACCTGCTCCAGCTTGGCCGCCCCAACCCCGCTGACCAGCGCCAGGTCCTCCACCTTCTTGAAGCCGCCGATGTACTCCCGGTACTCCACGATGTTCTGAGCCACCACCCGGGTGACCCCGGGGAGGGTCATCAGCTCCTCCTCGGTGGCCGTGTTGATGTTGAGCCTCTCCTGGTTGACCAGGATGTTGCTGAAGTTGCAGGCGGCGCTGAACTTGCGGCTGTGGCACAGGTCGGCGGGGTCGCGGGGAATGGAGCGGTGGCAGCCCAGGTTCCCCCCCATCTCACCGCGGATCATGGAAGCCCCCCCCGCGGCTGGGCGGAGCGGAACAACCTGCGGACAAAGTCCCGGTACCCCCGGGGCAGAGGAGGGGACCTGGTTAATGCAGGAGACCCGCTTCCCCGACGGCAGCTCCGGCCGCTGCTCCAGTCCCACCCGCGGTTGTAGCAGCTCGGCGGGAGCTCCCGCCCCTCGGACGGCTCCTCCCCTCCTTCCTCCCTCCCTCTTCCTCCTCCCCGCCTTCCCGGGGCGGCACCGGCAGAGCTCCCCCCGGTACTGGGGCTCCCTCCCTCGGAGCCGGTGATCCTGGCTATGGGTCGGTGGGTGCTGCGCTCCACCTCTGCCTCCCCACGGTGGGCACCCACGCCCGGAACGGCTGGCTCAGGGGCACCCAGAATAGTCATCTGGCTAGTAAGGGCATGTTCTTGGCTCCCCCGGTAAGGGAAAACAGGGCTCTCCGTGCTCAGACTGCCACCACCTGAACATCCTAGGGCTCGCCCCTCCACAGCGGGGCTCGATGATCTTCAGAGGGCTTTTCCAGCCCAAACGCTTCGGTGATGCGGTGCTTTCAAATCCCACGAAAGCATCATCGATGGCTCATCTGCAGTGCTTTGATTCCATTTGCAGGCTCTGTGCTTTGAGCTATCTGAGACGTGATTTGGGGTTCTTTTGATCTACCTTGGGGTTTGGTTTGCTGCCTCTCTTCTTTTTCTCCACATCCCGAGTAATCACAGAAGAGACCTTTAAGATCATAAAACTTCAACCCAGCACTGCCAGGTCACCCCTAATCCGTGTTGACACACTGAAACTCCCCACAGAGTGATGGCTGAGGGAGCTGAAGGTGTTTAGCCTGGAGAAAAGGCTCCTGGCTGTGGGGTGACCTTATCGCTCTCTACAACCACCTGAAAGATGGTAGGAGGGAGGACATCCTTGGTCACAAGCAGTAGGACTAGATGAAATGGCTGCAAATTGTGTTAGGAGAGGCTTAGGCTGAGCATTAGGAAGAATTTATTCACTGGAAAGATCACTGGGCTTTGGAACAGGCTGCCCAGGGCAGTGGTAGAGTCACCATCCCTTGAGGGATCTAAATAGACCAGCATGGAGCAATGAGGATGATGAAGGAAGTGAAACACCTGCCTTATGAGAAGAGGAGACTGAGGGGTGACCTCATTAATGTCTATAAATATGTGAAGGGTGGGTGTCAGGAGGGTGGAGCCAGGCTCTTCTCAGTGGCATCTAGTGATAGGACGAGGGGCAATGGGTGTGAGCTGGAACATGGGAGGTTCCACATCAATATGAGAAGGAACTTCTTCCCAGTGAGGGTGACAGAGCACTGTAAGGGGCTGCCCAGGGGGGTTGTGGAGTCTCCTTCTCTGGAGACGTTTAAAGCCCACCTGGACGTGTTCCTGTGTGACTTGGTCTAGGTGATCCTGCAGTGTCAGGGGGATTGGACTAGATGATCTTTGGAGATCCTTTCCAATCCCTAGTGTTCTGTGATTCTGTGACCTGGTGCCTAGGGACATGGTTTAGTAGTGACCTGGCAGTGCTGAGTGGAAGGCTGGACTTGACAGTCTGAAAGGTCTCTTCCAAGCCAAGAGATTCTGATGCTTTTGGATGTATTAGACCTGCAAACAAGGTCTGCCTCAGCCCGTAGCTCCTGCTCTACTGCCCCTGGCCTTTCCCTGAGGCAAAGTATCACCAGCCTGCACCCAAATCCTGCTGTTCTGTCACCTGTAACACCATTCATTCATGCTCTAGAGCTGCAGCAGCCCACACAGTCAGCCAGAAGTAAAGCTGCTGAAGTATTCACCGGTTTCTGCTGCATTGAGGGCCATCAAGTTCTGCTGTGCTGCCTGCAGTGATATCCAGAGCCAAATGAGCTCATTGGAAACCAGTTTGACTGTGCCCACACAGGAGTGACTGCGGTGCCAACGTATCTGAAATGCAATCAGTGGGTGTCACTGGAAGGGAGGGGGAGGCAAAACCGAAAGAAAGAGCAACACGTGCTTGCAGGTGCCAGCTCTGAGTCCTGAGGCTATAAGTAGCCAAACAGACTACTTTGCATGTTCTATCTTTACCATTGGTCCTCTACTGAAAATTAAACAGATTGTAGCGGTGCAATATTTTTGGTGACAAGTTCATGGAAATTATTTGCCTTCACCTAAAAGCAAAGGTTGGGTTTGCTCAGCTCCTTGGGGAAGGCAAACACAAAACGCATAAGGGCCGTCAGACGGCAGCGCTGCTTCCACGGTTGCGCTGGGTGCTCTGCTGCCGGTCACACGTCCCTCTTCTTCTTGCCTGGGCCACCGATGGTCATTACGGGAACGGGTACCGGCTGCATTAGGGTTTTGGCTCTTTGCTGACTGCTGGAGAGGAGAAAGCGCTCGCTGGGCTGATTAAATGCTTCCACGTCTGCTGGAGAGTGCTCTGTGCGCTGCGATAACAGCAGCAGGAGTCCTGCTGGGCCTAATCCTGCTGGGACTGTACCAGTGCAGAGCTGGAAACAATTAACCATTGAGACGAGTGTTCTTTGCAGTATTATTACGGTAATAGCTCCACAAGCTGTTATCTCAGCGGAGAAAACACTTTTCTGCTTTCTACAGCAGGTTGTTTCTAATTGATCCAGGCGCATTAATTAAGTTCCGGAGCTGAAAAGCACCCAAATCCATCTGAGGCATCGTCTGAGTTGCAGGCAGCACTTTTTCCATGTTTCAGAGAAAGAGCAGGAGCATCTCCAGAAAGAAAATGAGCAGAAGTCACTCTCCTCCAGCCCTCTTGTGTCAGCAGCTGCTCAGCATTTTCTGGACCTGCAGCACTGAGATAACTTGTGACTGACTGGATGCAGCTGAGCAAGCAGGGGGTTGTGGGGTCTCCTTCACTGCAGATATTTACAACCCTCTCGATGTGTTCCTGTGTGACTTGATCTAGGTGACCCTGCTGTGGCAGTGGGATTGGACTAGATCATCTTTGGAGGTCCCATCCAATCCCTAATGATTCTATGAGCATGAGTGCCCCATCACCTAACCAAAGAGTCATGGGATGGGCTGGAAGGGATCTTTAAAGTCCAACCTGCAGTGAGCATCTACGCTCCATCTGTCCTTAAACACCTCCAGGAATGGGGACTCCACCACTGCCCTGGGCAGTCCATTCCAGTTGGACATCTCTGACTAGATCAGGTTGCTCTGTACAACCTGAATCCAGACCTCGGCTACTGTGAGGGTCACAGGAGGAAAGGCTGGGGGGGTCTTCACTCTGTTCGACTCTTACTCATATTACTTTTTGTGTGCTTGATGAAAACAACAGCTGCAGGGAGCTCATGGAGTTCTGAGTCACCTTTGGACACCTCTTGCTGTTTGGGGGAAGCACCAAAACAAGTAAAACTACCTGGGGTGCAGTCAGTAAATGACTGAAGAGACAATGGTGGCAACTACTGGCAGCCAGTGTAGGCAACAGAAAAGAGCTCTTGTGAAACCTGGGTAGATCACTAGATGTTATCTTTGATCCAGTCCTGAGCTCAGTGTATTTCAATGGATTCAAGGGATTTATTGTGCCCTGCTGGTGCCTGCTGTCTGGCAGGTGGCCTCCCCAGGTGAGTGGCCACAAACTTAGGATGCCGTCTCCAACAGGTTAGAGGGCTGTGAGACACTGTGGGTGGCTTATTCCTCAGGACCTGCAGCTTGCTGCCGACCAAGCAGCTGGCTGCCTACCAGGGCTGGCTGAAGAAACAGTCAGTGAAGGCAAAATGGAGCTGTGCTGTGCTGAAGGTGTGAACCTCTGCCTGCCCTCACAGGGCCGGGTGGGCTTTGGCAGTGAGTGGAGATGGCAGGACACCTGCAGAAAGCCCTCAGGAGCAGCCATCATCCATGGTTTTGGGTATGGCTGGATGGTGTTATGGAGCAAGCAGCTAGGGAACAACGGTTTCAGCATTGCCCAGCAGCCATCTGCTGCCCTTGGACTTGTTTTGTCACTGCCTAGAGCCCTCCTAGGTGGAATGCCTCACAGCCTGTCTCACCAACAGGTTCCTGGACAGCTGAGTGGCATCAGAACAAGCAGTCAGCTGTGTGAGAAACACATCAGGATGATGACGTCTGCTTGTCAGGTCTGGACATCTCAAACTCCTCTTCCCTGTAGGAATTGTTCAAAGGGGAAAAACAAATCTAAACTTCTTCCATGGGAAGGAGGTTCTGCAGCACTTAAAGCCTCTAAATGCAGTGCTGAAGGAGGATATGGAATTGCCTGAGCCCGTAATGACGGAGTGGGCGCAGGTACTGCTGAGCAATGTCTTCTGGCTTAATCTGTGCCAAGAACCAGCCACTACATCTCAGAAGGTGAAACTCCTCAGCATTTTAAGATGATATTAAAGAAGAAATCTATTAATAATATTTTCGCATTTTCTAAAGTGCAGCATCTACACTGCAGAGACTCGGAGCAAACTCTGCTCCTGACGGGGGCTGGAAGGAGCCAGGAGGTGCTGCTCAACAGAAAACCTTCAGCCTTGAGGCAGCATTTGCAAGCCCTGTCAGCCCACCTTATGATAGCGGTGCCTCTTCCATCTTCTCCAGCCCCTCAGAGCAGGCTCTTAGGGCCAGGGAGCAATGACCCTCCTAGGGACTGTATTTTCAGACCTGCTACACTGGCTCTTTGCAGACAAAGACTCAGGCAGTTGGTTAACTGCAGTGCCTGGGTTTTTATTTGGAGCTATTAAAATGATTGTTTTCCTTCAGAGAGGATGTCTTCAGCAACACTCAGAGCAGATGCCTGAGGCAAAAGACAGGTAGTGTCTTCCTGAAGACAAGTAATGACACGTAGGAGTTAGCAGCTTCATGAGTGGTGGGACTTAGGATGTCTGGAGAAGAGGAGGCTCAGGGGGGAACCTTCTCTCTACAACTCTCTCTACAACTACCTGAAGGGAGGCTGTAGGCAGGTGGGGGTCAGACTCTTGTCCCAGGCAACCAGCACCAGAATGAGAGGGCAAAGGCCTGAAGCTTCCAAAGGAGGGTTAGGTTGGATCTTAGGAAGCCCTTCCTCATGGAAACGGTGATCAGACACTGGAATGGACTGCCCAGGGCAGTGGTGGAGTCCCCATCCCTGGAGGTGTTTAAGGACAGACTGGCTGTGGTTTTTAGTGCCCTGGTCGAGCTGATGTGATGTTATGTCATGGGCTGGACCTGATGCTGTTAGAGGACTTTTCCAGCCTCAATAATTCTGTGATTCTGTGATTTTTGATGGCTCTTTCCTCTCTTGATTCTATTTTCAAATGCATTAAACAACGCTGCACGTCTATTCATCCCAGCTGGGCCACTAATTTGGACGTCTCTGTTCTAGGTGGCCACCAATTTTTGAGGCACTCATAGGAACTCTGTATTTTTGGGACATTTGTAACCTCTGACAAACTTGCTTGAAATGAGTTAATAAAAAAAAATCCCTGAGGAGTGGATGACGAGCAGGATGGCAGAGCACACAATCCCATGACTTCTTCCTTAGGAATCCAATGTCTGTGGTGTGAGCTCTTTTTCCTTTCATATGGCTGCCAAACTGGTTGCAGAAAGATTGGGTGATGTCACTGGTGCTGGGCTGCCAAGTTACAGGTGTCACATCCTACAGAGAAATACAGTCAGAAGGCTGAGCAGAAGTAACTCATCCTTAGACCTCGACTAGGGCTGCATTTTGGTTGGTGTTGGGTCTGAAACCCAGACCTCTCCCTTCCACAGGAGATCCCAACTGCTGGCCCAACATTGTCTCTCATCAGTGCATGATGGAACAACTCATCCTGGGGGGAATCATAGAATCATTAGGGATTGGAAGGGACCTCAAAAGATCATCCAATCCAATCCCCCTGCCACAGCAGGATCACCTAGACCAAGTCACACAGGAACACATCCAGGTGGGTTTTAAACATCTCCCAAGAAGGAGACTCCACAACCTCCCTGGGCTACCAGGGTGCATTATACTACACAAAGAGTTAAATCCATTCTCTTGTAAAAAAAGGGTTAAAATTAAAGGATTCCACTGGCCATGAACAGTAGCCAGCTCCTGCAGACTTGTAACTCAGAGGGCAATTACCCTAGGGGGTCAGACCTACACATTTCTTACAGCCTCTGCTCCCCGCAGGGTTCGGTTTGGGGGTGTTTTGGGACAAAAACTTAGGAGCTCAGTCTCTATTTCTCCCTCACATGAGCAGCTGTGCTTCACATCCTGGAAACATCCAGAGAGAGGAAAATGTGGACTCTCAGACCTCCTAATTTTCTCAGAGGTAAGGACCAGACAGTCAGGTCTCTGCATCCTTCAGCTGGGCTAAGAGTTGTTTGCTGCCCATCTCTTTGTGTATCAGCTACTGCTTGCTCACAAGAAAATGAACCACAAAGTAGGGTAAAAATTTCCCCTCACCTTCGGATTCTCCACGGAGATCTGCAGAGGGCAGAACCTCAGTGTAAAGGCAGAGCTCTGCTGAGGGTCAGGCATTGGTTTATGAAAGGGTTGGTGTTCTCCTTAAGACTTTTCACACAAAACGTAGCACCTAGAGGAGCATCTCTGCACCACTCTCCTGAGAAAATCGATCTCTCACATTTCAGGTCCTGCACCAGCAATTAAAATGGTTTCATGGCCTCAGCCACTCCCAGAAGACTTTGAACTTCTCTGAGGAACCTCCCCGACAAGTGTCACCTACCTGCCAAGTTATTACAACATCTCTTGTGAGGTTTTGATCCAGTTCCCTTAGGGAGAGAGAGTAGATGCCCAGAAGGATTCAAAAGGTGCTCTGCTGATTTTGGTGAGCAGAGGGACCTGCTAGGTGCTGCAGGATGGCTGCTTGGAGCAGACCAGTGAGGTCAGGTCAGCAGCATCTGTCAGCAGAGCATCTGAGCAATACTGGACCCGAGGAGGACCAGCAGTCCCTAAGCACCTGGAGATGAACAGAACCTGAGCTATTTAAAAGCAAAAATGAAGGAGACCCACCATGCCCAGCTACAGGTAAGGATCCAGGTGTTCAGAAACCCCCCAGCATGGGTTACCAGACCACCTCAGGAATAGGGCAGGAACAGCTGATTAATGGAGAAGGTACTTACAGAGCTTGTTGGTGGCACTGAGCTGGAGAGCCTGCAGAGACTTGGGCTGGTGGGATCAAAATTCCAAACAGTCTTCACAGATTGAAGGGAACCAACGAGGTGAGTTGTAGTAGAGACCTAGGAAGGAGAAATCCTAGGAAGGAGAAATCCATTACATCCATTCAGGCTGAGGAATAACTGAGCCATGGAAGGAACAGGAAAAGCTCAACAACATAAACAGGAATCAGCAGGGTGACCCACGAGGTAGAGACCAAAGGCCACCTCTAGCTGATCTCATGAACCCTGACAGCATGATTAGGATCCTTGCTATGCAGTGACACAGCTGCAGTCAAGAACATGATGCCTGGAGCCACCACAGCAAGGTGTGGGTGAATTGCTGTCAGAGGCTGTACAGGCTGCAAAAACCAGTTCTGCCAAAGCCAACCCCACAGCCCTGAAGTGCTGCTGGTTTTAAGCCCAGATCCAAGTCCTTGCTTCTGCTGGGAACTACATACTCTGATAAATGGTCTCACTGGTATCACAGGGACTACAAAGTGCTGTTGGGCAGGAAGAAACTCACATAGCTTGGGGTGAGGCATTTGCTGCCTGAGAGTTTAAGTTCTACAAGAGTGTTCTGAGGTGTTCTTGCTCTATGTGATGTCCACAGGCTGATGGCCAAGGTCACATCCACAGCTCCAAACCTCGTTCTAGCCAAGTATCAGCTGCTGTGAAGAGGCTTTTCCAGAGGCTGAAGAGCCCCGAGGAAAGCTGGCCGTCACCACAAGCTGTTGCTCTGTGGCAGCAGCACGAGCCCCCCACGCTCCACAGGACGTGTGTTCCCATTCACCTGTGTGAAAACAAGAAGCAGAGATCCCTTGGCTGTCACCGCAGTGCAAACTCAGCCCTGAGTAACGTGGGACTTGGCTTTTATCGGTCCTCAGGTGTTTCAGGAGTGGCTCCCAGCACCTGCTGCTTCAGAACCAATCTCACCAGGTAGCCCGAAGTCCTTCTCCCAGATCATGCAGTTGATGAATTCTGATTTCATGCTGCAGATAAGCCACAGACACACACACACACCCCCTTGCCACCCAGTACAGGAGCCACATTCTTCCCATGTTAGTCACAGAGACGTCTGGCTGCCTTTAACCTGCACAGAGGCAGACAATTATGGGACACTGGGTGCTCCTCCCATGACTCAGGAGACGTTCTTGTCTCCTGACACCACGAGGTGCCGGCGTCCCTGTCCTGCCACCTACCAATGACACCAGGTGCTGCTGGTGTCTCACCCAGCATTTCTCCTAAGGTAGGACAGAAGGGAGATGGGTCATTCAGTGGGGACAATAAGCCCAGAGGAATGGTCATGTGAGCTGACTAAGGCTCCATCCCGAAGGTGCTAGCTGCTGGTTCTCGTGCACATACGTGAGCAAACTAATTTTCAGCAAATCAAGGCAGCACTCATGCTCTTTATTTCTTAGAACAGCAGGGTTCCACAGCATCACTCTGGTTGGAAAAGACCCCTGGGATCATTGAGCCCAACCATCTACCCCACCTTACACATTCACCCCTAAACCACTTCCCTCAGCACCTCATCCAAACCATCATTAAACACATCCAGGGATGATGACTCAACCACCTCCCTAGGAAGCCCACTCCAGTGCCTGACCACCCTACCTGTGAAAAGATTCTCCCCAATATCAAGTCTAAACCTTCCCTGTTGTAACTTGAACCCCTTTCCTCTTGTTCTGTCACTAATTGCTTGTGAGAAGAGACCAGCACCAACCTCTCCACAACATCCTTTCAGGTAGTTGTAGAGAGTGATGAGGTCTCCTCTCAGCCTCCTCCTCTTCAAACTAAAGACCTCCAGCTCTTTCAGTCTTTCTTCACAAGATTTGTTTTCCAGGCCCTTCACCAGGTTAGTTGCCCTCCTCTGCACCTGCTCCAGCACCTCCACATCTCTCTTGTATTGAGGTGCCCAAAACTGGACACAACTCTCAAGATGTGACCTCACCAGTGCTGAATACAGCGGGACAGTAACCTCCATACCCTGCTGGCCACACTATTTCTAATACAACCCAGGATGTCATTGGCCTTCTTGGCCACCTGGGCACACTGCTGGCTCATACTCATCTTCCTGTCAATTAGAACCCCCAGGCCCTTCTCTGCCCGACGGAGCTCTCCAGCCACACCTCCCCAAGCAAAAGAAAAAGCAAGGCAAGTTAGGAGAGAACCCAGAAAGGTCTCCATTTATTTAGGAGACCTTCAAAATAGTCATTATCTGTGATATCACAGGGGTTTGCAGGTTTGTCATGGCTGCTGGCCCAGCTCTGCAAGGTCTTTGGACCTGAGCCTGCCGTTGCATGCTGTGCACGAGGATCTGCCATCTGCACTGTCCTTGCTGAATCCAGGTTCTCTAGATGGAGAGCAGGGGTCTGCCCAACAGAAGGGCACCTGGGCTTCGTAGGGGGTGTTTGAGATGCAGAGTGACCACCAGAAGGGAAAGTAAACAGCAGTCACAGCAACCAGTCCTGATGCTATCTGGCTTTGAAAGGGCTACTCCTGCCAAAGACAGACACTCAGTGGTTCCTGCCGTGTCTGCTGTGGATGGAAAGTGAGTGGGGAAGGAGCTTTGCTCTGTTCCTTTGTCCTCCTTGAGATAAGGCAGCACAAATGTGCTGATCCCCGTTGAGCTGAAGCTGGCCATTGTTTAAGGCACAGTGGTGACTCTGTGTGGCAAGAACAAAGCCTGAAAGAAGCAACTGTTCGAGAGGAAACACCTCGAGTCAGGGAAGGCACCGCCTTCTCCTTCGTTAGGCTCTGGATTGGTTTTACTGGGCAGAGGCTCCAGCCTGTGTAACATGGGGTGCACTGCCTGCCCCCCAGAAACCCACCTGGACGTGTTCCTGTGCAACTTGGTCTAGGTACTCCTGCTGTGCCAGGGGGATTGGACTAGATGAACTTTGGAGGTCCCTTCCAATCCCTAATGATTCTATGAAATACTTTAATTTTTATTTTTGGCCAAACAGGAGACGGTTGATCACTTCAGAACAATGGAAGCAGGGAGACCTCAGAGGAATTATTCCTCCTGCAAATGGAATTGGATTTTCTATCGCACAGAGCAGGCTTTAATTACAGCAAATTGGAACAATAGAACATTTCCTTGCTCAACAGCCAGAGGGGTTCTGTGTTGCCATGATTACTAGGCGAAGGGGTGCGTGTGCTCAGGAGCCCTTTGTTCCAGGAGAGAAGTCACACCAGAGGCTCTCCATCTCCTGCAGTAAGTGGGGTCTGCCATCCTTCAGAAGAAAGGCATCACATACTGCAGCCACAGTATGATCCTGCTTGGTACTGGCTGAAATAGTCCTTGCTAGCCTGAGGTCCTTCTGCTTGGTAGCATCTCTAATTAATAATCAGATCACAACTAACTGCATTAATAGGACACAGTGCAATGTATCACAGAACATCAGGGATTGGAAGGGACCTTGAAAGATCACCCAGTCCAATCCCCCTGCCACAGCAGGATCACCTAGACCCAGGCACACAGGAACACATCCAGGTGGGTCTTAAACGTGTCCAGTGGAGGAGACTCCCCAGAATGACCAAATGTTATGGGGCTCTGGACAGAATTTTTAGGTTGAAAACCTCCTGAGTTTATTCCACATCTACACCCTTCTTCACCTTCACAGTCCCATCACAGGCTGCGGACACACTTCCTGGTTGCTGGCATCACTTCTGGGAAAAAAGAGGTTCTAGAACTTGAGGGGACTGAAGGAAAAGAAGCAAACTCCCACACTCCTGTGATGCTTTCCGAGGATGAAAAAAATCCTTGATCCGTTTGTTCGAGGCTGCAGCCAAACCAGCGCTTAATTACATTAACATTTAATGCTTAAAAATGCCAGGAAAGGGCCAGGAGGAAAAGAAGTCTGAACTCAGACTGGAGACAGATGAGACACGCATGCCTGATGCCATCCTGTAAACAAAACTCGAGTGTGTTCAGCCTTAAAATGCCCCCACCTCCAGCTTTCTAAACTAGTCGAGGCTAATAAAATTAAAGTACCACTTCAAATTAACTTTGTTCCCTGGAACATTGTTTGGTGATGAGAGTCGTGATGGGGATGAGATGGATTATGCTTCTCTGAGGTCTCAGGGCTATCAGCCACGCTCCATTTAACCATAGCTTCTGTGGGGAGCAGATGCACTCGGGGCTGATGGAGTGGCTAATGCTGGGCCAGCGCGACAAGGAGTGACTCTAAAACGCTGCTGCTCGTGCTCAGCACCTTCTCAAGGCAAATAACTCAAACCCTTGTGCCTTCAGCAGAGCAGTGACCTGTCAGGCTACGGGGAGAGTAGAGGTGTAGTTGGTGCATCCAGCTGAGCGAACACAGAAGCTGGGTTCATGGATAGACCCTGGAGAACACCTACGCTGTCATCCCTTCCAGAATGAGGTTTCTCCAAGCAGCACAGAACCACACAACCTCGAAAGATCATCCAGTCCAATCCCCCCACCAGAGCAGGACCACCTAGACCAAGTCACACAGGAACACATCCAGGTGGGTTTTAAATATCTCCAAGGTCCAGTAAAAGCCTTTGTGTTGCTCAGGGAAAGAAAATCCATCAAGATCACATTGCAGGGAACTTGGGATCTTGTAGCACAGTGACATTGCCCATAGAAGAGAACATCCATAAAAGACATTCATTTTTAATGAAGACATTAAACACTCAGGGCTCCGTTTCTTCGCTTCTGTGCCAAAACTACTGGCCCTGTAATGAGCCCCAGCTTTGGAGGAACAGATATGTCTCAGTGTCTCTCTCCAACATGGATTTCAGGGTTTAGGTCTTTTCACTTAAGAAGTTGTCTGACAATAAGCAGAGAATTGTGAGGCTGGGGAGACTCTGGAGAGAGTAACCTGAAGACAAGGGGTAAATGCCATCAGAGAGTCCCTCCAACGTGAATTGACACTGCCTAGCAGATGTTGTCTTGTTCTGAATTTAGGGGGGGTCTACCCTACATTTTGATTCAGTGCTGAGATGACTGGTGGGAGATAACATTGCTCAAGGCAGGGGGGTTAGAACTAGATGACCTCCAAGGTTCCTTCCTATCCAAACCTTTCTGTGATGCTGTGATAATGAAATTAAACTGCCTGGAAGATGTGAGAATATGTGATTTTCTGAGTGGGACTAAGGTGTCTATGGCCTTTCTGACCATATAGAAAGCCCCAAGAGGGATCTTTCATCAGCTGTGACAAGCAGCAAAATAGCCAAGGGGCTGAGGCAAGCAAAGCATGGGATGATGGACCTCTGAAGATGGGCAGAGAGGTTAATACAGCATCATACAAAGTGTTTTATCTCCTCTCCCTTCTCCTAACAGCAATGTTCAGACCTACTACATGTCTCAGAATCACTTGGTCTAGGTGATCCAGCTGTGGTGGGGCGATTGGACTGGATGATCCTTCAAGGTCCCTTCCAATCCCTAATGATCCAGGCAGGCTTTAAAGGTCTCCAGAGAAGGAGACTCCACAAACCCCCTGGGCAGCCCCCAAAGAGCTCAATCACCCTCACTGGAAAGAACTTATAGATCACAGAATCAGTCAGGGTTGGAAGGGACCACAGGATCATCCAGTTCCAACTCCCCTACCATGGGCAGGGACACTCCACCCTAGACCAAGCTGACCAAAGCCTTGTCCAGCCTGGCCTTAAACACCTCCAAGGATGGGGCCTCCACCACCTCCCTGAGCAACCCATTCCAGGCTATCACCACTCTCATGGTGAAGAACTTCCTCCTCACAATCACTCTAAATCTACCCATCTCCAGCTTTGCTCCATTCTCCCCAGTCCTGTCACTACCTGACATCCTAAAAAGCCCCTCCCCAGCTCTTTTGTCTCCTGTCCTTCCAGGACAGAGCATCTAGAGAGGAAACCCTTTGGGAAATACCAGTGAAGGTAGTTCCCTGGAGGCTTCTGGTGACCCTAGACCACAGAACAAAACACCTGGAGGCACTTGCTCTGCCACACTTCAAGAGGCTGCGTGACCCTACAGGAGCTGGCATTTCCACCAGCCCTCTTCAAGCCGAGCAACGCACAGCGCAGTCGCTGGCACCGTCCTCTGGGAGAGATGGAGCCACGAAAGGCAGTGGGAGCTGGGGGACAGATGGACTAAGATAAATAAATTATAAATTTTAAATGGCATCAGGGTTAGCATTGTCCCCCTAGCTCAGGCTGCAGGGTGGAAGAGACGCTTGGAGAAGCCCGTTTAGCAAACAGCTAAGACAGGCCTGACTCTGAGTTGCAGATCTGTTACCAAGGCACTGTGTAACCTTGGTGTGACAGCATCTCAGCTGTCACACCAAGGCTCTGGAATTAGTCATAAAGCAGAGGACTACCATTCATACTGTCAAAGCTATTTCTGTTCGCTTGGAGCTGTTTTTACAGACTGACGTAATGGGACAACAGGTACGACAAGCCCTTACCGTGATCTTATCAGAGGCTTTAATTGCAGGGGAGGAGAGAAAACAAGGCTCTGCCAAGCGCCGCAGCAGGGAGAAACCTGGAGAGATCAGGAGGCCACGTGTTAGTTTCTCGGAAGCCAACGCCGTTCCCGCCAAAGCCACTCTCACTTCCAGACTCGAGTACTGTTGTGATGGTTCATGCTGGTAATTTCCTAGAAACCAGTTATAAACAGAATCATAGAATCATTAGGGATTGGAAGGGACCTCAAAAGATCATCTAGTCCACAGCAGGATCACCTAGACCAAGTCACACAGGAACCTACCCAAGTGAGTTTTAAACACCTCCAGAGAAGAAGACTCCACAACCCCGTGTTGCAGTGCTCCACCACCCTCACTGGAAAGAAGTTCCTTCTGATATTTATGTGGCACCTCCTATGTTCCAGCTCACACCCATTATCCCTTGTTCTATCACTAGATGACACTGAGAAGAGCCTGGCTCCATCCTCCTGACACCCACCCTACACATATTTATAGACATTAATGAGGTCACCCCTCAGTGTCCTCCAAGCTGAAGAGACCCAACTCCCTCAGCCTCTCCTCATAAGGGAGGTGGCTCCACTTCCTTCATCATCTTCGTTGCTCTACACTGAACTCCCTCCAGTAGCTCTATGTCCTTCTGGAACTGAAGCTGTGAGCAACAGTGAGAAGAAAGAGGAGGAAAAGAAAAATAAGACAACGTACTTCTGTTCTAAGTATTCACCTTCCAGCAAGCTCCTGCCCTGCTCACCTGTACCTGAAGAACAAAGATTTGTCTGTATTTCATCGTTATTACGGCACTGGGTTGATGGTTGGGCTGGATGATCTTGGAGGTCTCTTTCAACCCTCATGATTCTGTGGCTGTTAGGACACCTTAGTAGGGATGTATTTGTGGTGCTACCCAGCCTGCAGACATGCTGACTCCTTGAGGTGCCCTTACCATGGAAATCACTGACACCCAGCCTCCTCAAACCAAGCTGGCAGCTCTAGCAGAGCCCTGTGGCCACACAAGGCTGCTCAGTACAGTGCACCTCAGCAAAGGAGCCCCTCCACGGGCACCAGGCAGCCAAAATGATCTGAAGTGTTTCTCTCTCCCTAGCTTCAGCTAAACCAGATGATCTTTTGAGGTCACTTCCAATCCCTAATGATTCGATGACAAAGAAGCCTTCAGCATCCCCCTCCCAGCGCTGCTCAGAGGCAGCTGACCCCATTGATTAGAGATGGCCTGTGCTGAGCTGGAAAACGTGGTCCTTAAAAGCCTCCCAGTAGCACCTAACGAGCTGGCACAGTGCTGGCTTTCGGTGGGAGAGCCTCATCTGAGCTGAGACTGCCTGATGGGCTACCCTGAGCTCAGGCTGCTTTGTCATCTGTCCTGTGGTGTTTGGCCCTGGCAGGGAGTAACAGAGGCTGCTGGAGCATGAATTAAACAGACAGGATAAAAATCCCACTGCTCTGCTTGCACTGGGAAATGAGGAGATGATGCTTCTCCCAGCCCTGGTGGGGATCACCAAAAGGATACGAGCTGCCCTTTCCCTTCTGGTTTGACAGTTGGCCCCTGGGAAGGGAATAAGTTACTGAGCTGCATAATCATAGAATCATTAGGGATTGGAAGGGACCTCCAAAGATCATCTAGTCCAATCCCCCTGACACAGCAGGATCACCTAGACCAAGTCACACAGGAACACATCCAGGTGGGCTTTAAACACCTCCAGAGAAGGAGACTCCACAACCTCCCTGGGCAGCCCCTTCCAGTGCTCTGTCACCCTCAATGAGAAGAAGTTCCTTCTCACATTGATGTGGAACCTCCTGTGTTCCAGCTCACACCCACTGCCCCTCGTCCTATCACTAGATGCCACTGAGAAGATCCTGGTTCCATGCCTCATTAGGAACTAAAACTACAGCATCTCCAAGTAGATTTGGAGAGGGGCTTGGACATTCAACAACAAACTGTGGAGTCAGCGTTACCGGCGAAGCAGCACCGTTTCCTTAAGGGAGGGGGGGTTTTCCTTGAGAGGGCTCCCGGGCATCCTCCCCGCTCAGCTGTCCCGGGGTGGGTTGCACAGTCTGCCTGCATTTATAAATAACCCACTGTGTTTACCAGTTATTTCAAGTATTTTCAGGAAGGGGAAGGAAGAAAACGCTG
The DNA here is from genome assembly GCA_013400115.1 of Rhinopomastus cyanomelas. Taxonomy (NCBI): domain Eukaryota; kingdom Metazoa; phylum Chordata; class Aves; order Bucerotiformes; family Rhinopomastidae; genus Rhinopomastus; species Rhinopomastus cyanomelas. The sequence continues at coordinate 192,608 of VXBP01000441.1, read as the reverse complement.
GGAACATCGCGGCTGCCTGCCAGCTCTCATTAGCCCACTAATTACTTCACTGAAATCCAGTCGTTTCTGCACTCAGGTCAAGATCAGAAGACTGTGGTGGCTGTAACAGCTCAAGAAGCTCCTCTTCTTTCTGTTTCATTTATTGTCTCTCTTCTCTTCAAGGATGTCTGTCCCTGCCTCTGCATCACTCCTCCCTCCTGGCTACGATATACTGGGGGGTGGCTGCTGCTGTGCATTGAATCAGGGCTAAAAATACTTCTCCTCTCTTTTTCCTGGTAGGGTTTGATTGTCTTTAAACCCAGGTGGGCTGGCATTTGCACAGCGGGCGCGTCGTGAAAGCTAAATAAGATTTATCTGGCTTTATTCTGGCTAATAAGATCTGCACGCACCGTGTGACTTCTTGCTGGAATCCAAGGTAGTCTAATACCCAAATCTGCGAAGATTTGCATCGAGGCAAGCGCCTTGAATCACACACCAGCCTTTAGATGCTCCCTACTGTGGCAGCGCAAGTGGGAGGTGGAAATGTGGGTCCCACAGGCACTAGTCTTTCTGCTAGAGCGATGGGGTGTTTAAAGGGTTGGGCTCAATGACCTTAAAGGTCTTTTCCTGGAGACGTTTAAGACCTGCCTGGATGTGTCCCTGTGTGACTTGGTCTAGGTGATCCTGCTGTGGCATGGGGATTGGACTGGATGATCTTTCGAGGTCCCTTCCAATCCCTAATGTTCTGTGATTCCAAATGATTCTATGGACGGGGCTCAATTCACACCGGGATGTCTCAGCCATCCTCTCCCGTAACACCAAGGCGTTGGCTTGGTTATGAAAACACAATTGGCATCCACCACAGGGTGTTTTTGTGTCACCCACAGCGTTCTCTGGCTGGAGAGGCTATCGTTCATCCCCTGTTCAGCTTCCCTGACAAGCCTGAAGGCTACCAAGATCTTAGATGGGGGGGAGGTGTCTCCCTTCACTGATGGAACCCAAGAACTGATTTGGGTGGAGAAAGGTGATTGTATCCTGCTACTAGGAAGGCACATGGGAGGGTTTAAATACAGCTCCTTGTGTTTTAAATAGCAACAGTCAGTCTAAACTTGATTCTGAGTTGGTGCAATTTCCTCAGGCAGGATATGCTGGACCAAAACGGTTTAGAATTGTAGCTTAGCTCAACTGCACAGCTGATGATTAATCCTCCCACCGCCCGGCCCAGAACTGCATGTCAGAGCTGAAGGAAGAGCTGCATGTTCCTCCTCCTGACACGTGCACTCCCACTTACACATCCTTCACAGAAACAGCGTGGGGCTCCCGAGCTGGAATCCTGCTTTTCCCACCACGTGACAGCCATCACATGTCCTTCTCTCAAGTGTTGAGGTCCCTTTGGCAAGCTCCAGAGAGCTCTGTGTTCCTGAGCCCACCACAACAGCCAGCTGCTGAGATTCAACCTGTGAGAGTCTATGGTCAGCTCCAGGATGGGGGCTGCTTCACAGAACATTAGGGATTGGAAGGGACCTTGAAAGATCATCTAGTCCAATTCCCCTGCCACAGCAGGATCACCCAGACCAAAACCAAAGAAGTCCTTCCCAGAAAGGGGGTGACTGAAGCTCACACCCCCAGCAACTGATTTTCCCAGGCAAGGACTTCCTCCATTTAAGACATCGCTGGTTTCCCTTGCCAGCCCCTGCAGTGTTGTACAGCAAGCAGGGTTGTCCCAAAGGGGTGGGTGAACTTGTCTGACCTCACTCCAGATGCCCTCAGGTAGGATGGAGTGGAAAGTTCAGCTCAGGTCCTTGCATTTCTGAATGCAGAATGAAAACAGGGAGAAGAGAAGGCAGGGGGAGCAGGGACTCTGCCAATGAAGCAAACAATATGGAAATTATGACTAAACTAGAAGCCGAGATGGGAAAGATAATAAACCTAAACCTCTGGCAGCCTGTGCCTTGTGGAGAACCTGGTGGCTCTCAGAAGGAAAAGGGAAGGTTATTTCACCCCTGGATGAAATAGCCTTCCCTCTAGCTAGATCAAGCTTTGTAAAGAACCACCAGAGAAACCCTAAAACACAACATTCTGAAGGCTGGGTGGGTTTGCAAAGCCCTAAGTACCTGCCTGTGGTACCAGGACTTTGGGGCACCACAGCAGGTGAAACCATGCTGTTGGCACAGAAGACTTCCTGGGTCTTTTTTAAGGAAAAAAGATGGAAAACCAAGTTATAGGGAAGCAAAACCACTTGGTGAAACCCCACAGGAACAAAGCCCTTTCCCATTTCACATGAGTCCTGAGGCTGGACAAACCATGCAGAGGATGAAGAGGCACCTCACAGCTGCTTCTCTCTCCCAAAGCCATGATCTGGCAGAGACCTTCTCATCCACCAGCACAGGGAAGGCAACTCTGTGTTCCTGGAGAGTGGGAAGTGCACACTAAGCAGGGAGCCAGCTCCTGCCACGGAAGCTGCTCTGTGACCACGGTGGCACGTGCTGCGCGGGACTTCCCAGTGGCTTTTAGCACAGCCGTGACGATGGGCTTTAGCAGGTCCCTGAAGCTGCTCCTCTGGGACTGAAGCTGAGGAGAGGAAACCTGCTCATTCAGTTCAAAGGTGCCCATTAAATTCCCTTTTACGGGTGTCTGTGAAAGCAATCCAGCATTACCTGTAAACACGGGCTACAGACTTGGTGAATCTTTTATGGGTTCTATTAGTCATCTATATTTTTAGCAGCACTGGCCATGAAAAATTGAAATCACTGTGCTTCAGTTCTGCCATGCCAGAGGTCTTTCTCTCTGAAGTACATTTTGCTAGAGCCTTGTACACCTGAGGAGAGAAACTGGAGTTAAAAGGGACATCTGCCTGGTCTCTTCACACTTGCCAGGACGATGGGTCTCCCAAGGCAGATGGTGACAAATAAAGTTGCATTAAGCAGGTAGGAAACCCTCCTCCCCAGCACTGACTCCCCTTCCACCCAGTTAATTTCCCCAGGGCTCACCCTGTTCCTAGACAAAAGCACACCTTTTCATTTCCAGCTGTACATTTGGGGTCCATCATGTTTGAAGTGCTCCTGCTGATTCCTGTAGCCCTGTGTTTGCCCCAAAGTAGTCTAGTGGTGCTCCAGCCCCAGGGATGGAGCAGGACCCCAGGCTGTCTTCATCCTACACCAGTAGCTCCTACTGGAGCCCAACAATCCAAACTGCCTCTGGCTACAGGTGACTTGTGGAGCTCAGCAGGGATCTGCAGAGCAGGGCTATGCACAGTGGGGCCAGGAAGGTCCATTAGCACATCTTTCTTCAGCACCTGATCATGCAGGTTTGGATGTTCATAGAATCACAGAATTGTTTAGGGTGGAGAAGACCTTTTAAGATCATTGAGTCCAACCATTAATTCAGCACTGCCAAGTCCACCACCGAACCACATCCCTCAGCACCACACCTACACATCATCTAAGTACCTCCAGAGGAGAAGTGAGCAGCCGGTTCCAGGGCTTAACCACCCTGATTTTTCCTAACATAAGGATGATAAAGAAAAGGATGATCTGTGGGGGCCAACACTTGGGTTAGCTGTGGCTCCATACAGATAACACAGTCCAAAAAGTGCAGCACTTGACCATGGAGGCTGATGGCAGAGCACCCCCCTCCACGGAGGCACTGGGGGTGAGCTCGGTTTGAGCTCACTTTGATGTCCTCAACCATAGAAATGATCACTTCATACTAAATAAGACAAACCCCTGTGCTCACAGAATCACAGAACATTAGAGATCAGAATGGACCCTGAAAGATCATCTAGTCATAGAATCATTAGGGATTGGAAGGGACCTCAAACAACCTCCCTGGGCAGCCTGTTCCAGTGCTCTGTCACCCTCACTGGGAAGAAGTTCCTTCTCATATTGATGTGGAACCTCCTATGTTCCAGCTCACACCCATTATCCCTTGTTCTATCACTAGATGACACTGAGCAGAGCCTGGCTCCATCCTTCTGACACCCACCCCTCACATATTTATAGACTTTAATGAGGTCACCCCTCAGTCTCCTCTTCTCCAAGCTAAAGAGACCCAGCTCCCTCAGCCTGTCCTCACAAGAGAGGTGCTCCACCTCCCTCATCAATAGGATGCTCCTATTTCACTCTGCATCTGCATGACCTTCAACGTTTCACCTGCCAGCGATGGTAAAGAACAGACACGTCAAAGTCAAAGTGCAGCTTTTCCTAGCAGCACAGCCTTGTGGCAATAACCAAGGCTGGAAGGGCTACCAAGACAAGTGGTAAGAACTGTGCTGCACATCCACAGGTGGGGAGTCCCAGACACCAACCTCATGGGTGCAAATGCACTCTCTGCCTTCTCCATCATGTAGGTTGTGACAGGGAAAGAGTGATGGATGGGGTGGCACTGGTCAGAAGTTGCCAAGAGGGGACGTTCGATCACGTGCTGAAGCAGAGGCAGCCTGGAGACCTGGCGTGGCAGCTGATAACATCCCCTACTCTCAGTCCCCTCGCTGTACAGGGGAGGTTCCAGCAGTGAAATCTGCTGCACGGTGGGACTTCCATCCAATGGCTTCTCTGCTGTGTTCAGCAGTGGCAGATAAAAATAGGAAGGAGGTGTGAAGCTAATTAGCACTGACACCTTCCACTGCAAATCAATTAGGACGAGCAGCAGCTGCTTCATTCATCGAAAACAGCATCTTTTAGGAAAGAAACTGAACTCAAACCTTGATGAAGGGGGATAAGCAAGCCGTGGTGCTCCCAACGCCCTCCATGGCACACTCAGGGGGTTCCAACACACATCCAGCCCAGCACACAACTCCCAGAGGTGTTCTAGGTCTTGGTAGAAGTTTAGGGCTTTTGAGAAGCCCAGTAGCCACTTTTTTTGCAGGTGAAAGACAGGCAAGAGTTAGCCAAGCTGTTCTTTAGTCATAGGCTCCTAGGTGGTCCTGCTCTGGCAGGGGCATTGGACTGGATCATCTTTCAAGGTCCCTTCCAACCCTAATGTTCTGTGATTCACCCTTTAGGTGCTATGAGGGTTAATCTGCAGTATGGACAGTGCTCCAGCTGCGACAGGTAGAGGATCCAGATACCAACTGGACTCCAAAGTGCTGGAGGAGAAGGATGTTGAGACGTGAAGTCCATTATCCTCTGGCCCAGTACATACCCATTTAACCAGAGATGCTGGCGATGCTTTAATCCAACAGGAACAAAGTTTCCAGTTACTAGAAAGCCAAAATAAAATAACATCCAATTTCACACTAAACAAAACACTGGGAACACCTGGAGTACTCTCACAAATTGTACTGTTACTGTCATTGTTGAGGCTGGAAAAGCCCTCTGAGCTCGTCAAGTCCATCCTATGACCTGGCATCACCACATCTGCCAGACCAAGGCACTAAGGGCCACGGCCAAGCTGTTCTTATACATCTCCAGGGATGGGGACTCCACCACTGCCCTGGGCAGTCCATTCCAAGCTCTGATCACTCCTTCTGTGAGGAAGGGCTTCCTAACATCCAACCTAACCTTCCCTTGGTGCAGCTTCAGGCCCTACCCTCTCGTCCTGTCACCAGCTGCCTGGAACAAGAGCCCAACTCCCACCTGACTACAACCTCTCTTCAGGTAGTAATAGGGAGGGATGAAGTTCCCCCCGAGTCTCCTCCAGGCTAAGCAACCCCAGCCCCCTCAGCCTTTCCTCATCAGACCTTCCCTCCAGTGCAAGGCTGGCAGCAAAAGCTTGAGGTGCACCTAGTGGCAAACCAACTTGTCTCATCTTCCAGCTTTGGCTCTGGGCTACACACTAGCAGGAGAAGCTGGTGGGACCAGGCTGGAGAAGAACACTCGGTCCCTGACAGCAGAAGACAGCATCACTTTGAAGTCCACTGTGCTGCACGAGCCACTCCACCCCTTGGCTCCTTCCTTCTGGATGTTAAGTGAAGGTGGCAGCTTTGGAACGAGGGGAAGGAAGCCTCCTCAAGCTGTGTCACATCTCTTGGTGCCTAACGATACAGACTTCATCAGCTCACGAGGACTCAAGGATTCTGCTGCTCTGCTGAGACCTCCACCTTCAGGGCTGGGTCTGTCTCTTCAGTCTTCTGCACAAAAGAAGTGGGGCCAGAGGAGGCACCAGAAGCAATGTGAGGGTGGAACCTCTCTGCTTCAAGGATGGCTTGGGGGAGTTAGGGGGCTCAGCCTGGAGACTTCCTGGCAGCCTTCCCATAGCTGAAAGGGGCTGATAAGAAAGACAGGGACAGAGTCTTCAGCAGGAGCTGCTGTGACAGAAGCTGTGATCATTTCAAACTAAAAGACAGGATTCAGACTAGATAGAACTGCAGGTGATGAGACACTGGCCCAGGTTGCCCAGAGAGATGGTAGAAGCCTTATCCCTGGAATTGTCCAAGAGCAAGTTGGACCTTGGGTCTCTGAGCAACCTGCTCTGGTTGGAGACGTTGAGGATGTCCCTGCTCACTGCAGAAGGGTTGGACTGGATGAAGGTCCAAACCAAACCATTCCACGATTCAATGACTAGAGAGCCCACGAGACAAGTCAGCTGAGAGCCACGAACGACACAGAAAACCCCTGCACATACCCTGAGAGATTCTCAGGCTGGATGGGCACTCACATGGGAGACGAGGCAGCGTGAAGGAGGACCACGCTGCTAGCCAGCCTTCGACAGGACAGCAAGGCAAGCGCAGCAGTGAACCACACGCAGCGATGCATCGCTGCTCCAACAGATGCCAACGCCACGTGCAGCTCAGCCCTGAGCTTATCGGGCAGCTGCGACTCCAGGGGCTGCTCAGGCCTCAGTGACACCGACCGAGAAGACGTTGGGTAGAGCTTTACCTCGGTGACCTGCACCTGGCTGCAGCCCAGCCGTTGATATCAGCCTTTCTGAAAGCTAGAGGGGAACTGCTGACCCACAGCTAAAAAGCCAAGCCAGGACACTCAGATTGTCTTGGACAGCTGTCAAATAATAATAATAGTAATAAAAATATATATTAAGGGAGTCTTAAGTTACTGGATTAAAGAGAGCAAGGCTCTTTGTATTTAATCGAAGCGCTTCCGTCTTAGCTCAGTGACAGACCAGCGGGTGCTGGGTCAGGACAACCCAGTGATTTCCAGTCTCATTTCAGTGTTTTACTGCTGCCTTCAGCTGGGAAAGAGATAAAGGCACCAGCCAAGCACTGGGGTCCTTCTCTGCCAAAGTGAGGATAGGACCTGAATCCAGGCTGGTGAGAACAAGACAGGAAAATGTCATCACCTGGAGTGTTTCTTCGTCAAGAAATAAAACCCACAAAGCAAAGCCAATCCAAATCATAGTGGAGATGACACCTGCGCCCCGGTACAGGCTTCTGCCCCGCCTCAGGCGCTGCTGTGAAACCATCTGGTCACAACCAAGAACTCCTGAGGCATGTCATGAAATCATTAGGGGCTGGAAGGGACCTCAAAAGATCATCCAGTCCAATCCCCCTGCCACAGCAGGATCACCTAGACCAAGTCACACAGGAACACATCCAGGTGGGTCTTAAACATCTCCAGTGAAGGAGACTCCACAACCCCCCTGAGCAGCCCCTTCCAGTGCTCTGTCACCCTCATCGTGAAGAAGTTCCTTCTCAGATTGACGTGGACCCTATGGGAACATCGTTCCCATAGACCAGAGTGTGGGACTTAGGGAGAACTTAACTGCATTTCCTACAGCATCTTGCTGTGTGCTCACGGGGATTAAACATCTTGGGTGGGGTGGGTGTATCTCTGCATGTGATACTGCACACACCAGCAAGGCTTCTCCCTCCAGGTAAGCTCTTGGAGCTATAAGCCCTTTCTTTCCTCCCCTTTGCTGAGGCACAGTACCAGCATCCTACTCCAATACACACAGTAGACAACTAACCTTTGAGTTTTTAAGTAGTAATTTACTAGTAGCTTGTGAGTTTCCTCACATCCTGCAGAACAGACTCAAATCCAGGTGAATTTGCTGTCCTTTGGTTACAGATTGGGTGTCTGCTGAGGTGCAGCATGTTGCCCCCATGAAGGATGCCCCTGCCCCGCCCCAGGGATCTCTCTGCGGAGCACAGACCTCGCACTGGTACTGAGGCTCCTTGTGTCACCTTTCTCTAACCTAGTTCCTCGTCAGCAAACAGCAGACAATGTCCCAGAAGTTCATTCAGCCTTGCTGGTGTTTCAGAGCTCCTTCTCTGGAGATGTTTAAAACCCACCTGGATGTGTTCCTGTGCGACTTGGTCTAGGTGATCCTGCTCTGGCAGGGGGATTGGACTGGATGATCTTTCGAGGTCCCTTCCAATCCCTAATGTTCTGTGATCTCTTTTTTTTTTAATCCCAAATGATTTTAATTTCTCTAATCCCTGGGGATGCTCAACAAGCTGTGCACAGACTTCAGTGGGGCGGAATGAAGCGCCCAGCTAATGTCCCAAATAAGCTCTTCCCTCACCACGTGTTTAATGCAGCCGGAGACCTCATCTTCAGAGCACCCGGAGATAAAGGGCTGCAAGGTCCGAGTTTCCTCCAGCACGTGGAATCATTAGTCCCTCTTCCCGTGCCGTTTGCTTTGCTTCTCCACATCACACTCTGCCTCCTGCATTTTGCAAGCATTACACAGAGCCAAAACAAGAGGCTATTTAGAGGAGAGCGGCTCCGCCGAGCTGGATTTATAGCTCGGTGTGGGTACGAGCACCGACAAGTGCCTACTCCAGAAGTCATTTGTTGGTAGCTGAAGTGTCTGTGGAGAGCTGCATTTTGCTCGTATCGCTTATAAATCCTTAAGAGACGTGTTTATCCCTGTGCCTCTGTAGGTGTCTCTATATATAGCTCCCCGCAGAGATCTATCTACTTGGCATCTCCATCAGCCACAGCACGCAGCTCAGAGGTCCCCAGCACATCATCCCCCACCCACATCTCCTCCTTTTTCACGTGCCCATCCTCACTGCCTGGTTTCTCTCACTCCCTTCATCCCTGCCTAAGGCTCCCAGAGATTCCACCTCTATACACAACCCTCAGTGATGTTCTGTTCACCCCTGTCCAGCCTCTCTCACCCCCTTCATCCCTGCCTAAGGCTCCCAGAGATTCCACCTCTATACACAACCCTCAGTGATGTTCTGTTGACCCCTGCCCAGTCTCTCTCATCCCCTTCATCCCTGCCTAAGGCTCCCAGTGATTCCACCTCTACATACAGCCCTCAGCGATGCTCTGTTCACCCTACACCCATGGCAGAGGCAACAGCCACAGGACAAAAAAGGGGGAATGAAGATATTCCCCGCTGCCAGCTCGTTGCAGCAACGAACTCCACTTCTCACCGCTCGAGGTGCAGCACAGGTTCTCCTGCCTAGTTCAGAAACACCAAAGAAAACTACATTTTGCTGTTAATTTTGACCCCTGTCCACCAAATGTGCAGTCAGAAAGGCCAACAAGAGCAAAGCCAAGCCAGAAACAAGACTGAGCCAAACAAACCCAACAATGGCCCAAGGAGCTCCTATAGTATTTCCCCCCCCCCCCAATCATTTGAACTTCAAAAATGCCTTCTTCAATTTTTAATTAAACCCCCCACGCAGATCAACCCGTGTGGGTGAACCGAAGAGAAAGAAAGAACATGTCTATTATTGGCAGCCAGCTTTGACTCCAACTCTAGCAGATCTCGTGTCTCTTCTTAGCATCCCCCAAAGCACCCACCGAGGGCACAGAGAAGAGGGGCAGTGACACAGCTCAGGGCTCGCACGTGGCTCATCTGCTGTTGAATTTCCACCCCCTTCTCCTGCAACAGCAGTGGTGGGAACGTGTGGGCTCCTGTGAAGGGATTCATTCACCCCAGTAGCCATGTGGCACGGAGAAGCAGGGTGTGCAGGAGAGCAGCAGAGCTTCAGTCTCTGCTTCTGAAATGAAGACTGGGCAAGCCTTCAGCATCGCGGACCCCGGCTGGCACGGCGCAGGCAGAGCCAGCTGCGCGCTACCATGGCGCCCTGGCGCTTGCTGGTAACAGATGCCAGCAAACCTGAGCAGCAGCTTGCTGGGAGGACAGGCATAGCTCAGCAGGGTGGGAAGGGAAGGTCTGCCTCTCGGCTATAATTAGCCAGTAATTCAGCACGATGGGGATGGGCCAGCGGACTGAAGCAGCTGGTGCCCCCTGTGCTATAGGTGGTTCAGGGGTTTTATTTTAGATGAGGTTTGGTCTGGTCCCCCAGACTGGGTGTCCCTGCCATAAGGGCTGATAACTGGTCTGGGCCACTCTAGATGGTTTTGAAGGCAGATTCTGCTTTGGTTTTTTTCCCCAGATGACTTGGTCACACACGCCACCATGTCCCAACATGCAAGGAAAGGCTGAGGGAGCTGCGTCTTTTCAGCTTGGAGGAGACTGAGGGGTGACCTCATTAATGTCTATGAATATGTGAGAGGTGGGTGTCAGGAGGATGGAACCAGGCTCTTCTCAATGTCCTCTGGTGATAGGACAAGGGGAAATGGGTGAGAGCTGGAACATAAGAGGTTCCACATAAATATCAGAAGGAACTTCTTCCCAGTGAGGGTGACAGAGCACTGGAAGGGGCTGCCCAGGGGGTTGTGGAGTCTCCTTCTCTGGAGATGTTGAACACCTGCCTGGAGATTTTCCTGTGTGACCTGGTCTAGGTGACCCTACTGTGTCAGGGGGATTGGACTGGATGATCTTTCAAGGTCCCTTCCAATCCCTAATGATTCTATGATTCTCTGAACCACAGGGTGAGCTGGGGTTGAGGAGAGTGCCTCAAGCTCTTGGGCTTGCATCTCTGCTGGGTGAAAAGGAGCTCAGCACAGAGACATCAGCTCTTTTGCTAGTACAGAGCAGATCCTGCATCCACAAGTTTGCCCTCTCCCAGCAGCTGATTTCTCAGCTCCCCCCCATCTCACAGATAGTGCAGGTCTCATCGGGGTCATCCCGCAGCTCTCTGCAACCCACATGCATGAGACCAGCTGACACTACTGGTGGAGATGAGGGTTGCTACAGACGACCCCCCCCTTAAATTAGAAACAGGAGAAGGGAAGAGGCAGGGCAGGCCCACTGCACGTGCATCAGTAGTGTCAGCTTTGCAAACCTAGACCTCACGCCCGACTTTCCCCACGGAGCGGTGTCGGCACTGGGTAACGTCAGCCTGCCTGTGGTATCGCCTGGCCTTTGGGGGATCTCCCCCTTCTTGCTTGTCTGCATGGGACAGGTTTAATTAGCTCCGAAATGCCACCGAGACATGAAGCAGGGCACGTTTGTCAAGAGGGCAAGTCTCTGAGAGGCAGCGGTGCTGCCCACGAGGTCAGTGTCCCCCCTTCACGCCCTCCACGGCCATCACAAATATGCAGAACAACAAATAGCTGTTTTGACTGGAAACAGATTTCACCAAGGAAACATCCCCCAGTTATAGCAGTCACTTGACCCGCGGTGAAAAGCAGCAGCAGCAGCAGCAGCAACCCTGGCTCCTCATCAGCCAGAGAAGCAAATTCTGGTAGCACTTTGCATCACCAAAGGCCCAGATGGCCACCACTGCCACCCCCGTGCTATTAATAACAACTATTTTGGAGCAAATGATCATTTTGCAAGCAACCAGTCTATTTATTAACCTTCTTATCATGACTGCCAGCTGCAAGGCATTTCGAAACCCTCACACTGTCCGAGGGACGCGGTGGTGCAAGCGGAGGTGCTGAGCTGGTCCCTTGGTGCAGTTTTGGCAGCGGGAAAGCCGGCAGCACCTGTCAGCAAGCCTGGCTCTTTGCAGTAATGACCTGTAGCAGCTACTATCCATTACCAGCAGCAAAAGAGATGGTGCTGTTCAAATTATCTGGGTCAGCCCCCTCAGGTGTCGCTGCTCCCTTCCCAAGGGACACTCTGCTAATGGAGCTTGATGACGTGGAGCGGCAGAGCCGGTCCCAGCTGAAGCAAAGCTCTGCAGCACTTGTTGACTTTATTGACTGAGCTCTCGTGAAGCAATGAGTTCTGTGTGTTGAAGAATAAAACCACGTGGAGACAAAACAACAATCATAGAATCGTTAGGGATTGGAAGGGACCTCCAAAGATCATCTAGTCCAATCCCCCTGACACAGGATCACCTAGACCACGTCACACAGGAACACATCCAGGCAGGTCTTGAATGTCTCCAGTGAAGGAGACTCCACAACCCCCCTGGGCAGCCCCTTCCAGTGCTCTGTCCCCCTCACTGGGAAGAAGTTCCTTCTCACATTCATATGGAACCTCCTATATTCCAGCTTACAACCACTGCCCCCTGTCCTATCCCTAGATGCCACTGAGCAGAGCCTGGCTCCATCCTCCTTACACCCACCCCTCACATATTTATAGACATTAATGAGGTCACCCCTCAGTCTCCTCCAAGCTAAAGCGACCCAGCTCCCTCAGCCTCTCCTCATAAGGGAGGTGCTCCACCTCCATCATCCTCATTGCCCTATGCTGGACTCCCTCCAGCAGCTCCACATCCCTCTTGAACTGAGAGAAGAAAGGAAAGCAGGAAGGATGCTGATACAACATAGAATTGTTAGGGATTGGAAGGGACCTCGAAAGATCATCTAGTCCAATCCCCCCACCACCAGCCCAACAGGGGATCCCAGTTTGCAAACAGTCCTGAAACTTTCACTCCTTCAACATTCTGTCACACAGAAAGGCAGCAGCAGGTTGGGGTCATTTGTTGTTAGGTGCCTTTGATTAAATGCTGATGTTCTCACCAACTTATTTTCCCAGTCTTTTGTAAAAGGGTCTTGTGGGCCACCTGCTTCTTAGTCCTTTTACCAGCATTGGGAGGACAAAAAGCTATAGCAGGACAAATCCTGATTTTCAGATGAGTTTGTCTCCCCTTGTGGTTCCACACTGCCAGGGGCATAATTTGTGACCGAAAATCTCATCCCTCATCATTCCAGTGACAAGTTCTTTCTGGCCATGGTGGCCAGCAGCAGTTGGCCGCTGGCCCACCAAGAAAACTCATGCTAGGGTATGATGTTTCCCATAGCCAGGCTGCTCAAAGCACCCCACTACAACATTCAGCTATAGAAAGCAAACCAGCTTCCACACAGTTTCACAGAACATTAGGGATTGGAAGGGATCAGAAGGGATCATCCAGTCCAATCCCCCCGACACAGCAGGATCACCTAGAACAAGTCACACAGGAACACATCCAGGCAGGTTTTAAACCTCTCCAGAGAAGGAGACTTCAAAACCCCCCTGGACAGCCCCTTCCAGTGTTCTGCCACCCTCACTGTGAAGAAGTTCCTTCTCAGACTGATGTGGAGCCTCCTATGTCCCAGCTCACACCCACTGCCCCTTGTCCTATCACTAGATGGACACTGAGCAGAGCCTGGCTCCATCCTCCTGACACCCACCCTTCACATATTTATCAACATTAATGAGGTCACCCCTCAGCCTCCCATTCCTGCATCCTAAAGGCTGCCCACCCATGGGTTTTGCATCTACCAGACCTTCCACAGCTTTGGGGACAAGCCAAACGAAACAGAAGTGTAATGAGAACTGGACTGCAGCCTGCGGTGGATTTGGCAGCGCTAATCCTGTCCCAAACCCACGGCACACGTGAGCCTGCACAGCAGCGCTGTGAATTCTCTATTCCTGTCCGCACTATTTTTAGCACCCGGGATCGTTTTTAGCCTGTTTGTTCCAGGGTTTGTCGGTTGGGGATCCCCCCTCCCTTCTCTCGGTGTGAAGATGCTGAGAGGAGAGAGGCGCTGCTCGCAGCCGGCGGGTCGGGGCTGCCGCGCCTGACGTTTCCAAACCAGAACCACTAAGCGATCGCATTCCTGGCTCCCTACAAACCCCACAGACGTGAAGCCATCACCCAGGGCAAACATTTCCCCATGGGATGCGGCACAGGACCCCGGTGGAGAAATCGGTGGAAGGGAAGGGAGGGGAGAAGTCAACTTGTGTTTTTGCAGCTCGCTCCAGGGAAAGGGGGGGATCGTGAATCTGGAGCAAGCGTTTTGCCTGATGGAGACCAGAACATGTTTGTTTCCTTAGCGCGGGGCGATCGCAACGCAATCCGCATTTTTTTGTTTAAAAATACTCCTCCTGCTGTCTGGGCTGCGGTGTAAACAGGATGCGCTGAAATGTCAGCCCGTCCACAGGCTCCGCTGCAGCAGACAGGCGCCGGGAGCTGATGTGCTTGCGCTCAGGTCTGACCTGCTTCCCCAGAATAGATCCACGCTGCCCCTCCAGAGCCATCGTCATCTGATGGCTGTGGGGATGGGAAAAATCGATGGTGGGGGCTAGTGGGACTGAGAGCAAACGCTGGGGGAGGCACAGCCAGAGAGGTCCTCAACAAGAAGCCCAAACCCTGCTGCCTGGTGTTCCACCCTGTGCCGCTGTACTAAACCCACACTAACCAGTTCCCAGTGCCCAGCTGCCTGTGCACAAGGCTGGTGTGTTCCTTAGATGACTTATCACCACAACCCTCAGGAAGACATGGAGATGTTTGCCATCAGCTGCTGTTCATACCAGCACAATCTTAAGCCACAACCAGGGACTGTCTTATCTGTTAATTTTTTCTCCATTCAAATAAGAGGAGTTGATAGGATTCCTCTCACACACGAGCACCTTCGTTTCCAGCCTCCAGGCAACAGTTAAAACACTGATGGTTTCCCAGATTCATAGAATCATTGAGGTTGGAAGAGACCTCCAAGACCACCAAGTCCAACCATCAACTCAACGCCACCATGGCTACCAAACCCTGCTCCCTAGTGCCACATCTACACATCCCTACACCTGCAGGGATGGCCGCGCCACCACTTCCCTAGACAGCGTGTTCCGATCCCTGACCACTCTTTCTGTGAAGACATTTTGAGTAACCAAGTAAAATTGAGTCTACACAGTGAAACGCTGCTAGTGCTGGATCCAACGCTTTCTTAGGAAAGGCTGGAAAAGACCTCTAAGGTCATCAAGCCCAACCATTAACCTACCTCTTCCCAGCCCACTGCTAAACCATGTCCTCTTCTGCTTTCATCCATCACAAGTTGCCCAGATTTAACCTTCTGAAAAGCCAGATGTGTGAGATCTGCAAGAAGCTTCTGCTACTACACAATTGATACTGAACAGACCAGGGGTGAGACGACCTCACGGATGCACAGCCTCATGCATTTTGACTAACAAGGTTTGGATCAATGAAGGTGCTCCAGTGGCCTCCAAGACTTTACTCCATGCACAAGTGAGACACAGATCAGCAAACCCCAAATCTCTTTCCTTTATCCCAAAAGCCTGACAAGAATAGCAGCGGGTAACGCTGGTGGGGGCGATGGCACTAAACTGAATCACTCATCCCACAGGCTCGTGCATCTGCAGGGATCCCTAAAACTCTGAGGAACAAGCTTCTTCCCTCCAGTGATGGCATCCAACCAAAGTAAAACTGGTAGGTGGGTTTGGGGAAGCACATTTCACTCAGCTGCCATCCCTTCACAGACCAGGATGCCCAGATGACCAGTCAGGTTCTTACGGAGAAGCCATTAGCCATGCCATGGCCGGGAGGGCTAAAGGATGAAACTAATTGCTCAGAAAATTACTTCACAAAATGAAAAAAAGAGATTTGTTTCAACTCTGTGACCGCAAACCACCTCCTGAACAAACAACTTTCCATTTCGTTTGCTTCTCTACGGTTAATGAGCAACCAAAGAGGCTTCCTGGGCAGTGCGTTGCCAACAACCGTAAACACCACAGTCCCCTGAACCCAGACGTCACTCTCAGCACTTCAGACAAGAAATGAATGAAGAACATTCTGGAACAGGCTGCCCAGGGGAGTTGTGGAGTCTCCTTCACTGGAGAGGTTTAAGACCCACGTGGATATGTTCCTGTGTGACTTGGTCTAGGTGGCCCTGTTGTGGCAGGGGTGTTGGACTAGATGATCTTTCGAGGTCCCTTCCAATCCTTCATGATTCTATGAACATGGGGCTGCTGCTGGTTTTCTTACAGGTGGCTGCCAATCCATTACAAAACAGGTTCAGCACCAAGATGCTCTTGGTGTCTCCTCTCCAAAGCTAACTCCAGTGGTGTGAGCATCTGCAGCTCTGGCAGGTGTATCCTCTGCCGCTCAGGGCGGTGTCTATAACACACACACGCGGCTGCTGAAGCACACAGAGGAGGAGAAGGGGAACCAAACCCATAAAGCAACAGCTGCAACATCAAGACATTTTCCCCACAACTGCTGGGTGGGCATCACCCCTTGCTCATCACCCCTGAGATTCTGGCCCTCCTACTCACAAATCAGTGCTTGAAAACGTGCCCTTACCCCACCCCAGGAAGGGACAGGGTTTGACCTTGCCTGTCAAGGCATTAGGATGTTTTGATGGTGCAGGAACATCTCATGGTTTCAGGCAAAGGATGGGCTGCCTCACGACGTAGAGCTCCAGAAGCCAGCAAGACAGCAAAGGCGAAGAAGCAGCTGGCAGCTAACTTTGGGAAGTCAAGCTGCCTTTTCCCTCTCCTCCCCTCCCACTCTTTCCCTGCACCAGATGCCAACTGGGAGACGCCAGAACGCCTGCCACCCTCCCAGCAGCCTGCCTGCTGGCCCAGGGCACGGTGTGGCAAGCCTTCCACCAGCTCCCCAGCACCGCCCGCCAGTTGGTCCTCTCCAGCAGAGCCAGCCGGCCGGCTCACCCTGAAAAGGCACCTGTGCTCAGAATCACAGAATTACTGAGGCTGGAAAAGACCTCCAAGATCATCCAGGCCAGGACCTAAGAATCACCACAAACTAGACCAGGGCACTCAGGGCCACAGCCAGTCTGTCCTACAACACCTCCAGAGATGGGGACTCCACCACCGCCCTGGTCAGTCCATTTCAGGGTCTGACCACTCTTTCCATGAGGAAGGGCTTCCTAACCTCCAACCTCACCCTCTCCTGGCAGCTTCAGGCCCTGCCCTCTCATCCTGGCACTAGTTGACTGCGAGAAGAGCCCAACCTCCACCTGACCACAACCTCCCTTCAGGTAGCTGTAGAGAGGGAGAAGGTGTCTGTTCCCCCCCACCACCCCGAGTCTCCTCCAGGCTGAACACCCCCAGCTCCCTCAGCCTCTCCCCATCAGCCTAGTGGTGTTTGTTCATGATGCCCACACAAGCAAACCAGCCTTGGCTTCCCCAAGAGCCTGACCAGCACATCACCCCACACACTGTCTGCGGGGTGGTCCACGTGTGTCTCTGCGTGGGGCTGAAGGTGGACAGATGCACCCCCAACTCCAGCTCTCCTCTCCTAGAAGGGTTGACTGCACTGCTCTGGGGATGCCAAGAGAGTCATCATGCGGCCCTGAAACAAGACTTGTGAAGGCAAAGCCAAGGAGGACAGGGCAAAGGGCGCTGTGGGTCTCAGGATGGAGGAAAGAGGAGCCTCTGCCTGGACAATAAAATGGTGAAGGAGTCACCAGTGGACAAGCAAGAACAATTAGCCTGTTGCCACAAATCCAGGCAGAGTTTTCAAAGCAGGATCACGAGTCACCAGCTCCATCAGGGCTGGGACACAAACCCCAGGTCACCACATGCCAGACCATCCCTTGGGAGTCTCTGCGAGGGTTGGTGGCAGGCGAGAGGCTGGAGGTCTAGAGCTGGGGTGCTGCAGGAATGTGTCTGTGGTACAGATGCTGCCTGGGGCTGGACCTCTTGCCTGCAGGGAGGGATGTTCTGGGGCTCTTCTGCAAGTTCAGGGCTTGCAAATACGCAGCTGGGCAAGTTGCCAGGCTGGGGGTTGTGCTCTGCAACACTGGGGCTTTAGTTGCACTACCAGGACTTTCTACGGGGCTTTTAATGAGGTGAGTGATCACAGTGTTTTCTTCCTGCCCCAGCAGGACACTGCACAGGCTGAGCACACACCCCACTCCAGGCCATGGTCTGGGCCATTTCCACCACCCAAAGTCACACTGGAAGCTCTGATCTTGCTGCTGGTGACCTCTTTATTCTCCCTATCATGGCTGTCCCATGGAAACGAGCAGCACCTCCCAAGCTCCTCTTTCCCCATCACCTGCAGAGATGCAGCTGCTGTGGTGTCTCACAAACCCAAAAGAGGAGCTGAGCTGCAAGCAGGTCATCACACAACTTTGCCCCTCCCTGGAAGCACAGGACCCACTTCTCTCTTTGCCCCATTGCTGCAGGGGGATCACAAGCACCTGCTCAGGGAGACCGGCCTTCATTCTAAAGGTTGACCTAGAATTCAGAAGAGGTCCAAGGTCCATTGGCTCCCTGAGCCCACAGGGTGAAGCTAAGCCCACCTCACATCACCCGTGGCCAGCCAATACCCAGGTGGAGACGCCCACGGCTGTTCTCTGACCCCGCAGCTCTCCAGCTTTGGACAAACGACCTCTCCGAGGGACGCGGCTCCAAATTGCTTAAACAAACGCAAAGTTCAGGCAGCTGCAAAGGACTAGTCTCACTTGCCAAAGGGATTACAAAACACCAGAGAAACAAGCCCGTGCAGCAAGGCGACAAGATGCCAGGAGCTGGTGAGACGCGCGGCGAGATGGGGAAAGGCGCTTGCCCAGACAAGACGCTGGGTGGGGGACTGGTTTTGCTGTTATTGCTCCCAAGAGGCAAAGCCACTTGGAGCCCCACGTTTGTCTGTAGCAAGGGGGACAGCAGAGGTCCCTCGGACACGGTGAGAGGGTCAGTGTTTGAACACAGCCTCGAGGGCAGCTCATTTCATCACCTGCTTGGTCAGGAGGTCACTCACCTCATCACGGGGGGTTTCAGAGTCTCTTGCCCTCTAATTAGTAGCAACTTCCCGTACAATGACCCCAAACCTGGGAAAGAGAGTCACCTGGCCAACATCTCCCACCAAAACAGCCCTCGTTTGTCCCTGTCCCCACCACAAGCACTGCCTGTGCAGCAGTAAGATCGGTCGTTGCAATGTTCAAATAAAGACCAACCCCTGCTCCCTTTTCCCTCCTCGAGGGCTGGATGAGAAGGGATTCCTCACCCTTTGCAGTGGCAGAAGCAGCTGGTAGTTGTTGCTCTTCCAAAAGCAGCCCAAAACCATCACCCAAACCCAGCATCTGGGAGCTTCACACAAGTCTGGTGAAGGAAGACCTCAGCAGCCACCAGTGCCAACACAATTGCTCATGTCCACAGGCTCAGACCAGTAAGAGGATTTGTTGTGCTGAACGCTGCTGGGATTTACACCAGTGTCCTGTAATCCACGGCGTGAAGACACAGGATCAGAGAACGTTAGGGATTGGAAAGGGCCTCGAAAGATCATCTAGTCCAATCCTCCTGCCACAGCAGGATCACCTAGATCAAGTCTCATAGGCACAGGTCCAGGTGGGTTTTAAACATCTCCAGTGAAGGAGACTTCACAACCCCCCTGGGCAGCCCCTTCCAGTGCTCTGTTACCCTCACCATGAAGAAGTTCCTTCTCATACTGATGTGGAACCTCCTATGTTCCAGCTTACAGCCATTGCCCCTCATCCTATCACTAGAGGACATTGAGAAGAGCCTGGCTCCATCCTCCTGACACCCACCCTTCCCATATTTATCATCATTAATGGGGTTACCCCTCCATGTGCTTTTTTCCAAGCTCAAGAGACCCAGCTCCCTCAGCCCTTCCTCATCAGGAAGATGGTCCCCTCTATCATCATCATGGCTCTGAGCTGGGCTCTCCCAGCAGGTCTTTGAACTTCTTGAACTGAGAGGCCCCAAACTGGACAGAATATTCCAGATGTGGTCTCACCAGGGCAGAGTAGAGAGTGAAGAGAACCTCTCTCAACCTACTAACCACCCCCCTTCTGATACAGGGCCATGCCTTCCACACACAACTGATCCACAGATAAGAGAGTAGGAACACAGGTTACTTCCACCCCAAAATCCCACTCAGAGACTCTCACCTGCCCTTTGCTATTCAAATCACTGCTCTGGAAGCTGGTTTTTTTGCCCAGAGGGAGGAAAGAAAGAAGCCTCCAGAGGACAGAGAGCCACCAGGAGCTTGCCCAGCACATGAACCAGCTGGGCCAGGTCACTGGAGCAGATGAACCAGCAGCTTTCCTAGTTCAGCTGTACAGAAATACCCACCCAGGTACGCAGCTTCTCACACCCCCTCGCTCAGGAGCGTGGCCAAACCCTCTTCAAACACTCCTCCAGCCACACAGCATTCCCAGGGGTGTTCTGCTGCACAAGGAGCCCTCCCACCCTTCTCAAAGGCTGTTTTCTGAACACTGCTGCTCATCTGTCCAAAACATTTGCCTGGTGAGCCACAGGGCATCCCAGCACACTCTTCATCCCTCCTCCCCAACAGCTGCCAGACAAACCCTTTCAGTCCCAATGGTCCAAGCATGGAGCCTCCCCAGAGCAGAGAAGGTTTAAAACCTTTGGCCTCACTTCTTCATTCTGCAGCCAAGCCCCACAACCCGCTGGTGTTTTGGTCCCTATCGCAGGAGTGACAACCACCAGCCACACTCAGGAGGCACAACGTGTTTCACAAGGGGCTTTACACAGCAGCTGAGGTGCCAGATCTCTCACAAAGAAGCATTTGAAGCAAGAACACAACTACACACAGCTTCGGGATTTCATCTGTGAGGAATAAACATGAGAAGCAACATTTTTTGCCTAAAGACTCCTTTTTCCCCCCTCCTCACCCTGCAGCATGACTGACTTACCATCCCTGCTCTTGGACGTCCAGGTATCCCCTCCAAACAACCCAGTCCAGCACAGTGAGCAGCACTAAAGCAACTTCAGTCTCCCCCTTTCCTCAGAAGACCATCTACAGGTCCCTTTATGACCAGCAGCTGATGGGGATCAAGTCCCAGCTGATGGAGATGAGCAGTAATTCCCAGTAACCACCTCAGCAAACTACTGGGATTTCTGTGCCCTAAGCCAGAGACTAGCAGGGGGGTGTGATGGTGTTGGGGTTCTCCTTGGTGTAGGCTGGCAGAGGGGGAAGGCAAGTTCTGCCCTTGCCTGCAGGTGAAAGGAGAGCAGGATCCTCATCCTGAAGATGCAGCCTGGAGCAGCAGGATAAGCCCCCAGTGGGGCTCAACACACTGGAACACTGTGATTGCTTTTTGACTTGCACCCAGAAAGCCCATCCCCATGGAGCATCCCCTGCTGCCACCTGGCACTGGTGACGAAGGACCAGCACACAAGCAGCTCTTGCAGCCTTGCTTGCTTTGGCTTTGCCTCCTGGGTAGGTGGGAAGGGAGATGTGGGGACACTTTACAGTTCTAAGGAGGGTGATTTGAACCCTTAGCAGGGTCTGAGCCCAGGAAAGCTGTCATCAGCCTCACTGAGGATTAACTCTTTGATTTGCCTGGGGTCACGCTGACCCAAGTCATGACATTGAGGAGGAAGTCAACAGGAACATAGAGGAAGGAGAAGAAATTCCTGTAAGCACCACTGGCTGCTGCTAAAATTAAATGAGAAGGGTGCTGGTTCCTAATTTATTTTCCTTCCTGTGATTTCCCATCCGCTGGTGCTGTCAGAGCAGCTCTCGGGGGGGCACAGTCTTCTGCAGCAGCTGTCCCCGGGCAGCAGTGAGCTGATTTTGCACAGCGTGGAGACACACGTTTCGTAGGGTACGTGGCTTCCCCAGCCCTTGCACACTAGTTACAGCAGCAGGGGGACCTCATGTCTGAGCACAAAGCGGGGATGGGGGATCTCATCTACCTCGGCTGGATGAAGAGACCTTTTCACCCATATGAGAAGCAGCCAGCTCAACTCATCAGGAGGTGATGGATGCAGATACTCAACCCAAAGCCAGATGACCCAGGCTACGTCTTGCTTCATCCAATGTTTATTACAGAACATTAGGGATTGGAAGTGACCTCAGAAGAGTCCAATCCCCCTGCCACAGCAGGATCACCTAGAGCAAATCACACAGGAATATATCCAGGCGGGTTTTAAACACCTCCAGAGAAGGAGACTCCACAAGCCCCCTGGGCAGCCCCTTCCAGTGCTCATATTATCCATCAACTTATTGAAGGCTCATGCCTTCCTGAGGTAGCAGCTCAGAACCCAGAGCTGCCAAGGATGTGCTCCCTTAGCTACAGCCTCGCTGCCTTCCCTGGCTGTGGAGGGACCAAGCTCCTCTTCCAGGAGTTGACAAGAAACTGATTACTAAAGATCAGCCTCCCAGTGATTCTCACTGCTCTGTTGGTCCTGGGGAAGTGACTAGGTATTTCAGAGGCTGCTCCTCCTCCTGCCCCCTTTGTTTTAGTGTTGTTAGAAAGTAGATACAACCAAAATAAACATCAATGAGGAGCCTGCGGTTTACAAAAGACTGTTTATACAACAGGAAGGAAGTCCCACAGCTTCCTTTGTTTCCCATGTAAAAGTTGTTCCTAAACTTTTACTCGGGGTTTGCCTGTAATGGAAGTAGCATCCCTAACTCTTCATTGTTTTACTGAGCAGCCCAGAGTTACCTCTGTGTTTGCTGAACATCTTCCCTTCTGGAAAGGCAAGGTCCCTCTCATCTTGACACAGCCTCCCACAGCATCCTCGCAGCCAAACTGAGGCAGTGTGGTGGATCATGAACTGACTGCAGGATAGAAGCCAGAGAGCAGTGGTCAATGGACAGAGTCTAGCTGGAGGGCTGGATCTAGTGGAGTGCCCCAGGGGTTGGTGCTGGGACCAGTCCTGTTCAATCTATTCATTGATGACTTGGATGAGGGATTGGCATGCACTGTCAGCAAGTTTGCTGATGACACAAAGCTGGGAGAAGTGGCCAGCAGACTGTGCTGCCATTCAGGGAGAGCTGGACAGGCTGAAGAGCTGGGCAGGGAGAAATTAATTGAAGTATAACAAGGGTGAGTGTAGAGTCTTGCTTCTGGGCAAGAACAACTCCAGGTACCAATATAGGTTGGGGACTGAGCTGTTGGAGAGCAGTGTAGGAGAAAGGTGGGCATTCTGGTGGCCAGCAGGATGACCATGAGCCAGCAGTGTGCTCTTGTGGCTGCACAAACCAATGGTATCTTGGAGTGGATCAGAAATGGGGGTGGTTAGCAGATGGAGAGAGGTTGTCCTCCCCCTCTACTCTGCCCTGGTGAGAACACATCTGGAGTATTGTGTCCAGTTCTGGGACCTCACTTCCAGAAGCAACTCTCTCCAGAACTGCTGGAGAGAGTCCAGTACAGAGCCAAAAAGATGATGAAGGAAGGGGACCATTTCCCATATGAGGAGAGGCTGAGGAAGCTGGTCTCTTTAGCTTGGAGAAAAGGAGACCGAGGGGTGACCTCGTATGTTGATAAATGTGGTGTCAGGAGGATGGAGCCAGGCTCTTCTCAGTGTCATCTAGTGATAGGACAAGGGGCATTGGGTATCAGCTGGAACACAGGAGGTTCCACATCAATATGAGAAGAAACTTCTTCCCAGTGAGGGTGACAGAGCCCTGGAATGGGCTGCCCCAGGGGGCTGTGGAGACTCCTTCTCTGGAGACGTTTAAAACCCACCTGGACATGTTCCTGTGAGACTTGATCTAGGTGATCCTGCTGTGGCAGGAGGATTGGACTAGATGATCTTTCAAGGTCCCTTCCAACCCTTAACATTGTGGATTCTGTGACTCATCCCCAGGGCAGCTCCTGAGGGGACTGAAACTGGTGTGCTGCTCCAGGAAAGTGCAAAGCACCAGCAGCTCTGGGGAAAACCCTACCTTCTCCTCACTACATTGGGGTGGACAGCTGCTGACTTTATAGTACCGACAGCATTGCCAAGAAACCCGACCCACCCAGAGGCATGGTGTTGTTTTTAGCATCTTCCACCAAGGAATCTCACGAGCGTGTGACCCCGGAGGTATTTTTACTTTCCACCCTTGATGCTGCAGGCCGGGTAGCTGGAGCCGGTCAAGAGAAGGTAGGTAACACTTTATGCATAAAGTATTCACCAGCTTCTTGCCAACTCTGAGTAGCCCAAGGCTGAAAGCAAACCTGCAGACCTGTTCCTTGGTGGGTGATGCCAGCCCAGCTTGGCCACCAGCCCATTCAGACTGGTGCACAAGGGAAACAGAGGAACAGAAGTCATCAGCTTCTTGAGAGGCATCCAAATAAATTCAAGGGGTGTGAAATCCTTTGAGGTTTCAACAGGCTCCAACTCTTCTTCGCCAAAGCGATGGTCCTGAGGAAATGGATTCAACTTGCTGACTAAACCAAATGCTGGCAAGGCCTGAAGGATGGTGCTTGGTGCGTGGGTGGCCACACACTTTTCCAGAGAACAAGGACCTTTTCAGTCTTGGGCAAATCTGGGCACCGCTGTCCCATGCAGATACAACCACCACAGCAAAGCCTGGGGACAAGGTGCTCTGCAGGGACCAGAAGCTGCGATGGATGTTCCTGCCCCTGGCTGTGGCTCCAGAGTGTCGGGAGGTGTGGCAGATCCCAAATGAGGTCAGCAGGGTTGTAACATCTGGCAACGCAGCTGCTTTTCCGCGGGGATTAGGCACAAGAGTCGCTCAGCTGCTGTGACGTAAAGAGGGTCTGAACATCTGTGCCCTCCCTGCAGCCAAGGGCATCAGGGGCTATTCCAGGGGTCCAGGGAGGAGGGAGCCTGTTGTCACCCACCACATGCTCCTCTCCCAGCCACGGCCATCCCCAAGCACATTGACCTCCCTGTGGGTGGCCGCTGGGTCAGTCACCCACGAGGGATCACGGTGGTGTGGGAGGAACGGCCGGAGTGAACCGAGCAAACCTCCTCCAGGGCAACTGTGAGAAGCTGCCAGTAATGAGGCCATTATTGGAAAAGGCTGAGAGCTACCCCAGGAGCTCAGGAAACCCAGCTCAGCCAGGGGAGGAGGCCACAGCCAGGGTGGACACCAGCTGCTGAGGCACATTCCCCTGCAAAACCAGGTCCAGCTTTTTATATCCTGTAGATAAGCACTTGGGATCTCTACATGAGCTCACGTAAAGAAGGACAGAACAACTCGCTGTTTCGCCTCAACTAGCACCTGAAGCAGCATTTCAAATCCTTCTTTCCAAGTCACCAGATCCCTTAACCCCTTCCATGGTCTCACAGAGTCACTGAGTCTGGAAAAGACCTCTAAGATCATCAAACCCAGCCTATGATCTAACATTGCTCTTAGGGGCTTACAGGCAGCTCCTGCCCCGTCACCATCAGTCTTTACACACAGAGCATCTCCCCAGCCAGTCCCTGCCAGGGTTAATTCCCCCAGCTTGGAGCACTTGTCCTTGCTGAATTGTTTAAGGATCCTTTTAAGATTTTTGGAAGGCAAATTTGCCTTTTGCCTTTCTCCAGGCACTGGGACCTCCCCTGATCTCCAGGAACATCCAAAGGTAGAAGGACAGGCCGTGGTTCTGCAAAGACAGGGACCATCCCTATCCGCACCCTCAGGTGCAGGCGCATGTGTCGTGTTCTCTGCTGTAAGACCAGACTAGACCTAACTCCTCTAGATTCCCACCAAATAGGTTGCCCAGAGAAGCTATGGATGCCTCTACCTGGAAGTGTTCAAGGCCAGGTTGGATGGGGCTTCAAATAACCTTGTCTGGTGGAAAGCATCCTTGCCTATGGCAGGGGGTTGGAACTGGATGCTGTCTAAGGTCCCTTCCAACCCAAACCATTCTAGGATTCCATGAAATGAGACCACCACATCCAGTCAGGGCTACAGATCACAAATTCTGCTGCGGGAAGAGCACATGGAAGAAGAGCTGAAATCATGGAGCAGGAAGGACCAGGTGTCAACCTATTTCGTGGTCATGACAGACTGAATTTGAGTAAATGGGACTTCTTGTTTGTGTATTTTCTCCTTGCAGCCACATTCCCACAGCTTCAGGTGGATTGGGATTGTCCTGGTAAATGGAAAGACCAGAAGACACGTAAGCCTGGTATTTAGGAAAAACAATGGTAAGAGCAGATGTAAAAGGAAGAGTTTGAGGTGAATGAAAAAGAGGTCAAAGACTCTCAATGAATCATATCCCAGAATGATGAGCACGAGGAGCAGATGAAATAGGAAGTGGAAGCTTGGCTGCTGCTGGTGCCTATGAAGGACTCACCCCACCACTTATAATCACTGGCCTCTGCACCCGAAGACCACCTGCCTTTACTGGTGGAAATATTTCAGGATCTTTTAAAGCAGTGTCTTGTGTGTCTCCCCCACAAGGGTCAGGAATTGCTGGGTGAGCATCTCCTGTCTGTGCAGCTTCAAGAACCAAAAGCTTAGTCTTCTGGCTGCTGCTTCTGTCTCCACAACAGGCTCCTTTACGTTGCTTGTTCCCCCACACATCACAGAACATGACCTCAGCTCTGGCCCTCAGCGTTATCTGTCAGCGACCCAAGCCAGGAGACTTTACAGAATGTATTTTCCACAGAGCAGTTTTCTCTGGTTTGTAGAGCTCATCCAGCACAGCAATTGCTGAGGGACTTTGCCTCATTACCTGCTTTCTCACCGGAGCAGCAGAAGCCTCAGTAGAAGGAGCTTTAGCAGGCACAGTGGGATGAGGAGAGGAGACTGGCAGGAGGAAACAACGATGAGGCAGAGAGGAGCAGGATGGGTGGGAAGGAAGCAGCTCCAGGGGGTCTTTTCCTAGAAACACATCAGTCACTGGAGGAGCTGGAGAAGAAGGG
Source organism: Rhinopomastus cyanomelas (assembly GCA_013400115.1). Classification (NCBI taxonomy): domain Eukaryota; kingdom Metazoa; phylum Chordata; class Aves; order Bucerotiformes; family Rhinopomastidae; genus Rhinopomastus; species Rhinopomastus cyanomelas. The sequence continues at coordinate 166,148 of VXBP01000441.1, read as the reverse complement.
CCCGGAGCTGGAGGAGCAGGCAAAGCATATGGAGGGGAGGGCAAGCACAAGATTGGGGAAACAAGTGCAGGATGAGAAGGAAAGGCCAGGAGGTCACCAAGCTGTTCTGCAGGGAAATGCTGGGAAAGTGGAGATGTTTAGCTAAATCGACCCTTTGAGTAGCCATTGACACCCGCCCACCCCTGCTTGAGCCCTCTGCTCAAGGATGAGGTGCTCCTGCGAAAGCCAGGGGCTGCAGCCAGAGCCTGGGGTTGCTCCAGCTCCAAGCAAGAGGACAGTAAACCCTCGCTTCCCCCGTGCTCTCAGTTCATGCGGCGGCAGATGTTGCCACCTGCTGTTTGAATACGGAGACAGGCCTTGGCTGGGGTTTGGGCTGCTCTGCAGCCAGTAAGCCCAGTTGGGCTGGGTAGGGGGGCACTCCGGCGTGCTCCAGGGACCAAGAGCTGATTTTTTGCTGAGGGTGGTGAAACTTTGGTCCAGGTTTCCCAAGCAGGAGGAAGAAATCCCATCGCTGAAACTATTCCAGGTCAGGCTGGAGCTCTAGGTGAAGGTGTCTCTGCTCACTGCAGGGGGGTTGTACTGGGTGCACTTCAAAGGTCCCTTCCAACAATTCAACGGTTCTATTCTTTGCACTTGTAACTCAGCTGGTAGTATCTCCCACTGCACAGCTGGCAAACAACAGACCACGAAACACTCCCTTCTCTGCAGTTCCTCCACCACAGTCTGGGTTGCCAATCAGGTGGGCTGCTACAGCACGCGGACGTGGCCTGCAAAGTCTTCAGAAGAATCTCCAGTAGATGCAGTGAGGACTGTGGTTGGCCACATCTTGGGCACCCAGAAGCAAACTGAAGACAGAAGTGCCTTTAAAAGCATTTTTAAAGACCTGTAAAAAGTGCACGGCCTGACCACCGGAGGAACAGGTGTGGAACTGCTGCCCCTACCCACAATTCAAACAATTAGGTTGTAGCATGGAGGGTCAGGCAGTGTCAAGGGTTGCACTCTTTGTACTGGATACAGGAACTGGTCTCTGCTTCCCTAAGACAGTGACTTGGCAGTCAGAGAAAAATAAAGTCAAATCAGTCCAGGTTGTTCTGCAGGCAGAGCTCATGCAGCAGCAGCGTGGGATTGACGGTAGGAGATCTGTTCCTTACAGCCACAGATCACAAGAAGTTCTACCCAAGCTGGAGTAGAAACCTCTTGACTTTGGGGTTGGCAGAGCTCTGGCACAGGCTGCTTCGAAGTTATTCCAAAGCCACCTGGATTCCATCCTGGGCAGCCTGCTCTGGAGGACACTGATGTACCAGGGGAGATGGACTAGACAATCCCGAGAGCGACTTTTACATGAAGTCAAGTCTTCCTTTTAGTGAGGAACCAGTGGTGTCTTCATGCTACTCCAGTTAATCTTTGCTAAAAACCACAGACTGAGGCAGATTTTACTGGGAAGAAGAGTGATAATAGATCATTCCTGAATGATCCACCTCTCCTCTGGCATAAGTGAAGTTCAAATCCATGAAGATTTCACAACTTTACCATTGCACCCGCCTTGTGAGAACCATACGGGTAGGTCTGGGGAGAAGTGATTCAGCAGCTCCCAAGGGAGAGAAGCAAATGAATCTCAAAGTGTCTAAATAAGCAGCTCTTGAAAGCAGCAGAGGGATTCCTCTCACCTTTCAGTAAGCTTGATAAACTACAAAAATCTGCCTTGGTCATTGCCTTATGACTTGTTTTTCCATCTCCTTCCCCTGGCTTCCAGCAAGGTTCTTGCTAGCAGATCAAGGCAGGGGGAAATCAGAGAATCCAGAGGCATAGCCACCCCCTAATAAAGCAAATCCCCAAGTTTTGTCTTGATTATGTGCTCTAGCTGTCCCGGGGCAAGCTGAAAGACGATGCTTTGGGCTGCCACAGAGCCCTCTCCAGCCCTCTTACAGGGCTCTTACTGCATTCTCCTCTGCTCTCATGAGATGTCCCAACCACCTGTAGACACCTAATGAATGGATCAAACTCTGCAGTCTCCCAACTCTGTATCCTGGTGACCACAGAAAGGAACAGACCTTCTGTTGATGGTGCTTCTTCCCTGCTGTCCATGCCTAGAGATGGACAGTAAGTTCTACCAACAACGGCACTTTGTTCCAGCATCAGCAGGTGGTTAGATCTAGCTGTGGGGGAGGAATCCAATTTGCACTGTCTGAAGAAGACCCCTGCCATTTTCACCAGGATAGAGCACACATTTCTGAAGAGAAACATTTGTTAGAAGCAAAGGAAGCTGCCAAGAACAGTAGCTGAGTAGTTCCTGGGAGAACTAACCATGTGGCAACCGGGGCCACGTTCCTATGCAGAAGCACAACCTGGCATTAGCCTCAGGTTTGTTCTGTTCCTGAAGGTTAGGGTCGGCTCATTTCAGGAAGATCCAGAGAGCAGATGCTGGTGTAAGGCTGTGGGGACAGCAGGCACTTGGATACTCCACAGAACTTGGGACGAAGCAAACATGGGATGTAGCTACTTTCAGGGAAAAATCACGTCCTCCTCTTGGGCACCTCAAACAGCCAGCCCCAAGTGAAGTTTGACAGCGCTTCACTAACAGGACGATGAACCTGTAATACACTGGTTTGCTGCACCACTTCAGCTGCACTTTGTGCTTACCTGCAAAGCATGACCTGGTAATCCAGTCCATGTCTCCATTTCCACATTGATTTCTTTCTCCTGAAATCTTCACAAGCGTTACTGCTTTAACCCATGTGTATCTAAATCGTGTTGAGGGGCTTCTTGAATGAATGAAGGCAAAAGCAATCCTCAAGCAATACATCTGGTAATTAGGAAGGAGGAAAGCTGACTGCCTCACTGCCCTGGGTGCCAAACTGAGGAATGGTTTTGGTGTGTTCCTTGAGCAGCCTGACCACAAGGAATACTCTGGTGAGAAGAAGTCACTTCAACTCCAGAAGTCCAATGTGCAGCCTTTTAAGGAGTCAGGGCATCAGCTGGGGAATGGGAAACAGCAGTGTGAGCTCAAAGAACTACACCCCTACTCTACCACTATCCAGCACTTCACAGTTCATGTGAGAAGCAGCAGACACTTTGGGTACTGAACCCGAATTGTGGTCAGACCTGTGGCTCACACCTCCTATTCTAATTTTTTAAATACCTCCTCAACGAGAGAGAAGTCTGAGCAAGAATTCTAAACTTTTGGCAAATATGCACTCTTCTAGTGTAGCCCAAAGTTGCCACCAAAATGCCAAAGTATCAAAGACACAAAGTGGGAAGCAACAAAATTCTTCCCAAAAGGATGATGCTCCATTTCAGAGGAGAACACAGAACACTCAGATCCCTACCTGCTCTGAACTTGCATTCAAATGCAAAGATGTTACAGAAGATCTATGTGACCTCATACAAGAGCTTGAATCAGTTTGTCATTAACCCATGTGTATGTGTGTGAGAGAGGCTGGGGAATAGGAGTGGGGAGAAGACAACAAACAATTAAAACAAGTTTCCCAGTAAGTGGAAACCCTATTTTGGAGCAAATGGGGATGTTAAAGCACAGACAGAGGCACAAACCCCGAGTTGTTGAGTCCTAAAAGCAATTCAGAACCTGCAGCTTCCGTCTGTCTCACCTGGTTTTTTACATATTATTCAATTTACTGACTTCAGCTGCAATGCTGTGAACTTGAGCAGCAATGCTGCACGTGTGCTGCCACATGGGGATCTCACTGGACACACAGAAAAGCTGGCAGAAGGCGCAGAGGCAAGCCCAGAGGCAGTGGGGTTCAGCGCAGCACGTGCAGGCACTTGATGCCCTCTCCTGGGCAAGTCGGAGCTTTGTCGTGGCAATTCAGAACAGGAAACCAGATATTCTCCCAACTCCACAAACCAGTGGCGTTTTGTGTACCTCAAACTGGTTCCTTGGGCAAATTGAGGAGTTCATCTCTAAACCAGATCCCTCAACGCCTCATCTAAATGATCTTCAAACACATCCAGGGATGGCAACTCAAGCACCTCCCGGGGAAGCCCATTTCAGTGCCTGACCACCCTGCCCGTGAAAAACATTCTTCCTAACATCAAGTCTAAACCTCCCTTGTTGTAACTTGAACCCCTTCCCTCTTGTTCTGTCACTAATTGCTGGTGAGAAGAGACCAGCACCAACCTCTCCACAACATCCTTTCAGATAGCTGCAGAAAGTGTCTCCTCTCAGCCTCCTTCAAACTAAAGAACCCCAGCTCCTTCAGTCATTCCTCGTAAGATTTGTTTTCCAGTCCCTTCACCAGCTTAGGTGGCCTCCTCTGCACCTGCAGCATCTCCACACCTCTCTTGTATTGAGGTGCTCAAAACTGGACACAATACTCCAGATGTGGCCTCACCAGTGCTGAGCACAGGGGGGGGACAACCTCCCCTACTCCTGCTGAGGTGTTGAGGGATCCAGTTTAGGGGTGAACTTGTAAGGTAGGGTAGATGGTTGGACTCAATGATCTCGGGGGTCTTTCCAACCAAAGTGATTCTGTGAAAGAGCGCGGAAGCCATTCCCCGGCGGGGGACCTGGGTGCTCAGCTCCGTTAGACGCGGTGAGGCGGCAGCGTGGTACATCACAACATTGTTTATTATGTGACTTTGTACAATACAAACAAAAAATACAGAAATGCAGTATATGAATACAGCTAAATGCGAAATGGTGGTGATGTTTTTCTTGAGGCCAGATTCCCATTTCTAGTAAAACAAAGACTGCACACAGGTAGAAACAGGTTGGTAGTTAACTCCACAATGTTGCCTAGAAATGACCTATAAATGCGTTTTCCTGCTACTTACCATAAAATGTAAAAAGGGAGTTAAAAGGAAAAGGTTTTACTCACTGGTTCCTACCATATGAAAGAAGCTAAATTCTATTTAGGAGGGCCAATATATGGAAAAAAAAAAAAGACCTAAATTAAATGTTATTACAAAAAAAAATAAAAATGAAGCAGTACTGAGATCCTTCTGGCTAAAGAGGTTACTAAATGAGAGTAGCATATATTTAAAGAATCCAAAAAACATAAAAGGGTTGTTATAAAAAAGCTCAGGTGCACTGGAAGCCTACGACTTTTGTTTTTTCCATGTGTACTTTTAAACAATGGAAGTGTCAAGAAAGAACCCAGGGTCAACTGTGTTAGGCTAAATTACATTATTGTATACGCTGCGCTGAACGGGATCCTCGGATTAGAGTAACAGAGAAGCATCTTTTGCATCATATTATGGCGATTTCTCCTCAGCTAAAAACCGTCTCGAGTGCTTGCGCTGCTCAGAATAATCCCATAAACCGTCAAACCACCAGGACATGATTGTACAACAGTAAAATGGTTCCTGCATTAAAAGGACAGAGTTTAAAAAAACCAAAAACAAAACAAAAAGAGGAAAGAAGGTACTTAGAGCTGTTATTTTTCCAAGTACACAACACCCTAGACAACTCAAGGCATCTCATTCTCCATCAAAATTAACAAAAAGAATTTGTCATGCTGTTAAATCCATTACTATGGATACGACTGGTGCAAAAAATTGGTCAAATGGATCCAACAAACACTGATGTCCAGGCTGGCATATTGGCAACTAATACGTTAAACTGGTGGTCAAAATGACACGTTTAAAATATCTTCCCTTTCTTCTTATTCTTTTCCAAGGTTCTGAAATGAAATACATACAGGAAAGTGTTAGATACTGCATACAGGATGTAACTGTTAAAAATTAACAACAGACATATTTTAAAATACAGATTTTACAAAGCTTTACTGGTGTCAGTGCAGCACACGAAACTGATTATGTACATGGGGCTTGGACTCCATTACGTCAAGCGTTTACCACTAGAGATTCTCCCCCGCTGCTATGTCCTGGTGAGACAGCATCTAAAGTACTGCATCCAGTTCTGGGCTCCCCAGTTCAAGAGAAACAGGCTGCTACTCTAGAGAGCCCCGTGCAGAGCTGCTGAGGTTATCAGGGGGCTGGAGCATCTTTCTTATGAGGAGAGGTTGAAAGAGTTGAGGATGTTTAGCCTAGGGAGGAGGACACTGAAGGGGCATCTCGTAAATGCTTCCAAGTATCTAAAGAGTGAGAGTCAGGATGATGGGATCAGGCTCTTCTTGGTGGTGCCCAGGGAGAGGATAAGGGGCAATAGGTGCAAACTAAAACTTAGGAGATTCCATCTAAACATCGAGAAAAAATGTTCAGGGTGAGTGAGGGTAAGAGCCCTGGAACAGGCTGCCCAGAGAGGCTCTGGAGTGTCTGGAAATATTCAAAACCCACCTAAGACATGTTCCTTTGCTGGATCCTGCTCTGTACGGGGGTTGTACTAGTTGGTCCCTAAGGTCCCTTCCAACCCCCCACCACTCAGTGACTGTATGAGAGCTACAGAACACTTATTGCACACAGCAGGACAACACTCCAATTTACCTGGAAGAATTCTGTTGTTCCAAAATACGTTGTTGAGCTTCCCAGTTGGCTTTCTCATCCTCAAACTGGCGACGCTTTTCCTCTAATTCTTTGTGTTGTGCCTCCAAATTCTTTTTCATTTGCTCGTGGCGTCGCTGCAGCTATAGGGAAAGTTAGAAACAGAGTCAGCAAGTCAACTTTTGGAGCTGCAATAACAAAGATGAGAAGCAGACTCCATCCCACAAAATGCTGCCTGAGCTACAACCAGGAGCTGTAAGTTGTTACGCATTGCTAGCAAAAGGAAATCCATTCATCTGTTTGAATAAATGAATAAATTAGCAACATCTCTGTGTGGGGAAAACACCCCAACTGTTTCTCTCATTCTGTAATATATTAAGAATATTATTTGGGAAAACATCAAGTGGATTAAGTTCTTCACTAAAGAAATTATTTGTTGTTATTATTATTCTTGAAGGGAATCACCAGAACAGAAGTGCCTCCTGAAAGTTGATGGGACAGACCCACAATCATATCTCTTGTATGTGAGAATGGATGAGCTAGGAAAAGCAAGTATGTCTTTTAGAAATGAGTTAAATAAAACTCTCTCTCTCCTTCCTTTCTCTCTAGAGCATGTCTTTCCAAGTCCCTGTGTTACCAAACCCTTTAAAACGGAGTTCCTTTTGCAGCTTTTTTATTGCTTTGTTTATTGTCTATTTTCCTACATGCAGAGAAATAACACCATGACAAGTTTCTGTGGTCATGAGTGGTGAGCAGCAAAAACGAATTCATTGCATGGACACTTAGAAACTGGTATCAAAGGATATACTTGCTCAAAAATTCCTGAGGCAGCACATGAAAAACAAACAGGTACTTTTGTCTTGTTTATTTTTGCAGAGTGTGGAGGGCAGAACTGTAAATTCAAAAACATTTAAGACAGAAATTGAGGAAGGATAAATCCAGTGACTAAGGGATCTGACTGATCTGGATAAAGCACCTGACTTCACAATCCTCAGAGTGCTGACTGGTGTATCCTAGCACTTCCATCCTCATCTATTCACTTATCATCTGGACTGATGTATTTTTTTACTCAGATCCAGTATGTTTTGGCTGCTTACAATGCCCAGGCTGCCAAGCACTTCAATTACTCTCCCAAGCTTCCTCACTGCTCCTCAAATTTGGAGCTGAACTTCCTTTGGGCACTTTGACAGTTTTCACCTTCTCCATGAGAATCTGCCTTCTTAAAATTTAAAAATCCATTTTCCACTGAGACGTTGTTGTGTAACAGTCTCTTAAAAATATCACTTCAAGACCTGCTTGAAGCCCATAAAAAACAGTTTCACTGTGAGGACTTCACCTGCAGGTGACAGAAATTAAATACCCTCAAAATCTATGGATGCTCATGTGACACCCACCAATCCCTGCCTCTTTTTTAGCCTAGTTGTTCTCATTTCATAGATTTCTCAGACATATAAATTTCCTGAAATGCTTCTTTGACATGCAAAGCAATTTATCATTGCTACATTAGTGTAAACCCTAAAAATTCTCATTGAGCTTTAAGCACATGAAAGAAAATTGGTATAAAATAATCCAAAACAAAAGGCTGTGAAGAGGAAAGATAAGGAATATTTTCACAGAATCACGCTGGTTGGAAAAGACCCCTGGGATCATCAAGTCCAACCATCTACCCTACCTTACAGGTTCACCCCTAAAACACATCCCTCAACACCTCACCCAAAGTATCTTTAAACACATCAGGGATGGCTACTCAACCACCTCCCTGGGAAGCCCATTCCAGTGTCTGACCACCCTTCCTGTGAAAAAACTCTTCCTAACATCAAGTCTAAACCTCCCCTGTTGTAAATTGAACCCATTCTGTCCTGTTCTACCACTAAATGCTTGTGAGAAAAGACCAGCACCAACCTCTCCACAACATCCTTTTACGTAGTTGTAAGAGAGTGATGAGGTCCCCTCTCAGCCTCCTCTTCTTTAAACTAAACAGCCCCAGCTCTCTCAGTCTTTCCTCATAAGATTTATTCTCTAGGCCCTACACCAGCTTAGCTGGCCCCTTCTGCACCTGCACCAGCACCTCCACATCTCTCTTGTATCGGGGTGTCCAAAACTGTCAATTAGAACTCCCAAGTGCCTCTCTGCCAGGCAGCTCTTCAGCTACCTGTCCCCAAGCCTGTAGCGTTGCAGGGGGTTGTTGTGGCCCAAGTGCAGGACCACATACTCTGATAATACTAACATACCCTGAAAATTAAGAAAAGGATGCATGTGCACATTAAAATGAAGTTTGAAGTTCAGGCTTGTACCATTTTAAAGACCACAAGCTGAGAAATAATAACTGAGTTGTCTTTAAATACTAAAGCTAGCTATGAAATCAATTCCTAGACAGAGACTGCGTTGCAAAGTCTTGGCAAAAGAAGCCATCTCTACACTTGTTCACACTCCAGTGTATCAGACACTGTGATTACCTCAGCTTCAGAGTCCTTCAGCTTTTGAACTTTTTCTTTGACTTTCATCTCAAACACCTGCTCCATTTCCATCTCCATTTTCTTCATTTTGGCTACGTGCTCCCTCCTTTCCTCCTCCATCTGTGCCAACGGGCTCCTGCCATAAATCCAGAAGAAGTAGTTAGCTATTAAGAACTTTTTTCCCCCGGTCTGTAACATTAGGGCATCTGTAAAGAACAAGATAAAGATGCTGAAGCATTAAGGTTACCACTGTACACACTGCCAGCTTAAATGTTATTTGCATTATTCACTGTTTAGTTAAGATTTCCTCAGAAAGACATTTCACTCTATATCTTTTCCTCCCTTATAACTGCTTTACATTACATTTAAGTCAAGAGAAACTCTGAACTTCCTATATTTAGTAGAACCTGGTCATGGGAAGAGAGGAAATCAAAAGGTTACAAAACCAAAAATTAGCATCTTCCAAGTGATCTTCAGGAGACCTTTTATTTTCTCTATAAAAATTAATGGACATGATGAAACTTCTAAAGAGTGTTGTCAACAAAAAAACCCCCTCGTTTCCTCTCTAGATCTTCACTGTTTGAAGTGCACCCAGGAGTGAGTTAGTGTTACGACTGCACCGAGTGCTGTGGTCACACTGCTGAAGAGACAGGACTTACAAAAAAGGCTCAGGCAACTGAACATCAGTATTTCAAAGTGTTTGTTCAAAGATTTTCTTTAAGAAAGCTAAAAGCTACTTTCTAAAACAGAAATTTTCATTTTCCTACATATTTTATTGTATATACTTCCCTGAACTCTATGGAGTTTTCAAAGTTGTATAAACCTGCCATCCACATTATGGTGGCAGAGGTTTTAAACAGCAGGTTTCACGTTAAATAACCAATAAACCAGGATGGTTTTATCTAGTGATGATTCTACAGACAGCCTTGTAAGACTTTTGCACTGTTCAACAAAGAGAAATCAAAGCCATTCACTGAGCTTGTTTCACTTTTGACTACATACAGCTTAAAATGACAAAGTTTTAACTATTGTGTTGTTAAAAGATGAAGAGCTGAGTAAATTTGGAACTCCTACAACCAACCAGCAGAGGGTATCTGCTGAAATGTGTCACCAGCAAATTCTAACAGGAGGTGGCAAACAGAAGCCTGTCCCCAACAGTATTTTTGCTTTCAATTCTTAAAAATACCCCAATCCACACAACAAAACACCCTACTCTGATTCAAATCCTGCACTTTTAAAAGGAGAAAAGAACTTACTAATGCTCAGTGATGACTCAAACCTAATTAGTGATGTCTGTTCTGATTCAGGATTTGCCACTACTTATTCTTAAAGGAATGGAGGTCACGTATCAAACATCTCTAAGTATTAACAGCTCATTTATACCTTCCCACTCCCCATTTTCACTACCTAGCTGTGCAGTGAAAGTAATAAAAGTCATATGAACTTAAGGCCATGTGCACTTTTTCCTCAAATACCAGTACTTTAAAGGTACTGGGTTGGGAGAGAAAAAGAAAATGGCATTTCCATTAAAAAAATATTTCATATGAGCTGATAGCTGCAAAGCTTGGACAGGTGATTGAAATGCTGTGCAATAGATGGAACTGAAACTGGTCCTCAGTCCAGTGTTTCCTTCAGCCCTTCAAAAGGAAAACTAGCAGCAACTTTTGTCAAGGAAAAAACCAAACAGTTAAAACACAGGTGAAGTACAACACCACGCTAAAACAAAAAGAAAATTGAAGAGGAGGTGAGCAGCAGTACTTGTGGAAGTTAACCAGCTGTCAAAACGAGGCTATTTGCTTGTTGTTACCCTGTGGAGGTGTAAAGTTCTCAAATGTATTTGCTTTTCAATAATTAGAGTGGATCTGAACACCAAGTATTCACTGCTCAGAGGAGAGCAGTGTCATCCTTCTATTGAATAATCTAATGGGGATGTCATACAAGTGGTGTTGGAGAAAATGGGGAAATACTTCTACACAGAAAATTTGGTTCATTAGCAAGGGAGCATTTACAGCTGAGAGCTTTACAGCACAGGTCACAACTGGTTTTGTTAGGTCTCCAGCACATCATCCTGTATTCCAGGATGAAGCTATCTACATAAGGTACTCCAACTGAAGGGAAAAAAACAACCCAGAGTGCTAAACAAAGGTGTAAAATGTTTAACTGCTGTAAGAGGATGCAGATTCAAACAGCCCTCTGAGTTAATCTGCAAAAATTAAACGTTATCCCAGATATGTGGCAAGTGGAACCTCTGCGAGACAGTAATGAGATAAACTCATGGTCAGCAAAGATTAATCTATTCCCCAATTCAGCCAAGAGCTGTAAAATTCACAGAGAAGGATCAAAATCCCACTGACTCTTTATGAGCATCTATAGAAAGATGATGTAGCTACAGATAGAAAATAGGGGAACCACATTGTATTTATGCACATCTCAGTGTCGAAATTTGACCAAATTTGTCTTGAGGCTTAGCCAAAAGGTTGCTAAAGAGTTTTCACAAAGATATATATCACTGGATAAATTCTGAAGGTTTACATTAGAACAGTTTTAGATCAACAAGAAAAAAACAAAAACACCTGCCAGGGGGAAAAAAACTACCAATGCCAAGAGCAGGATTAACAGGAAATTGTTTTCAATTTGAAACAGTAAAACAGTGACACCCTTTTTTGTGTTTATAAAATTTTGTCTTTAAATTTTTTGGAAAAATTTAAATGACCACTTACATGCCTTCAACTGTGTCAAATCTAAAAAACAAAAAATACAGAGGCTTAGCTTAGCATGCTTAAATAAAACCACAAAACCAAGAAAAAGCAATAATTTAAAAAGTAAATTCATTATTAATAAAGATTCCTATAGCTAATTATGTGCTTCCCCCAAAAGCAAATTTGTTTTTCCACAGCCAGAGGAAAAAAACCTGTTAGTTAAAAGATTGTTATGGTTGTTTCCAATCCTGTTAGTAAATCACTAAAATGTGTGTAAATATTAAAGCAAGTTTGATGAGTAGATACTTTCATCAGGAATAGACTCCCTCGAATCTTCATGCTTTCAAAGTGAAGTTTAAGTGACATGAACCACCCACTTGCTCTAAACAAGTTTTGGGAGCAGATGCTGGATTATCCATTCATTTAAAAACTGTCACCTAGTGAAGTACTAAAATAAAACCCTTGGTACATTCTGGTGCTACAGAAGGAGCACTGGAGCCCCACGGCCTGCAGAGGTCTCGCCGAGGACAGGGCTCAGCTTTGCAGAATCACCTCTCCCCAGAGCGCTGCACTACTAGTTCAAAAAAAGCCTGGAAACAAGAATCTGATATCAAGTCTCACCACGTAGTAAGATGGGTGCAATGACATAGAAACATTTCACAGAATTTGCTAAGAATACAGACAGCAGGAGTCAGATGTAGGCAAAGCAGTTAGAAGGGCTGTGCACTGTGGGGTTTGTGGGAGGTTATTGAACAGATCAGTAGATGGGTAACGTCCACAGCAGGATTTTTGATAAAACAAGGTTTTTCTTTTGAACTCATTGAAGACAGCAGCTTCATACAGCAAACTGAAAAGATTTCTCAGATAAAGAATATTAAATCTCAGAGCAAATGCCAATTTTCCCAAAGGTAATGCATGTGAAATTACAATTACCACGTAGTTGAAAGGATAAGTTCTCTCCAAGTGTGGAGATTAACCTTGCTGTGTTACTTTTGTAATAGCTGGGATGATGTCGAACATTTCAAAAGCAATCGGACCCTAAACCTAAAATACAAAAAGACTACCAATGATGGGAAACACAGGCTTGGGACTGCTCTTAGGTCAACAAGTTACTTGTGGAAGAGTCAATTAGTGTTTCATCAAATCAAATGAGAAAAATAGAGTTCTCTCTGAGTTAGTTAGAATCACTAACTGGAAAGAAGAAACTGCTTCAGCTCATCTGCACAGTATTATTAAAACTTCTAGCACATAATTCTGTCTTTTAATGTTTGGAACGTGTGAACAGTTGCATGATAAACAAAGGTCTGCTAAAATCAGAAAAAACAAGCTGGTTTAAATGCACAAAAGGTCTACCTAGTCTCCAACAGCTGCCAACATTAGAAGATACTTCTGGAAAAGCACGAAGACCACTGCACGTACATCTCCTCTGAGCTCTACCCTCCTGGCTTACAAAAGAGCAGCAGCTCAGGAATTTCCGGAGCCAGAGGTTATAGCTGTGTTTAGCACTGTATGACAGCATCAGAGCACTGCCATTCTCACACACAGATACAGGAACTCTATCTTGTGAGGGAACCACAGCTGGTAATATCCTCTCTCTTTCAATTAATTGCCAGGAAGACCCCCGGTTATCAGGACAATTTCTTCTCTGCTGGTTCAACTACACTAGATTCAAAATGACAAAACACATTGAAGCAGAAGAGAAATGACAAAGTTTAAGAAAAAAGATGCAACCCAACATATGGATAAACTAACAAGACAAGAATAGCATCAGCTGTTTCATAACCAGCACATGCATCCAACAGTTTTATTTATTTACATATTAAGTTGCCTTATGTTTGGAAGTACAAACTCCAAGGAAAAGGTCTAAAATATTTCTTACAAGTTTGCAATAGATTTTGCCACCTTTCAGAGAGCTGAATCAAAAACTGAGGAAATTTATTTATTCTCTTGAAAAAAAAGAAAAGGAAAACCTGATCACTAAGAGCCCCAGTTGTATTTATTTACACCACAGTGTTCTGAGCAACAGATTTCTTAAGAGAAAATTGTTCCAAAAGTCAGGTTTATCTAGAAATATTCAAGTGGGACAGTGATCTGAAACAGCAGGAGGTACCAATGTTAGGATGTCAGGATACTCCAGGAAGCAGAGAAACTCCAGATCCTCTTAATATAAATTTTATTTAAGAGGGAAATCTCAGCGATGCGACCAGCAACTGGCTGAGGGTGGGGAGAATGAAGGACGTGCAAAGGGTTTTGAAACCTTCTGGAAATGTGTTTAACCTTCTTGTTACATTTCTTATATCACAGAACATTAGGGATTGAAAGGGACCTTGACAGATCATGTAGTCCAATCCCCCTGCCAGAGCAGGATGGGAATAAAGAATATGTTTAAATATCACTGTGCTATTCGTTCTAGAAACATCACAAAATAACCAATCCTTACTTGGATTAGACTAAATCTGCAGGTGCAGACTAACACCAATCTTAGAAAGCACAAAACAGAAAAGAGGGAATTTTGCCACTAAAATTCTGATTCTTTTCCAAATCTAAAGATGTCCAAAATGACGATGAAAAAGCTACACATTTCAGTACAACAGCAGCAGCTAATAGCACAGGAAATAAAAGTAAATTTATAGCAAGTCCGAAGCGCTTGAGGAAATGCAGAATTTTCTGTTCTGTGCTGCTATGAACACACAATCACCTCAGCAAAGAGGAAGTTGGCTCAAGCTCTTGTGGCCGAACACATTTTCTTCCCTGATGTGCCCCCATCTGCACTGTTTTGGTCTCCTATGTGCCAACTACCTTACATGACCCCAATTTTTCCACAGTGACTAATTAATTCAGTAATTTAATTTCTTAAAACTTCTCTTTTTAAGACTTGACCTCACTACAAATCTTATAAGTGTTCTGAAATTTAGGTAAAGAGCTGATATAACTGACCTATACTATTAGACCTTTTCTCAGTGCTGAGCCAGGAAGTCTTGTGTAGGCTCATACTAGACTAAACTCAACCATGTGCCCTTAAACCATTCCCAGACAGCCATTTCTTAAGCATTAAGACAGTGTAGGACAGACAGACACCCTTGTAGTGAAAAAAGCTACTCTTTGTAGCTATCATGTTGATGAAAAGGCAGATACTTCCATCTCATTTCAGGAGGAAGTACTATAATTTGGTATAGCATTAGCTCAACAGGATAGCACCCTGTATTTTGGTTGAGACAACTGTACTGAAATACAGGACAAGTAAGAGTATTGTTAGCAATTACTTCACCACTAATTATTCCTGATACATGCAAAGCAGCAAAACAAATTTAAGAGCGTAGCTATTCTCAATTAGGATTATACAATGCAGAATACAGCTGAGCCTGCTACTAAATCTTCAATAAACTTCTTCAAGTTGACGAGCAATTTGCTGTCAGAGGTAATTAAAGTGATATATTAGGGTTAAACAAAACCCCTCAAATCCCTGTATTGCAACTCTAACAAATCTGCAATAATTTCCCCACTAACTGACCATAGAAGTAGCCAAGGCAGCAATTCAAAGATGAGGGAGCTGGATTTTCTAAACAACTATTAACCTGTTCTTCTCACAAACATCCCTGACAAAGATTATTGAGAATCTATGAAAAAAGAGTCAAGAATCCCAAGTGTAATATTAAAAAAACTATAGAAACAATAACTTTGCTATGAGTGAAATAAAAGTAATACTAAATACAAAGATTTGCTTCAAAACTGAATCTAAATAAATTTACTTATTTAACATGTACACTTAAACTTGTGTAAAATTCAGTGCAATGGAAAAAAAAGAATTATACTTAAAGGAGACATCTACAGTGACCAGAACACAGTGAAGCGGTAACTGACTCGAGGATAACTATAAACAAAACCACCAGCCCTTCAGAAAAACCCAGAACATCTCACCACACATACACAAACCAAAGCAAGCAAACAAAAATGCAAGTGCTACACAATCTTGGCAAGAACTTACTTTGTTAGCTGCCCTTTATTCTTGTTGTTGTCGACCCCGTTGTATGTAACCGCTGCCAATTTTCTGCTTCTGTAGTTCTCGTAATGTACATTGTTAGTGACGTCCTTCAGGTCCTGCATGTGAGTTCTGTCAATAAGTGGAATTTATCAGCTTAGTGTGCAAGTACAAAATGCTGCATGGAAAAAACACTCAGTCCAAGTCCTCCAGGCTGACTGCAATTATACCCCTACGTTAACATCCTGCTCGCCACGACTTTCTCATTCTTCCATTTCAATCAGCCGTCAAGACAGCAAAGTCATAGGAACGCCAGATTATCACACATTGAACTTTCTCAAGTCTGCAAGATTCCCAGTTTGCAAATTTGAGGCTTGTAGATACACTCTAGAGTACGTGGAGAACTTGTATGTATCGGTGCACCAAAGCTTGTCCAGCCAGAAACACCAAATGAGCCAAAACTTCCTAGTCTCTATCTTTTAAGTTTGGGAATGCAAAGTTCAAGAGGCAAACACTGGATAGTTTTTCCATCGTCAGCCTGGAGGAAAACAAAGCTTAGTAATCAAACTAACAGTTGCTGCAGCAGATGTCCCTCACTCTGCTCTGAATAGAGGACTTGGGGCCTAATGCAGTGAAGCATAGGCAGCCTTGATTTAGGAAACTGAAAAAATGTCTACAACTAAGCAAACATCAGCACTAACAGGCAACTCAGGTTCCAATGGTTTATCCCAATTTCCAAGGACAAGCAATCAGAAGTAAAGAGAACTAAAAACCCACCCCTGGTTGCTAAATACATGGTTAAGCAAGTTATTATAAAGTGTAAGATGTTGCTTACAATGAAAAATATGGGGATTGGCACAGAGTTGCTAGTTCAGATCCTTCTTTTCTTCGATACATGACTTTCCAATCTCTCAGACACACTAGAAAATATTACCTGTAAGTTCCTTACCTTATCAACATGTTCCTCAGAATTGTGAAGTCACAGTGCTCACCGTTCTCAACTGCAAAAGGAGGGACATTTTTGTTGAGATGCCAACCAAAATACATGTCCTACACAGAGGTTAAGGCTTTTAGAACCTACCTTAATTGCAACAACAGACCACTTCCAGCCTTTCTTTACCCAAAGTGTGTGTTAACAGCAGAAGTGCATTGCTGGTATCAATTTATATAACCAGCAAGGCTCTCCTAAACCATACTGGCAAACTGCATTTACATGTAGGTTGTATATAGTCAGATGCATGTGCCTAGAGACCAAGAATGCCCCTGAAGCAGAGATGGACATTTTTATGAGCAGAAGGAAGAGGAAGAAAAACAGGATGAAGGAATTTAAATAATTCCAAGTAAGTTCAGTGAGTCCTACAGAAAAATGAAGCATAAAGCTTCTTTGTGTATTTGTCTTGTATCTGTATCTGCATTTGGGAATTATTTTATGCCATGGTTTTATACACAGTGGTAAGTTTTGCTCAGACAGAGCATGAAGTCATGTTCCCAAAAAAAGCAGCATCTCCAAATAGTCTGTTCTTAGCTGAAGGATTCAATGCCACTTAAAAGGGTTCCTTTTGGTTAGGCTAGTTCTCCCCTTCCAAAAGCTGTGCAGTCACAGGAGTGTGAAACATTTCTGAAGCTGGGTTTAAAATAAAAGCAGTGCCATTTTGTACATCTCCAAATGCTAATGCAAGAGCCTTAAATAAAGCTGGATTCTGTCTGGTGCAGCTGTTTTCTACTTTCTGCCAAACCTCATTTCCTGCCAGACACACACTTCAAAGTGCTCCAGCATTTCTCTTTAAAGTACTGGTCCATACAATGCTTGTTGGTTAGGTTTGGGGTTTTTTGGTCTATTTTATACTGCATTGAATTTATAGTGTGTTGCCCCCAGAGGGCAGAAATAGTGAGGAAAGCAAAACCCTTCTCTTTATTCAATACATGCACAGTTCAAGTAAAAAGCTCAATGACTGTGGAAAACAGTTTAATAGTGGTTGCTTCACTACACAGCATGATGCAGGCCCTGCCATGTTGCCATAAGTGAGCAAGATTAAAACACAAGGAATTTTTGCCAGAACATGCAGTTAGCTCCAAACACCTAAAACAGTAGAAATTAAGTTTTAAATGAATTTTAAAATTCTAAAAAGAACTATCAAAAGTATTCAGGCACCTTCCTGTAGTTACACCCCAGCAATTAGGACTCTGATGTTTTAAGAGAAAAACCAAATTCTTCCTGTAACTTTACACTGAACTTATGCTAGTAAAATGATCAAATTAACATAATGGGGAATCTCTTAAAAGAAGAGTTTAAGAAATGTATTTTTTTAATGGGAAAATGAAAATTAAAAGAAGAATGTGATCGAACAGTTGTAATTTAAGCCTCATTTTTAGCTGTGGTAAGTTACTACAAGTTTTACAACCCCACAGTGAAGCTTCAACAGGAATCTGCTTGCAAAGTTAAAACCTGCTGAAATTTACTTTGTCCAGGACTGCCAATATTCAATAAATTTCCAGACCAAAGCATGTTCCAATTAAACTTTTTAAACACAGGCTAAAGTCTAGCAAGTTTTAAATGGATAAAAATATTTGATGAGAAAGCCTTACCTTCAGCAACACCCCACGGGTACTGCCTTCCTCTAACTCTCTTGCCATTGACTTCAATGATCGTATTACTACCTACCACAGCAAGAGGTAAACGGTCCTACAAGATAAAATATTACTTAATGAACCAAATCTTTTTCCTGACAGTAGATGTATCAAAAGCCCACCCATGCACAAACTTGACCTAAGTTAGTCTGGAGCTGTAACGCTGCAACCCAAAGTGCAAGAATCGTTCTGTTTACTGACCTCTGCCTAGCTTAATGATATATATACACACACACCCCTTCCTTGGAAATGCCTTACACTGTTGTAAGTCTGTAAATGCAGTTAAGGAACAGACATTACTGCTACTTAGTAAGCTAAGCAGCAGGCAAACCACTTCCTATTTACTCAATTGCACAGTAATTATTTATGAATTCACATTCTCGCTGGCTACAAGGACTATCCAGTTCTCAAAAGTTTGGCAAAGAATTACTTTGAGTTCTTGTTTTCAGCTGAAGCAAAAATCCCTTCAGTGTAACAAGCAACAAAAGAGCCAAAAGTAGCTTCAAGTAGCTGAAAGCAATAGCATACAAAGCTGTGGATTTGGGACATTTGTCCTTGCTTTTATTTTGCTCTTCTCCTCCAGGCTTGGTCCCACAGTATCTTCCATTTGTATCTTCTATTTGTATTTATCTATCCTAGGCTATTCCCCCAGCAACAACAAAAGAAATGAAAAGCTCTTGCAGGCTCTTAAACCAACTTAACAAACAGAAGGAGGGCTCAAAAACCATGTAAAAGATGGACTCTGACACAAAAGAACAATCCAAAAACATGAGTAAACAAACAAAAAGCCTTTCAACTGCCTTGACAGTCAGTTTGATTTTCTTCAGTTACTTGTCTCCATTAAGGTTTTTGGTGCATCAATTAGTCAGGCAGCTATTAATGGCACACCTCAGCCTGAAAGACAAGTTTTGCCTCCTTCAACACGCAGAATCAAACAAGACGTGGGAGGTAGACAACAGTCCAATCAGGATGGAGTAAAAATAAATTGATCTTTCATTAAATGAAGGTAGGATCTAGTGCTCTCCCTACAAATTTTAGCCATTGAAGAACTTAAGCCACGTGGGCTTATGGATGTGGTTCAGTGTTGGGCTTGGTAGAATTAGGTTAATGGTTGGACCTGATGACCTTGAAGGTTTTTTCCAACCTAAATAGTTTTATGATCTAATTGTCAGTCATTGCTTCTGCTGAGAAGCAGCAACTCTTAGAACAGCTTTACTTATGACTTTTAACTTCTAAACATTTTGGTGGGCTCTTCATTAACAACAAAAAGCTTCTCACTCTCTGCCCTCCCTCCTCCCTGTAAGCAGGTTGGGTTTTTTTCAGAATAAAACTATTTACCTTTATCTTTTTAACAATCTTATTTTCTTCTTCATCATCCGTTTCTGGAAATTCATATATTTTAATTTTGTGTTCTTGGATTTCTTTCATTATCTAAGACAAAAAAAAAGTATTATTTCTTTGAGGAATTCCAAGATTTCTTGCTGCAATCTGTTGTGCCCTCCTGTTGTTCAATACCCAAGACACTCACGTATCAAGGAGCCAAGTTACATCACAACACATGTACATGTTTCACAGTAAGGAATTATTTGCATGACCATCTCCTGTTGGCCAGGAGACCAGAGTAGAACCAGATGAGCTTCCCAGCTAACAGAGTCATGTCCATCAGTACAAGGCAGCCAAAGAGAACATCAGTCCCACACTGGAGCAAAGAGATTTACATTAACAAGAACTGTACCTACAGCTTAACTTCTCAGACTCATCTCACAACTGAATCCCTTAAAAGAAGATTTGAGTAGATCATTGCAGATATACTTCAGCCCTTGCAGTTGCCCCAAGAGCTACTGCTGCCATTCCTATCTCTTTCTTTTCCTTGCTCACCTGAGCAGCAGTATTTTGCAGGTTAGTTGTATTGAAAAAAAACCATTTGTAAGCAGTAGTGAAAATGTAAGAATAACCAACGGTATCATCCAAAATGAGACTGTGCTGTTTTGATGCTTGGCTTGTCTGCGGGGTATTTTTAAAAATAAACTTATTAGTTGTCCAAAATTTTAGTATGGAAAGAAATAAGAGTGTTTAGCTGACAGCTGCACTGCAGAGCCCTGGGGAATACTGCTGGTCTGTGGGTTTGCAGTCTTGTAAGTTTCCAGTTCAATGCAAGGACTTATTTTCAAAGTTTGGGTTGGGAAAGTAGCCTCCCTATTTAACATTAACTCACTGATAAAGCTGCTTAGAGATTAATACCCTGCATTCTATCATTCCACGCCCCCCCTTACATAAAAACACCCAACAACCACAAAATGTAGCCAAAACAGACTTTAGGTCTTTCTCCAAGGCAGAAAATGTCCTGTAATTTTTAATTTTCAAACATCTTTTCATACCAATTTGTTTTCAGAACCTGTGTCCTAAACTAGGCCTTGACATACTTCAATAAAACAAACCTCCTGCTTTGTCTTGTCCTTTCCTGGGTCCTTGTCTTCTTCATATAATACATCAAAGGCTATATACAATGTTCTACTCTGATCACATAGTTGAAACAAAATGAAGACTTGGAGACAGTAATACTGAATTTGTTCTACAAAGAAACATTAAAATTATCATCTAAGATCTGAGGCACCTTTAATAAATACAGCGCGTTAACACAAAAGTAAATACCACAATCAATGATACTGTGATGCTGTTAAATGTGTATTGCAATTGCTTCGTGTTTTGTTTTTTTTAAAACACACACCTTCTGTCAGCACCCAAATCTTGAAAGCTCCTTTCCACCCTTACTGATTTTTATCTCAGCAGTGAATTATTTCACTTGCCAAGAATCATACTACACTTAAAAACTCTTTCCCTGAGGACAGAAACAAGATTATTTCACCGAGAAATATAATTAAATCTAGATACAGACATTACTTAGCTTTGCTGTCTCAAGTCCTTGCTTCAGGGTTTAAACTTTGCATGTATAAGAAGTTAAATCTCACCATGTCCATAGGGATCAACTTAATAAATTATCCTGTGTTGCAAATATGCACCTTTCAACCCACCTGTTTTTTAAACTGTTGGCATTCCTCAGGTGTAAGTGTGTCTGCTTTGGCAATAAGTGGAATGATATTCACTTTTTCATGCAGGCGCTTCATAAACTCTATATCCAAAGGCTTAAGTCTGAAAGACAGCAGCAGAGCTTTGCCATTTACATTAATTAAACAAGAATGTACAAATGACTGGAGATTTGTCCTGACAACTACTCTTAAAGATACTGATTTATGAGTGACAGATGATTGAATGAAATTCAAAAGGCTACCTGGAGCTGCTACAGGAAATCTCCTAGAAGTACACAGTACCACAGGAGTAAGTCAGAAGTTATTTATTACTGGTACTGATATGACGCTCATTTAAGGAACTGATAAGAAGTCTCCTACAAATGTAGTAAAGCTGGTATCACAGGAGTGTCTTCTGGCTTATTTAAAGCCTGATTGGTAAGAGTTTGTAGTTAACTGTGCTCTGTTCACATGTACAGTTTGAGTTTCTGAAGTACCACTAGGAACATGGATGACAATGACAGACGAACCACAGTAGCCACTGTACAGGTTTTTCAAGTGGTCAATCCTTCCTGCTTGCTCAGGCAAAGCTACCGAGGTCTGGATGCATTAATGCTTCACAATTACAGCAAGTTTAGTCAGGCTTAAAGGATTTAACAAGATTATTTCTCATATAAAAGAAATTAGAATTAGCAGCATTAAAAGCAGATTCATTTGGTACTCAAATGTAGCTTCTTTGACAAACCATATACAAGAAAACACTAAACATTTTCCTTCAACATTTTCTACCTGCCAATGAATTTCTCAGCTTCTCAACACATTTTTATCAAAGAGTACATCTAGAATTGCAGAATGAGGCTGCAATTCATTATCCTTCTATTCACTTTCCTGGAAAGTTTTGCCCATCATCCTTAAAACAAGCCATCAGTTCAGATTATTTATACTACCTAAAAATGTTGGGATGAATTAAATAGGAGGGTCCAACTTACAATTTTTCTTTATGAATTTAACAAGCTATTTTTGCAAATGTATTAAAAGTCATTAGGACAAATGGAATTAAGTTCACCCACAAATGGTTTCATTCAATATAAAAACAACATTGTATTAAGAGTGAAGCATAAACTACTCAACAGGTTCCATGTGCTGCTGCCTGCACAGGAAACATGATCAAAGACCTCAACACCACACAAACCAGGTAGGAAGTGAAGCCATGTCCTTTCAGAGAAGAGAGTTTCTTAAAAGAGGAAGCAAACACTAACAGCAGTACCAATTTTATCTGTGCTTCATCCATTCCCTTAATCCAATGACAATTCTAAGCATTTACTCCTCCTCAGGAATAGCACAAAATACCTTTACGAAGTATTTCAGCTTTTAGCCTCTCAAATTCAGTGACCAAAACTTACTTGAACTGAAGCGTTTCCTTTAGTTTTCTTTACAAGCAATTTGTAATTTTATGAATTTAGAAAGTTTTAATGGATAAAAAGGAAGGTGTGGAGGGAAGACAGTTGTTTTATGAAGAATGTGAAAGCTGAAAAAATTATTTATACCATGAATGGTTCGTTTTCCCTTTACTTCAATGACATTTTGATTTTGCAGAGCTGTAAAACAGTGTAGGCCAAGGACTCTACTGTCTGCATTTCAAACTGATTAGCACATTGAGCAAAAGTGACATCATCAATATGCAAGTGTTTAAGGCAAGTGCACAAATGAAAAACTCTTCTCCAACACCCTAATACTTCTTTCCAAATTTTTCAAGTCTGTCTAGTTCAAAATTAATGCCACCACACTGGAGCCTCCTACAGAAGCTGGTAATAACAGCTGGCATTTTTCTACTGCCTGAGGAATATTCTTCAGAATTCCTTTACTATTCCCTTCAAATTTTATCTACATTTGATCCACACAGTAGCACAGGCTACATGTCTTATCCTCTTTCTGATTTGGAAGGCCTAAGTTAAGAGTCTCTAACAGATTTAGTCAGTTATACTGAAAAATGCCAAACAATACATTTCAGAGATAGTCATTCTACATCTAAATACACTCTGCAAATGCAGTTCTCCCTCTCTACCACTAGATAGAAGTCTGATCAAGTTAAAAAAATTAAGCAGGGGGTGGAAGTCTTAATAATAGGAAAAAAAAAATCCAGAGTGCCTTTAAGGTATTGTCACTAGACAAAGGATTACACCACAGGTGAATTAAAGCTTGAACTGTACTTTTCCTTCTAAACAGCAGTGCGTGAACAGAAGACAGAGACCACAGATGAACCTGACGCTGGGCAAAACTTGAAGAGTTTTAATTGTTCTAATATTATTTCTGTTATTAGAAAATCAACACGCAATCACGTTTTCTTGTGTTCTAGCATATTACTTGTCTGGCTTATGGATGGATGTTTGACAAGCCAGCCTAAGTTCACCTTGAAATTAAGCTCATTTTGAAATTAAGCATGGTATGTGAGCTATTGAGAAAATCCTACCTGCAGCTTCACAGAACTAATGATGCCAAATGTGCATGATTTATCTGAGATAAAGGAGAAAGGAAACATAAACCACGCTAATACGCACCCATGTCCTGAAGGAGCAATGAAGTATAAACAACACTGCACTCTGTTATCTGGCATCTGACGTCTGTTCACTCGAGATTCTGCATTCAGGTAGTCCTCAAATTTACTGTCAATGTAGTCAATAACTGGCTGCCAGCTGCAGAGGTTACATGAATAAAAACCTGTAAGTTATATTATTTATGTAAAAAGTGTGTCTTTGCTAAGAAACAGATGTACACTGGTGCCTTCCTTTTGAATTTTTAAATTAAGAGACTTCACAACAGCACTTTTTAAGTGACCAGCTCCTCAACACACAAGTGGATTCCACAGCTCTGAAGATATCATCTGAGTTCAGTGAAAAAAAGCCTTTCAAACACAATTACCCTCACTGTAATAGCATTAAACAGAACACTTAGGCACAGCAGCTAAAGGAATACACTTTACTGGTCACATGTTGTGACAGCACAGAAGTCAGTTCCACGCACTTTGCGAGTAAGAAGCCAAATGGTCCATTCATTTTAAAAGCCAACAGCATTCCAGCTGAGTCATAAAGGTACTTGGAGCTACAGCAGTTTGTTTTCAGCCAAGCGAAAAGTTGTGCTAGTATTTTAACTGGAGAGTGAAAAACTTCACACACACAAGCACATCAAAACCCACAATGGAGAGCTGTTGTGGGAGAACATACGAAGAACATCTTACCAATTACTGTTATCCACGGCATCTCCAAATCCTGGCGTGTCAACTATTGTAAGCAGTAACTGAACTCCACCCTCTTTGATTAAAACTTTTGACTGCTCAACCTGTAACGTGAATAAAAGGTAAGATTAAATTAGTTGCTCATCTTGAACACTGGGAAAAGCCTTCATTGAGTAAATTGTCTGACAAAGGTATAGAATCACAGATAACAGATTTGATAGCCAACTTTTCTGCTTCAAAGGGATACTAGGTCCATGTTTTGCTTATAAAATGCCAACACTTCGATAACATTTTTATAAGATGGGGTTGTAATTTAACATACCCAAGTACAAAGGGCAGCTTAATATTTTGACTTCCAAAAGGCACCACAGAAACTTATGGTTTCCTGTTACAAACAGATTGATATTGGAAAGTAACATAATCTTGCTGCAATCTGCTGAGCTAGACCTCACATGACCGTAATGGATTGGTTCCTGTTGGCTCAGGTCACGGGTGAAAACCTGGCTTAGGAGGCAGCTGCAGCAGCACAAGGCATGATGCAAGAGCTGCCCGTGGGAATGCATGCCTGGCGTTGTGACCACTCATCTGCACAGAGGCTCCATCAGCTCACAGGAAGCTTGTCAGCAAATGGATTTACCATGTCATCAATTTAGGTTCAACAGCAAATAGCCTGCTAACTCCTCCTACCTACAAATATCTCAGCAATTATTGATTAGCATCTCATCCGCATCAGTAAGCAACAACAAACTTGTGTCAGCAAGTCGGCTCTTTCCAATTGCTCACACTTTTAATCACAGTTTTTTACCTGCCCAATATGATAGTTTCTATTAAATTACTTGTTTTCCATGTATAGATTCAAGCAATCAACCCTGCCAGGCATTTATTCAGAGCCACACATGCATTGACAGGCAATGATTACAGAAACACAGAACAGCAGAGGTTGGAAGGGACCTCTGGAGATCACCTAGCCCAGTCCTCTGCTAGAGCAGGTTCTCCTAGAGCAGATCACACAGGAACACGTCCAGGCAGGGTAGGAATGTCTACAGAGCAGAAGGCTCCTCAACTTCTCTAGGCAGCTCATGCCAGTGCTCTGGTACCTTTAACATGAAAAAGTTTTTCCTTCTATTTCAGTTTGTGCCCTTTTCCCCTTGTCCTGTCACTGGGCACCACACTAAGAAGAGTCTAGTTCCCTCCTCTTGACACGAACCCTGTAGATATTTGTAAACCACCTCATCGCTTAACATTTCTTAAGCATCTTGAACCTTAACTGGGGAAAGTAAAGTGATGTTGAACTAGGTGAACACCTGCAAGATCATTCAATAATGAACCTGCAGAAAGAGCAAGAACTTGGATAATAAATCCTATCTAGACAGTCTCTTGAACTCAAGATATAAGAAAGATAGTACTGATCCTGCTGAAGTGCTTGCACTTCCCTAGTTATGTAGGAGAAATGGATTCTTTCATGGCCACATCTGAACCTTGGTGTAAACCCTTTCAACTGTTAGTTACATGATGGAATCAACAGAAAACCAAAATACATTAACGTTCTAAAAACAAGTCAAACTAAATCTCTCACACAAACAAAATGCTGACTCGAGTTCAGAGGAAAATATAAAGAAGCACAAAGAACAGTAACTAAGTGTAAATAAAGGTCCACAGCTGACCTCTCAATATGCAAGTTGCACATACCAGTAGGGATCCTACCTGAGTCAAACCAAACACTTCCACTGCAAAGTCTCTAAAAATTGTGTCAGCCACAATGTGGCCTGTCTGCAGCTTGCAACTGCCATGAGCTGGTTCCTCAGTCAATAAAAAGGTTAAAAACATCAGTAAAGCAGCTTCATAAAACAAGATCCCTCCCTTTTAGGGCTGGCTGGATACTAGTCAGAAAAATCCAGGCTTCAAGGCCACCCAACTGAAATCTCCTACCAAAAAAAAAAAAAAAAAGGAAAACCTAAACTCAATCCACACCCACCAGTTTAAGACACCAGTTTCAGTTGTTCACTGTACAACTCCTAAAACTCCAAAAGCATCCACTCCAAAGCTGTGAGAATGTAGGAATATACACGAGGCTTTAACAGCTCACAATTTTTTGTACAGAATGCACATACCCCCCCCCCAAACTGAGAAATTTTATTGTACACAATCAATGCCTGAACTCAGGACAGTAATCCCCAGTGACTCAGTCAAGTCAGCCAAGAGTTTACTACTCACAAGCTTCAGCACAGAGGAGATTAACTTCTGATTCCTCACATTCTTTTTGCTATCTCTTTGCACAGAACCCTCTTATAATCAAGCACTCTGCAAGCAAAGGAAACCTGAAACACTTTCAAAATACTAGAGAAGATAAATGTTAAGAGCTGTACCCTTGCCAAGTGCTACAAGGTACCAGCTTTACTCTCCAACACAAAAACTCCCAGCAAGAACCATTAAATTATTAAGCACTCACAGGAGAATGCTTTGGCAAAAGCAGCAATTAATAAAACATTATCTCAAACACGTGTCTGTAACAAAGGAAAAGGAAGGTCAGGAGATCCTTAGAAATGCCATGCCAAACATTTTTCCTGATTCCACAGGCTAGTGAAATATTAAAGGGAGACCTTACAGCAGCCTTCCAGAACCTAAAAGGGGCCTACAGGAAAAGTTGGAGAGGGTCTTTTTATGAGGGACTCTAGTGATAGGACAAGGGGGAATGGCTTCAAACTAAAAGAGGGAAGATTTAGACTGGGTCTGAGGAAGAAATTCCTCACTCTGAGGGTGGTGAGGCACTGGAAAAGGTTGTCCAGAGTGGTTGTGGCCGCTCCATCCCTGAAAGTGTTCAAGGCCAGGTAGGAGGGGGCTCTGGGAAACCTGGCCTAGTGAGACATGTCCCTGCCCATGGCAGGGGGCTTGGAACTAGAAGATTTCTGACATCCCTTCCAACCTAAACCATTCTATGATCAAAATAAAGGTTTCTGTGCTTGTGCTGCAGAGAAACGGACAGTATCCACCAGATACTGTAAGCAGTAGAGTCTGCTGGTAAGAGACAGTGGGTGAAGAATCTGCCTCTGTAAAGTTGCATTTTTCTAATCTAACTGGATGTGTCCATACATGGTCAAAGGCACAGAAGGCAGCAACATCTGGAAAAGATCCAGAAAAATCACTGTAAACTAGTGTCACTCATAGTTAAGCCTCCAACTGCATCCTCTTATCTAATTCAAAAGTATTCCCAGGGGATTCATGGAAAAACATTAGTTCAAGCTTTGGAATGTAAAACTTTTTTAGTCAAAGTCTCCTCAGAATGGCCATTTTCCCAGGCACTCCTGTCAGCCGGGTCACAAGAGTCTCCTGGGCAGCTGCTCCACAGGATTCATGACTTGATGCTTGCTACAACTTGGCTAATTTAATGGACCAATGGAGCCTTCACCACACTCTGAGACAGTCAAATAATCACACCCTGTCATTCCTGAAGAAGTTTCATCTGACATCAAACTGCTTATTATTACTAGCCATTTTTCTGTATTTTCCACAAAATTCATACAAAGGACTCACTTCACAGAACAATTTCAAACTGTTACTGTTTTCAATTCCAACCCACAGTTTATCTATGAGAGACTCTCACAATTCCTGATCACCAAGTTGTTTCCAGCTGTAAGAGTAAGTGATTATCACCACCAAGACCTTAGGATGTTCCAGTGGTTTGTCTCACCTCTCTTCTGTAAAACCACTGACATTCTCAACTTCGAAAGGTTTACACTGGCACAGAGTATAAATCCCAGGGATCCAAGTAGCGGCACTTTCTGTCAATTCTTTGGTTTAATATTTGACTGGAATCACCTCCACCATCACACACACGGTTGCTAGCACACAGCACTTTCAAGGATGTAGGGGAAAACCACGTTTCCACTGAAATAAGTTTGTTTCCTTCTGAAAATTCTACACAGTGATTTTTCACTTATCACAACAAACTAAACACAATGCAATGCTGCACTCAAAAAACTCATTAGATGGAACAAGCAATAATTTCCAATAGGGAAGGTGATCTTTAAATATATTTTATTCTAATTAGCTATTTTGCTTGGTCATAACAGACCCAATTCACTGCTAGAAATAGTCACCCTCAGGCCTTAGCCCACACAGTGGAAGTATAGAAAAATGCAACAGCTTTTCAGCCAGAGGGACAGTGACCAAGGTCCTCTCTACCTCAGGTTGGATTTTTTTCCCTTTAGCCTTAAAAAGAAACAAACCATCCCAAATAATAACATGAATCTTCCTGGAGTACAGGGTTGAGGTGTTTTCAATCAGTAAACTAATAAAAAGTCAAACCACTTCTAAAGAACTGAAAAGGTCAGAATATCATTTAATCTTGACACCTAATAATGAAAGGACTTCACTTAGATTCCAGAAACTACAGTTTTGGTCTCATAGTTCTTACACTGATCCATCTTCAGCCAGGAAGGTACAGAGTTATCTTGGAAAATTACCTTAGGGGTTTCTGTTTGTGTGTAAATTCTTCCTATAAAAATATAATCTTGCAAAGACACGGAATCCAACACATCGCTAAGTCATTAATTATAATTCAATTAACAGTACCTGAATTAGTTTAGTTAGCACTAATCAACAGTAATGAAATCACACTCTCTTTCAATAAACTCATCCTGTACTTAATTTTCACCATTCACTGATTATCTCATTAATATTAGACCAGATCTTAACTCTCTACACATCTTTTCCATCCCATTTCACATCTCTTTGAAACAGGTACGTGAATTCAACTCAGCAAATGGAAATGATCCAAGGCCCCTGCTAACAAGGTTTTACATACATTTTGCCAGTCACACAGAGGTGATCAAAGGTTTTCTTCTAAATTAAAAAGCAACATTCAGCAAGAAACATTTTGTATTAATATTCAAGAATTTGAATTTACAAGAAATGCCATTTAACCTTCTTAGTATCAGCAGAACTTATTTGTTCCTAGTCCTCTGGTAATTATTCAGTATTCTCAGATTAGAATCACAGAATGTGTTGGGTTGGAAGTGACCCCCCAAAGGTCATCTAGTCCAACCCCACTACAACAGGCAGGGACATTTCTAACTAGAACAGATTGCCCAGAGCCCCATCAAGCCTGACCATGAATGTCTCCAGGGATGAGGTCTCTACCACCTCTCTAGGAAACCTGTTCCAGTGATCCACCACTCTCAGATTAAAGAACTTTTTCTTTATGTCTAGGCTAAATCTACCATTTTCGAGACTGGATTCAGAAAAAAAAAGCTTTACTCAAAACATCAAAGAAAACCAAACCAAAAGCCCCACAGAACAGTAAGATCAATGGATCACAGTATTGCAGAACAGTTACTCGAGCCCACTGAATACAGAAACAGATTCAATTTTACAGCTTCTCTTTAATAACTTGTGTACCCCTTCTGTATCAGCACAAGGCTTAATCACTTTAGGACAATTTAAGCACACAGTCCCTTCAGCAACAGTTGTGGTAGTCCAAGACTGTCATTTTACAGCTGGAGGAACCAGAGCTGTGAGCACACTCAGTTCTCACATAAAAGATGCACTAAACATTTCAGTTTTATTGTGCAGTTGCACAACATCTTTGCCTGTGGGAGCCTAGTGCTCTAAGTCAGCCAGGTTCACCACCCTGGTCCCTGATATGTTTCAGAATAACAACTTACAAAAGGTAAAAAATGTACCAGAAAGTACAGACTGCAGAAAATTTGTGGGTAATTTTTTACAATTAGGTTCTTATCTTTATATCAAAGCCTTTAATACAGGATTTCTAAAAGTCTGTCTTTAAGTCAGGGGTTTTAGTGCACATCTACTTACTTCTACAGATTCAGTCAGTATTTTAACTGATAGTAAAACATTCCACGTCCAAACAGGAATGCAGCCCTATGAGGTTTCTGCTCAGGCAGCACTTAAAAGAGCTTCACCTTCAGGGCTCCCACTCATGCTACAGGTTCAGAACCGGGAAGCTAAGACACGCTGGATATTTCTTAATGGTTCACATCATGGCTAAACTTATTTGAGGTACTTATGTGACAACTCT
Organism: Rhinopomastus cyanomelas; assembly: GCA_013400115.1. Lineage (NCBI taxonomy): Eukaryota > Metazoa > Chordata > Aves > Bucerotiformes > Rhinopomastidae > Rhinopomastus > Rhinopomastus cyanomelas. Next base: position 135,692 of record VXBP01000441.1, on the reverse strand, counting down.
ATCACTTTACACTATTAAACTGTGACTTACATTGTTCAAGCTGCAGACTCTCCCCCCAGACATACCTGTACAGTCTTTTTAATTCTGTGTGAAGGACCTGGATACTCTGGGGAATACAGTTCTGTCAGGAATAAAGAGTTGATTAATGTTGATTTTCCCAGTCCAGATTCACCTAGAAGAAAACAAAGCATATTCAGTAAATCCAAGAATACTACACTGCAATGTAGATATAAATGCTTAAACACTCTTGAAACACAGTTCCTGAAAACACTTCTCCGTTGCTCCCATTAAAACACAAAGATTAAATTACACCACGGTAAATTTCAGAAACAATTTGTCTTCTTGGTATGACTCCCTAACTTAGCCTGCTTTGGCATTACTGTATCTCCTGCATTTCAAGAATTACTTCAGAGTATTATTGTCAGGGAAGACAATAAGAGAAGAAAGAAAAAAATTATTCAGATTATTTGGTCTAAACTAAAGCCACGACCTAAAATGAAGCTCCAGAACTATGTGGTTTGCCTGTGAGTTTTGTTGGCTTGAGGGCAGGGAAGGGGGGTTGCAGATTGTTCGGGGGCTTTTTTGGCAATTTATTCACGAACAACAAGAAGTCAGCTTTGCTACAGAATCTAAAGATGCTGCTGCCATGACAATTGACATGAACAGAGTTATAATTAATTGCCAGAACAAGTATTAGTCCACATGTACAAATCCACAGGAGCAAGATTTTCAGATCAACTCCTTACTACACTATTGAAAAAAACCAAGACTTTTGCTCAGTTTTATATTTAAAGAAATTACTTCTACGTGGTAATTCACGCTGGCATGCAAACTAAGGACAAACATCGAGGAAAATGATGATTTCTGTGTAAATTTTCACGTGCAGTGCTGCTTGTGCCTTGACCTACAGGTAAGCCATCACACAGAAATTTGCTCTTAACCTAATGGATTGGAGTACAAACTACTGGTAACACATTTTTTACTAAGGGAGAACAATGAGCTGCTTTCCCCCCGCCACATTTTGAAAGACAAATCCTAGTCCACTTATCCCTGTGTCCCCCACTAATACTGCATGATTTCAAGACTAAAACTCTGAAAGGTTTAAAACTCATCCTGATAATAAACATTCCTGGATTAATGCAGGTAACTGAGAGTTACAACACAAAGTAGTTACGAACCTCAGCAGACAAAAGTTTGTCTCCACTGTAACAGGCAGCTCAATTTCACACACAAAGCAGTTTACGCACCCCAGCCATCTCGATTACAGCAGCGTGCAGCTGTGAGCTCTGCAGCACCGAAGTGAGCAATCGCCTTAGATCCACAGTAAACAGATTAGCAGCGATGAAATGCTGCAACCAGAGCTCCTGCAGCCTTGGCTACACCGTGAGTGGTGCTAGTCCTTCCAACCCCTCCCTGTTCAATGGATGAGCTGGTCTGCGATGCAGGAGGAGGTTTGGTTTTCCCAACCCCCTCTCATAGCAGCAAGGATGGGAAGGCAGTTTTGAGCTGCAATTAGTGAAAATGCTGAAGACGTTTATGCGTTGCCTTGTTCTTAGTCCCCTTCACCCCTGCTATCCTGATAGTGTGACACCTATGAAAGCAGTAAGAGGTAACAGGAGTCATAAAAGGTTTCTTATAGACAATTCTAAGATCATCAAGTCCAGCTGTTAACCCAGTACTGCCAGGTCACCACATCTCCATGGCGCTTCAATCCCTCTAGGGATGGGGGCAACTACAGTAGAGCTCTGGGCAATGTGTTCCAATTTCTGACATCACTTTCAGTGAATAAATTTTTCCAGATTTCCGATCTAAACCTCTCTTGGCATAACTTGAGTCTGTTTCCTCTTGTCCTGTTGCTTGCTGTTTGGGAGGTGAGACCAATCTTGCCACAACCTTCTTTCAGGTAGTTGTAGAGAGTAAGAAGTTCTCCCAAGTTCCCTTTCCTCCATGATAAAAGTCTCAGTTCCTCAGAGTGCTTATGCTCCAGACCCTTCACCAGCTTCACTGCAGAGTTAGAGAAACCAAGTGTATCTGAACAATTCTAGCAGCCTTTGCAGACACAAAAATATATCCATCTTAGCTTAAATTATGCTAAGAGAGGAGAAAAAGCCAACAAACATACCACTTTGTTCTTGCCATGTAGAACCTTACTGAACCCACATCTACATTAAAGGATTCCCTCCTGGCAAGGCTGAGAATAGAGCTTCCAAGCTTTTACTAACACACTCCTGTCAGTCTTGCAAATGGCAGAACCTTTGTCAGCTCTTACAGTACTAGTGACAGTTCCAAACACACTCAAGTCTATGAATTTCTAAAAACCCAAAAAAACCCAAACCTGCTACATTCAGCTTTTACTTTTATATCTCAGAAGACACCACTGGCAAGCACTAGAATGGTTTGAAAACCATGGTAAATAGCCTCCAATATAAGATTAAAGCAGATAAATACACAGAATTAATAATTCAATGGAACATTTCAGTGCAATCCATAGGAATGGGGGCAAAGTAGTGCTCTACAGAGAAAAACTTAAGTAACTAACTTAGGTTGTTCTCAACTGAATTAGATCAATCTTTCGGCTTCAGTTCGGAATCACTCCCTGTAAATAATCCAGAAATCGTAATCTGTGATAACCACTTAGAGAAGTCTGCTCACAAGTTAAAAGCATTCAGTACACGAAGGGTTTTTTCAGTTGAACTTCTGTCTCTCAGCTCTTGTTACGACCTTATTACTACAAAGAAAATTAAACTGCAAACATCTCCCTATGATAAAATTAAATTGTTATCCTGAAATCTTAATGATGCTCCTTTTTTCACCATTCTTTGTTGTGGCACGTTGAGAACGTGGCAGGTTTCCAACCTCCTCCGACCTTCCAGCCTCCGTCATTCTTATTCAAATCCCTACAACATAATTGGACAAACAGCCGAGTCTGACTCAGCTTGCAGCTTTATGCCTAACTCTATTAGAGACTCTATTAGTAATGTATGAATGAGAAGATAGCTCTTCTAGCTACAACATATTCCAGTTAGTGCATCACTGAAAAATGAGTATGAGATTTCTGCTGTATCTTGAAGATCATCTTTTCCAAAAACTCAAGCTATGAGAGTTTAAAAGCATGACTGACATTCCTGGCTTCATAACCCTATGTGAGAGTTTGTTCAACACAGCAAGTGATGGAGGTCACTCAGCAATACTGAACACTCAGTGTGCTCTACCTATGTTTTATTTCCTACCTCTTCACTAAAGCAGAAAGTTCTCTTGCAGAAAGAAGGTTTAGTCTTCACTGACCATTCCTTAACTATCCACCAGAGTCAAAGAGTACCCCACCGTTGTGCGTCTCTAAAACTTACAAGTTTTTCTGTAAACATTGTCTTTTATTTTTAGAATGAGAGTCATTTTTTTCATGGCATTTTTTTCCATTTTATAAATTCTAATTATTATGCCAGTTTTTGCTTAAAATACAAACTCATCGGTCTGATGCTTATGACTCAAAGAGGGGTAAAAATCTTGTCAGAAGGCATAAAAAATGATGCATTTCAGCCTTGCCAACTCCCAGCTTATGTGCATGGCAGCACTTGCAGCTCTACACAAACGTGCAATGGCTTTGGTGGCACCGTAACACACAATTTTTGCTTTCAGGGAGCTACATGAATAACCAAAGGGTAACGTCAGAGCCGTCCTCTTGCCGAAGGGATATGATACTCTGCCATGTCATTACAGATGACCACACAAAAAGGGAGAGTTTAAGATGTTTTAATTTTAAGTTTGATTTTAAAAGCTTTCACAAAGGCTGGTTAGGGTCTTCAGCTCTCTACAAAATACAACCCAAAATTTCCATAAACATACAAGAACATCCAACTGAACCCCATCAGGGGGAAGGGTGGGAGTAGCACCACCAGTCCTATACAGCTGCTCCCATCTATCTACAGTCCCAAGTAGGATTGTGTCATACAAAATCCTGCAAAAGGTTCAGCTTTGCATTTTACAGATGTTTCTAAAGAAAGCCAAAGCTCCACCAATCGAAAACATGAATTTGGAACACAAATTATGGAACTAACATCTGTTAGAGCCACAAAGCTGATCCTGGCCAAACAGAGCAGCAGAGAAGTCTACCAGAAATAAATTCACTAATGCACATCAGCAACTGCATCATCAGCAAAAAAGCATTCAGGAGACAGCAAGTCAATTCAATCAATTTTCTTCTGCTTCCAACCCACTACTTGCACTAGAATTCATAGTGCAACATGGTGAGGCAAGAAAACATCCAGCAATTCTGGACACTGAGGGCTTGAGGATGGGGAAAACTATGGAAAGATGGCACCAAATTTTCATTCTTAGTCAAATCTACAGGTTTACAAAAAGAGGGAAGGGTAAATGAAGAAATCTTCTTTTGAATCTAGACCTCTCCTCTGCTGCAAAACACCCACCAACAGTTCACAGGTCAAAGAACTGCTGGCACTTAATGAAAAAAGTCAGTCAAAAAGAATGTAACTTCAGTAAACCTCAAACAGATGTCACCAGCATTTTCAAAGACAGTTCTTCTTAGGTAAGACCAAGAAACTGAATAAAATTAAGTTTTTCTTCATTTTTTATTGTTCAACATGACTGCAGATTAAAAAATCCCCACCCCAGCGCACTGGTTCATACATATCTAGTACCTACAACAACCTCTGCTCCAGCATCCAAGCTTGCATGGAATTACATGGCTTGCCATAGCTCATCTCACTTTGTTGCAAATCAAACTCATCTGTCTGATCAAGCCATAGTGATGCTGCAATGTAGTTTCAGAGAAATCATAAGCCATGAGAAGTTGTCAAAACTGACCTACATGGAAAAACTGAACACACAAGCTATCTGTGAAATAACTGGGTTAAGGGATTCAAGTGGAAATGACACAAGTCACAGAGCTCCAGGACAAGAAAATCTTCTACAGTTAAACCTTATAACCAGCATAAACCTTGAATTTTCATAGGCTTTAACAAAAGCAAAACGTTTTCACAAGGAAAAAAAACTATCTCTGCAAAATGAAAGCAGAAGGATCAAAAATGATGATCTTTTGAGGTCACTTCCAATTCCTAATGATCCTGATTCCATGATTCTACAAAAATAGTTGTTAAAGATACTAAAGAAGGATGGTCATCTAGACAAGGGTACAGAGCTAGACTCTGTATTATATCAATCACTGATATTAGAATCAATTATATCAATCAGTAATATGAGAAATATTATTGAATTATCCAGTTTTACGGATTTTAAAAGGGGAAGATTATAGAAGCATGAATTTGTAATCTACACATTATTAGTGACACACAATTGTACAGCATTTCCAGTACATAATCTCTAATGTTTGCTGTCCAAAGAATGAAAGGTACATTAATCAACAGATCACAGATTAATGAGTCACAGTAGGATCTTTCTTAGCGGGGCAGAAATAAAATGCACACAGCTGCAAACATGCTGAGACAATAACAGAAGAGGGGTTGGATTTACTTAAAAGACTAAAATACTTGGTACTCAAAAAGAAAACAATTACCAAGTGATACATCCAAGGCAGGAATATCACAACATTCCAGAGGCACAAAAGAAGAACTATTTTAATTACATAGCAACTACTGAGTCGCTACAGACCTCTAACTGAGCACCTAAACTGACTTACTCGACATTTCACCTGCTCTTCCCTTGAAAATTTATGTGTTAACACAATAAAATCGGAGTGCTGTCAATCCACAAAAACCTGAAGTTAGAAGATTTCTAGCACTGGGCAAAATTTCTTTCAATACCATATACCTTGTTTCTTGATGCCTCCTCTCTTCACTGTCTTTGGAAGAACATCTTATTGTAGGCAGTACAAGAGGACTGTGCTAGGATAAGATTCTTAAATAGCACAAATGCCAAGAGGAAGATAAATAAATTGACAGAAACCTGCAAATTTACCTCAGTGATATTACTGATGTTGGCAATAAGGAATGGAAAAAAATTAGGGCAATCCCACTGGCAAGTCAGGAGAATTTTGCTTTTCAACATGTAGCTAAAGTAGGATCGCAGAGATGTGCTTTGTGGGATCCACTGCTGCCACTTCTAAGCTTCCTTGGCAAAATACCCAAATTTGATACCTCAGTTACGTGGGGGCAGCTACACGTTTTTGTTTCCCTAAGACAACCTCCACGGTAGTGGTAAAAATGGGTATTCTACCCCTAACAAAGGCTGATGCAGGCTGGAATAAGCCTGTATTGTCAAGGCTGGACCCTTTTTAATACAGTGAGTACAACTGCCTTGTTCAAATGCTGAGCTGTCTCCTCCAAATCACCGGCACCACTATTTAGTTTTCTAATAATTACTTAGAGGAAAATGGAGCCGCTTTTGTAGCCTACAACAGAATTACACATTTACAAAGTTGAAAGGAAACTGGATAGGTCTGATGATATGGTGATATCCTAAGACCTGTCTAGTGAGCTGGCTGCGTTTTGCAGCGTGAAGGACAGAACCAGGAGGTAGATCAAGACTCCTTTAGGGACTCCTGCCAGCTAGGAAGGACACAGCCTAGGGCTAAGGATGCAGAAGCTGGTAAGTCACAGGCTTGTCCTTTACAGGATGTGAGCATGATACACCAAAAAAAATACAAACAGAACTCAAAATATTTTCTCACATAAACTGTAAAATCATTCAGTCAAACGCAATCTAAAAAAAGCATACTGACTTGGTAAGTTATTGAAAATCTGACATTCACTTTTCTGTCTCAACATCTGCTGAGTTGTCAGCTATTGGTTTCTGCTATGCCTGGCACTGACGTAGCAGAAAAGTGGTGAATAAATACTTGCCAATAGCCAATTTCCTCTGAATTAGCAATCTTTTATAAATTCCACTTTTCTGTCAGCAGTGTATGCTTCCAAAACCTAAAAAAATAAAGAAAACTTGGAATTTCTCCTCTGCTGCAGTGTACCAGTATTCATTTAAATTAGCCTTTTGAACACAAAATATCACAAAATCCTACCTAATCTATTTCAATATTTATGGTTCTCTCAGGCTTTCGAGTTTCACCGTGGATTTTAAGTTACTTGCTTCATAGCGGTAGCAGGACATAAAATATTCTAGTAATTTCTACTAGAATTTTCTCATTACAACACAAGGGGATATCAGTGCTACAGTGCTACAGATTTCCATCTGAATTTCTAAATCTGAAGTGAAAAAGCCTCGTGTTGCTTTTCCATAGCAAAAACCTTCCCTTCCTCATATGTCTCACCTTCAAGAATTTGCGTGAGTTAACTGTCAGATTCCTACTTGAACTTCTTGTTGGAAGTGATAGATCATACACTTGTACATACTGAAATTGCAATTCGACAGAGATTTTGCAAAAATATGAAGAAAAGCTTCATTGGCACATGGAATTCCAAATAAGATTAAACTCATTAACAGGTCTTTATTTATTTACAGTTTAGTGGATGTGAAAGCTTGCCATTTGCTAGAAACGTAGACTTCCATAAACTAGAAATAACATTTCCATTCCATGAATATTTCATTTGAAACACACTAACTACAACTACTGAAAGGTGGTCACAGAGAGGTGGGGGTTGGTCTCTTCTCTCACTCTTCTCTTTCCTTCCTTAAGAAGGAAAAACTTAACTGAAGAAGCCATCAGGCCTTGAAACAGGCCGCCCAGGTAAGGGGCTGGATCACCATCCCTGAAGTGTTTAAAAGTTGTGTAGATCCAGAGCTGAGGAACATGTTTTTGCAGTTGGGTTGGGAGAGCTTGAAGGTCTTTTCCAACCTAAACAAGTCCATGATTCTACATATCAATTCTAACCACCAACCCAGCGCACTGCCAGGTCAGGACTAAATCACATCCCTCAGAACCACATTTCCATGTCTCTTAAGTCCCTCAAGGATGGGCATTCCACACTCTAAACAACAGATTTAAAGCCAAGACGTGCTAAACAAGGTGTCTTTTCCAAAATGTTAAGTTGTTATTTTCAAATACTAGGAACAAATACTTGCTCTCATTGGGCAGCTGCAACAACCAGTGCTTCAAAAATGCAGCAACTCAAAACCATCTTGCCCAAGTTATAAATCCATGAATATGAGCTGATGTGATACATTACTTCAGCTGAGCAGCACTACTGAGGTCTCTGGAATTTTAGACACACAGAAACCCCAAAATACAGGCTTTCAGCACTTACCTAGGAATACTTTCCAATCACATCCTACAAGTCTGACTTCTGTATCACTCCATTTAATGGTTTTATGTACAAAGCCATCCACAGAATAAGATTCTCCTCCAACTACAGAAGCCTCATGGCTTCGTGACATAAATACAGATCCTTCTTTACAACCACCACAGTACAGTCAGCAATTATAATGCTGAAGAGTTTCAGCCAAAAGCAAGAATCATTTCAATGCAACAGAGGCTTATTTTGACAAGTTCCTGAAACAAATCCCTAATAGCTGTCAAATCGACCTGTGATGAATGCCACAAAGTGAATTTAAATCACACCCTCCGTGCTGCCCTTTCTTTGTGCTGAGAAGATTTTCCTTTTGCCGTGCTGCAGATGGACTGAAGATCAACCTTTCTTGCAGCTCCTAGAAAACTCTCCAGCTGGATTCACACACTTAATCCTATTTGAGCCAAGAGCTATTAGTACTTTCAGCAACACGGACTTAGGCCAGGTTAAAGTCTGAACTTCAGCCTAGAGAAACAGCTGCTATTGTTGGATCACAGTTTTTCCTAATTAAACGAGAGCAACACTTCATAAATGCCACAAAATGATGGAGAGTCACTGCCTTGTTCTTATGCGCCCAACTGACATCCTCTACACATCAACCAGACTCTCCCATCCACGTATCTTCAAAAGGCTGCCCTATATTAAGAAACAGGATGAAAAAGGAATACCAGATCTGTAAAAACAGAAAAACTAGGTAAAAATAAAAAGAGCAAGCTTAACAGAAAAGTTAATCAAACAGAAGCTGACCACATATGGAAAGCACATTTTAAATTTTCCCCCTTCACTTTGTCCTGTTTTTCATTAAGCAAGAAAACCCTTCATGTTTTTGGGTTGGGCGTAGTTCGGGCTATTTTTGGTAGCAACAAGTACTTCAGTCTCATTTTCTTAAAAGTCACCATTACCCAGCTTGGGAATGACAAGCATCAAATGTTGAAATGAAAAAAACTAAAATTGTACAGCTTTTTTAAGACGTGCAATTACATAAAAGCTTGAAAAAATGGTAAGAGCACAAGTTTTGCACTAAAAAAACAACAGTGACTCCAGCATCACATTGAAAAAGTGTTTTTCTGTAGTGTTTTATCCATTAACTTCTGTAATGCTCACAGCCCTTGCCATGTTCCAATGGGAAACCTCTCAAAAGGAACCAGCAATCTTGGAGACAGAATCTCTAGCTATTTTCCAGTGATAACTTTCTGCTGGTCCCATTACATGTCTACAAATATTAACATGGTTGGAGAATGACTGAAGAAGTCCCTCACGAGACTGGTTGGTAGAAAAAGTAATGTCAAAGAAATTTACTGGTATCAATAAGCACAAAAGCAAAGCAGCCAGATTAAGTAAAGAACTGCAAAATGGTCAGGCAGCAACTGCCAAGGAATTCTGCGCTGACTTTAAAAGGAACATTCAAGTCTGGATGCTTCACAGCCATCTTCAAATGCTACTGCTAAAGTAAGTTGTGCAGCACAATATCCTTGTAAAGGGAGGGATGGACTGATGACTTTTACAATTTCAGTAATCATAGAATCACAGAATGGTTTGGGTGGGAAGGAACTAAAAGATCACTGTTTCCAAGCTTCCTACCACGGGCAGGGACACTTCTCACCAGACCACACTGCCCCGAGCCCCATCCAACCTGGTCTTGAACACTTCCAGAGAGGGAACATCTACAACCTCCCTGGGCAATCTGTTCCAGTGCCTCACCCCACCTCAAAATGAGGCATTTCTTCCTCAGATCTAATCTAATTCTCATCTCTTTTAGCCTGATGCCATTCCCCCCTGTCCTATCACTAGCTGCCCTAGTTAAAAGTCCCTCTTCTGCTGTCCTGTAGCCCCCTTTTAAGTACTGGAAGGCTGCTACAAGGTCTCTGTGGAGCCTTTTGTTCTCCAGGCTGAATAACCCCAATTGAGCCAAGTCAAGATCACAAAAATAAAGTCTTAAACGAAGGAGCCTAAAAAATTGAGACCTAAGACAACGAAGGCAGTAGATTCAGTAGTTACACTGAGGGTGTCCTCAACACCAGTACTCACCAGAAGGAAAGGCACAATGCAACACACACAAGAGCCAATGGAAAAGTTTGGGTTGGGATGAGAACTTGGAAAACAGGAAGTTGTGAAGGTTTCAACAGTACAAGGAAACTTGAATGATATTGAAAAATCAACTCCTAGCTGCATCTGAAAATAACAGTGATACATAGGCAGCCCAAATCTATGCTGCTTCTGAACAAAACTGCTCAACAGAAAAGCACTTCAGCCACTCAGACTAATCAAGAGAGATTAGATTTAGGACGGAATTGTAAATGTAGGCTCATAACAAGAGAACAGTACAAGTCATCCCAGCATCCAATTACACTGGGATGAAACAGTACTACAGAAAGATCAATCAAAAAGCTGTGGAAAATGGTTTCAGGCAAGATCTAGACTTCAGCAAAACTCTGCTGCACGGAGCTGTGCATCAATAAACTCTCTTCTCTCACAAGAATACTCCTTCCAAAAATAATCTCACCATAATCAACTAACTTCCTCTGTACAGGATGCCTTTCAGGTGAAGTACTTATTATAGTCTGATCCAAACTCATCAATACTGTAAAATAAAGACTAAGGTTATTACCACCTCTCCAAAACATCATCTATACAAAGAGCATCCTCTTGCTTCCAGCCCCCACAAAGAATGAGATGCAGACTTTTGTTTTCCCCAGGTTTAACGGCTTCCCCTCTTCCATCAAAACTATGACAGAGTAACTTAAAAGCAGGTTCAATGAAGATTTAAGCTGAAACACTTCAAAATAAAGTATTCCAACAAGCCACTCATGAAATCCTTGTATGAAGCCTCGTGAAGGTATTTCACCAAAAAGCATACAATGCAGCTGAAGCTTTTTAGTTTCATTTGGTCAGTTTTCTGGTTTTTAATTTGAAAGGCTCTACTGATTACCATGAAGATTAGTTACCATGACTGAAAGAGGCCAAAAGACTAGAGAAAGTGACCTGTGGGTTTTTTTACAGTCCCAAAGTACAGATTTCCATTTCTCTTAATTTGTAAATATGAGTAGCCCATAAAGAGCTACATTAAGGTTTTTAAAGCGATCCGATAATAGTAATATCTGCAGCACAGGAAGAAATATAAAGGCCATTTTCAGCTGCAGTGCCTCTGACAAGAGATACTACATTGAGTATTTCATTGGTTTCTTTTTGCTCATAGGGTCAATTTCCTGATATTACAGATAATTACAACTAATGGGTCATCAGGCTTTGAACAGGCTGCCCAGGGAAGGGGTTGACTCACCATCCCTGGATGTGCTTAAAAGTCATGTAGATCTGGAGCTTAGGGACAGGGTTTCATGGTGGCCTTGTGACATCCAAGATCTTTAAGATCTTTTCCAACCTATACAATATCAGCCTTTTCTCAATAAAGATTTGGAAGCCCCTCAAGTCTACTAGAGACACGCTATGCTGATGGTTCCTATGTGCTTCTACAGGCTTAACCAACAATCCTCAAACTTCACAAATGGGAACAGGGGAGGACAAAAAAAAAAATCATTAAAACACATCATTCTATGGAAGAGGAAGAAGAACTACCTGACAGTGTTCTCATTAGGGAAAGCAAATTTAGCAATCTCACTGCAGATCCTGAAGTGTTACATGTTAAACAACCCAACATTTGGAGCTTCTATAAACAAATAAACCTAGACTTCTGAAACTTGGTACTAGGCATCTTGCTGATTTTTCCCCGCTAAGGAAATTACCATCACTGAAAAGGTGCAAGAAAAGCCAAACACGGCAAAATTTGTTTCAAAAAATTGTACTACAGGAATGAAGATTGACTACACCTACGGCCACATTTACTGGAACAACTATGCTCAGAAAAACTGTCTTCATTATAAACAACGCTGGCTTAATTGCGTGTACATGCTTACAAGTGTCTATAAATTTTAGGCACTATTACTATACATTTTGTTTCAGATCTGGTAGAACCAAGTTTGGTTTTCTAAAACCCAGAAGACATTATTTTCCCACCAGGCAGGTTCCTCATTCAGAGTTCTTGCAGGTTTTCCTGAAAACCATCATCAGCACAAGCCCCAAGGCAGAGAATCCTACACAGACTGTTAGGAGTTGGAAGGGACTTCAAAAGATCACCTAGTCCAATCCCCCTGCCAGAGCAGGATCCCCTAGATCAGGTCACACAGGAATGTGTCCAGGTAGGTTCTGAATGTCTCCAGAGAAGGAGACTCCACAATCTCTCTGGGCAGCCTGTCCCAGGGCTCTGTCACCTTCAGTGAAGAAGTTTGACGCATTTATCAACATTAATGAGGTCACCCCTCGGTCTCCTCCAAGCTAAAGAGATCCAGCTCCCTCAGCCTTTCCTCATCAGGGAGATGCTCTACTTTCTTCATCATCCTGACAGCTCTGTTTTGGACTCTTCCAAGCAGTTCTATGTCTTTCTTCAACTGAGGAGCCCAGAACTAGACAGAATATTCAAGTGTAGCCTTACCAGGGCAGAGTAGAGGGGAAGAACCACCTCTCTTGACCTGTTAACCACACCCCTTCTAATCTACCCCAAGATGCCATTGGCCTTCTTGGCCACAAGGGCACATTGCTGGCTCATGGTCATCCTGCTGGCCAACAGGACCCCCACCAAAGGCAGGTGAATCAAACGCTAACTAGCAAATAGACCCTATAAGGTGTAACCCTAGAGATAATGTTTTGATTTAGTGGTATTTTTCTGAAAGAAACTGAGTTCACATGATGCAAATGAAAGTCCAGTAAATGGGAACAACTGGGAGAATAACTTCAAAAACAGAATTAAGATCAGAGCTAGAACTCCCTTGTGGATGCAAACATCCAGCACATTGTTTCACCAGATCAGAAAAATAAGAGAGACCTGCTGGCCACTGACACTTGAGCTAACTCATCAGCCAACTAACATAAACTGTAGAAGAGAAAATGCTTATTTTGATTGTCCCCCTGGAACAGAAAGTCAAACAATTCTATAAAAATTTTGCAAAATCAACACCTACATAATTACATGTTTCCAGTCCTTGCCATCTTTTGCAATTTGAGGTCTCAGTGTCATCTAGTGAGATGTGACAGACAACAGAAAGCATGGACAACTTTAGTCTTCCATCCATAAGAAAGAAGAAGTGTTTTGATGTTAGACAAAAGGTATGGGGGAAAAGCCAGCACCGACACTTTAGCCAGGCATCTGCAATCCCATATTTGGCAATAAAAGCATTTAAGAATCTGAATGAAGATCAGATTTAAGGCCTCTTGTGCATGATCACTACTGGCCTAAAACCTTTTTCCTAATCTGTCTAATTATAGGGGTATAATTTGTATTCAATGCAGAAAGGAAACAAACTTCCCTTCTCTTTTCCTCAAAACTTTAGCATCCATCTTCCCACAGGCAGGGATGGGAGTGAGTAAGTAAACTTGCATTCAGCCAAGACAGGAACACACCCAAAACAGTTTTTTCCTTATATTATGTTTCATATACATTTGTATTAAAGCTTTTTGATTCCAGCTTCCTTACCCAAAGCCTTGGTGTCGCTGTGTTTACTCCCTCTCAAATGCAGTAGCATTGTTTCCTCTACAGCAGAGTGATACCATCTAGTCCTCATCCCCTCAGATTACCTAAAGCAGACTCCCATTGAGTCAAGAACCATTTTTTCCAACCCCACCAAACCCCGGTGATTGTTTAACAAGAAGGACAGCAGAATTCATGCAGAGGAGTAGAGATGCTCCCTTTTCCGAAGTTGAAAACCTCCACTATCAAACAGGGACTACAAATTGGTTCTTTTAACCTTATATTCAGGAATCCTGCCCAAGAAAACAAACCTGAAATAGCTCACGTAAAATCATCCAGTCTTTGCAACCACACTCCTACTCTCAGAGATTTCATAACCCAATGAATACTTAGTATTTACAATTCTAACATCAGTCCATTGACTCAGACTGCAGCAAGCTGCACAATATGGCAAGTTTTGGCAAGTGCATATGAATGTCTTGTGAAAAAAAACCCCAATCTAGCACCTTTGGATCATAAGAGAGGAAAATTTAATGCAACCTCTCCTCACAGTTCTCAAAATTAGGGACGGGCACAGTATGTAGCAAACACACTCCTACCTGGAATGTGGTGTTAAGTACCAGATCTCTTAAGACCTCATAAAAAATAACACACTTCAGAACCTTTTTGCATTGAAGCTTTATGCAAAGCTAAATATTTCAGCTTTACTGGAAAACAAAACCCAAACAACTCAGACCACTGCAGCTTTAAAGCTGTCCTTACCATTTTTACTCACTCCTTTCCAAAAGCTAAATATTTACTAATTCATTAAATACTATTTTAGAACTTCAGAGCATTTAATTCAGAAAGATCAACATTGAACAACTACTACGGTTCATATATCCTCAAACAAAAAGTGCCAAGAAAAACATGTAACAAGACAGAAAAATCTTAATTCATCCTGTTCCTAGCAAACCCAAACAGAGCTTGGTTTTGATTTATGACCAGTGCTAGCTACTAATTAGCAAGTTGAGAAATGAGATAGTAAGAAGCCTTTCCTGAAAGGCAACCTAGAATAGTTTTGACAAGCAGCTAAATTATCAGTGTAGCACAAGTCAAAGTCACTATGTACACACTTGAATGTGGCCAACAGGGAATACAGACGTGGGAAAAGAAAACCAAACCAACAAATAAAAAAAACCCCACACCACCTTTCAAAGCCAGCATTGCACACCAATTCATACACACAAATAAAAAAGCTAAAATGCAATGAATTTTACCAAAACTTATACTTTGCTGAGAATATTTTTATTTATACATACATGTATATATGAAGTAGTCAAAGTTTCCTTTGCTACTTTGCAAGACTCTCAGAAAACCAGCCAAAACACAGAATCATAGTTTCCACATTCAGGCTTTGTTTATGAAAATATATAAAATCCATATTTCTATGCTGAAGGTCTCTGTAACTAGCTTAGAGCAAAATGAAACATCTAAAAAACAGCTGAAGAAGGCCAAGAGCTTAGAAAGAGCTCCTATGTATTCTCCTTTTTTTTACAGCCATCCTAGACACTGAAAAGAAAACCAGTATGTTCTGGATGCAGCTGATTTATTACGATGTGGATTTTTCAGATGGAGGTTTCACATTATGATGCGTTATGCCAAACACCCTTCTTTAAGGCCAGCAAACCGACATGGCTTCTCACCATGGCCAAACGCAAGAACTGGGTCTCTTGAGCTTGGAGAAAAGGAGACTGAGGGGTGACCCCATGAATGTTTATAGATATGTGAAGAGTGGGTGTCAGGAGGATGGAGCCAGGGTCTGCTCAGGGGTGCCCAATGATAGGACATGGGGCAGTGTGTGTAAACTGGAAAATAGGAGGTTGCACATTAATATGAGAAGGAACTTCTTCCCAGTGAGGGTAACAGAGCACTGGAAAGGGCTGCCCAGGGGGGTTGTGGAATCATCTTCTCTGGAGATGTTTAAAACCTGCTTGGATGTATTCCTGTGTGACTTGGTCTAGGTAGATCCTGCTCTGTCAGGGGGCTTAGACTAGATGATCTTTTCAGGTGCTTTCCAATTCCCTAATGTTCTGTGATACTGTGAAAACCCTTCAGAATGGCAGTACTCAACAGATACAGAGCATGAATTGGACCATGAACAAACAGATCTGTGCAAGAATTAATTCTGTACTTAAGCTTTTCAGAGTCTTTGTTACACATGAGTCACACAAGTCAGGAAAAAAAAAAGTTACCAAGAGATTACCAAATGTATTAGTGATACTTTGATGACAGAAAGGGCTGGACCAAAACATGATTAATCCTTCAAGAGGAAACACCTAATGAGCTCACATGTAAGCAAAATGGGGGGAAAAAAGCTTCTGAGGAAAGCCTGGAAAAGAACTTAGGCTTACCAAAAGGCCCCATGATACAATGTTCTGATCAATTCCAAAAGCTTAAGTGGAACATGGGCAATTGAGTTCATTCTGAACACAGTGCATAATGTCTGTGCATGATGTCCTGCACATGGCTTCTGTCCAACTTGGACAGTTGGACAACAAATCAGGACATGGTTTAGTGGTGGGCCTGGTACAGTTAGGTTAATGGTTGGACTCTATAATCTTGGATGTCTTTTTCAACCTAAGTGATTATTGCATCATCTCAACATGTCGTCTTATCCTCATTTGCAAGGACTTGGGTCACCTCACAGAAAAATCACCAAAAGCTGTGAGAGCAGCACACAAGCAGGAATATCTGTCCCAGTCACATTTTTCAATCTTTTTATCCCTGGAAATTCAATGACTCATTATTTTTGCAAATCAAGATTTACATCTGAAGACTAAGCAGCAGCAAAGTGTGTTTACTTAGTCTTCTCTTTTCACTTTCCCATCTTCAAATGTAGCATACCAAGTCCTCACTTTCTCCCAGAATAGCTCCGAGAACCACAGCTTTTGCTTGCTTCTAGAAGAAAATAGCTCTGAAGCCATACATGTGTTTTGACACATGCAGTCACTTGGTTAGAGTATGTGGAAAGAGCTAAAGATGGTTTTGAACAGTAAGTAATAAAAAGCCTTCCGGAAAAAGGTCCAAAGTACATCAACAAAAAAACCCGCCGTCAGAAACATCAGAAACAAGATCCCTACAATGTACTGGACGTGAAAGGATGCTAAATATACTCAACAGCTCTGCTATGACACATCAGCTTGAACAAAAGCGGTAGAAAGGTGTGTAAGGTATGGTCCTAGACCTTATATTCCCAGAAGCATCATCAAGCCACAATCCAATTTTTTAAGTAGTCACAGAATCAGTTTGGCTGGAAGAGGCTTTTAAGATCAAGACAAATCATGAACCCAGCTGCACCAGGTCACATGAAATGATGTCTCTCTTTAGTCATCTTAGTCTTCTTAGGTGGGAAATAACATTTCTCCTGTTTGATTTTGTTGGTTTCTTTTTTTTAAAAAAAAAAGACAAAACCTACCACAAAAATTCAGCTATGAAGGGGTTTTATATAAAAAGCCAAAGAGGAGATGGGGAGATCTTACAAAACAATTTATGACCGCAGTGCATTACAAAAGGAGCTGCATAATTATGCCTTTTCATAATAAACAGGTTATTGAGGTGTTTGTGTCACTCAGATAATACTGTCATCACTAGGTTATGAACCAGAAATATCTAATGTGAAGAAGCAAGAAACATTTTCAAAAGACAAATGGGGTGGAAATTTTAACTGGGGGAAAACTCTCAGGAGAGGAAATAAGGAACAGTTACTGCCAACCTACATTGGGCATACACAGCCAACTCTCTTAAAAAACCCCTAACCTGCCACATCACTGTGTCCAAGTTTAAATCTAATATTTTCTGTAGAAGTGCTGGAGGCTCTCAAATTATTGTAAGAGCCAGCCTCAAGCTTCATTTAAGGTACAGTGAGAGTGGGTGGTGTTAGAACAATGTGACTACCTAGAAAAAACAAACAGCTTTTAAGACACGATGCTTCTTCTAGGAAGTAGACTCATCTAGAACACCTGCACAGGCCTAGCTCTCAATAGCTGGACAATTCCTCATAATAAGTTAAATATTTATCATATTAACCATTCATGAAGTTTCTTATTTTTTAAGCTGATACCAGCAGCCAGTTAAAGAAACTAATAGATGCACAATGTTGACAAACATAATCTTATTTGATTAAAGAGAAAGCAAAATCTCTGCAGCTGCCACCAGCTCACCTTTCCCATTTGTACCAGGGAAGCTTTTCTCGCCTCACTTTCCGATGGCACAAAAAATGATGCAACAACATATTCCTTCAGCATTCTAATGGATAAGATAATCAGCTACAGGTTTACTCATTAATTGCATGATCTTTGTTTACTTAACGAGACATGCATTGACAAAAGTCTTTGCACTCTCTATATTCAAATTAATCTCATTCCAATAAGAGCTGTCATTGTATGCTATTAAATTGAACACTAGCTTCTATCTGAGGCAACCCTGCCTAATCTTTGGTTAAAAAACTACCTTTACATAAAAAATATTCACAGTATCTGGTTAATGAGAAACTGGAAAAGGCTGAATTTTATCTGATTAGCAACTGCAAAGCCTGTCAGGACACAAATTTAGTCAGAGAAAAAGTCTAAAATGTATTGAGATTCAAAATGTTTCAGTCTCCTTTCAGACTATCTGCAGCTTCTTTTGTCTTCCTGAACTCTACTTCTGGTTCAAATGTTATAAGAAGCATTTATGTGAACTCAGGGTTTTGCTTTTTTCCCTTGCCTTCCTCCCCTTCAAACCTACATTGCTTCCTCAGATATTAAGACAGCCATAGGTAACATACAAAGGACCTTTCAGAAAATTCCAGTCTCCAGCATGACCTCAAACACAAGGAAAAATAAAGAAATGTAGCCTGAAACACAACTGCTCTTTCAGCATGAGCATAAAAAACCAGACAACTGCTCACATACATTTAAAAAGAACTCAATAAGTCTCTTCAAGTAAAGCAATATATAGAAGTTAACACAAGTCATTTTGAAGTTAGAGTTGATGATAGTTTAAGTAAAATGTAAGAGTTTCAGGACAGCACCTGTATGGATCATTTGATCAGACCAAAGGTTATTTTTACCTCTTAGCAACATGTGTTTGTGGGAGGTTAGAAACAGTAAATGAGAAATCATCTACAGTCAGGCTCTGATGCTATTAAACGAAAAAAGGTATTTCTCAGAAACCAAATGCATGAGTTCCAACTAGTCACAACCTCTGAGCAAGAAATGTCTGCAAACCACCTATCAGCAGGAGGGCTAGTCAGAAGCCTTTTAAAAGACCTTTCCAGATGGACAGCCAAGAAACTGCAGGAAGCAACCAACTAGCAACCTCTTCACCCATCTTTACAGGTAACTGCATTCTCCCATTTAGGACCAATACAAAATTCAGTTTATTTTTAGTGAAAGACAGACAGATGGAAATACCAAGACTGAGAGACATTAAAAAACCACATATGTACTGTTTAGAAGTTTGTCAGTTGATTACATGGTCCAGCTGTTGTTTTGAACTTGTAGGTCTAGAGTTATTTTTAATTGGACAGGTATATAAAAACATTTTGCAATTCACTGTACATGTTTTGTTGTAACTTCAAGCAGAAGTGGGTTTTTGTGTAGAACCTCCGACAGCCCAAGTATCTGCAAAGTTCACATAATCTTTCCTCTGCATCAGTTTTATTTTTTAGTTATCTGAATCGCTGCCATCTGACATAAATTGACCAAAGCAGAGAAATTCACAGTCAAATAAAAATCTGGGCTCTGTCCTCAGTTCAAGCCACAGTCTAATAGCATATAAAAACCACATTCTTTTACTTATGGTCTGAAATAACTGACAGTTCAAGCAGAACTTAAGGCTAAAATCTGACCGGGTCACCCCAGTCTCAACTCATTTCTTTGAATCCAGTCACTAAAACTGTTTGATCAGAGTGATCTCACTATTAAACAGTTCAATACACCAGGTGAAAGGACCAAAACCTACAGAGCAATAATTGAAAACAAGATGGTTTAGATTTTTAACACTAACTGATATTAACAAGATTACCTCTGGTATTTTCAGAGCAAGGAGCATACAAACGTGTAGACATGCTAAACCATGGTACCATTTACTTTCACTACTTCAGTTCTCATGCTGGAAACACTGAAGAACAGTTAATCACAAGCCCATGTAATCATCTCCAAGGTTTCTACATTCCTATTGTGTTTTTTCAGAAGTCTGAAGATACAAGATTAGCAATGCAGTGACCAAAATGTAGTAAGTTCAGAACGGAAATGCCCCTAACTACAATTAAACTTGGGCACTGTTTTATATTGCTAACCTCTCCACAGGTCATTAAGCAAAACATCACTCTAGCTTATTCAAGACCCAGGAAAACTGATGTACAGAGTCACGTTTGTATTCAGGTCCTTGACAGATCTCCTTTTGTTATTTATTTATGCCATCCAGCATGAAGGCATCAGTACTTTCATTCCAGTCAACTGCATTAATCACTCAAAGGCCTCTCTGACAAACTGAGTTGCTTGTCTCGTCAAGACTTTTCTGAGGGTGAAAAGAAAGTAAACCAAAACCTCTTCATCAATGGCAGATGTAAACAGCTCATAAAGAAAACAGTGACGCAAAAATAACCGGAAACGGAAAGTAAACTTTCTCATACCTTAAAACATGGAGGAACACACAGGAAGAGAGAATTCCTGACTTTCACAACCAATAGAAACGTTCACTCTCAGGAAGCCTACAGCTCCCTTTTCACTCTGCAGCATGGGACAGAAACTACAGTGCTATCTCTTAATCAGAAAAACCCATGTAGGAGTGAAGGCAAATTAATGGATCACAGTTTAATACAGATACAGAGTAAATGTTTTACAGATTTACATCACAGGGTTTGAGGAGCCATTTAGATCAGCTAGCTCTTTACCAGAATATTGTATCACAGCTGAATCTTTGAGGTCTTTCAGAAAATTCCTGAAATTCTCATTTGTAACAAAAAAACCCAAAACAAATGAGACTGTTCCAAAATAATACAAATCCATCTCCATTCGGTGCAATAGTTCAAAATCCTTTAATTTAGTGAATTGAGGAGCCTCAATAAAGGGCAGCTCCAGCACAGCAGGACAACATAACGTTCTGTCACTGGCAGGTAACATTTAATGTCTAACAGTACAAGTCCTAAATGAGAACTGTACTACACACTTGTATTTTTTGTTATAGATTGCAGTGTAATTACTGGCTTAAACTACCTTCATCAAGGACAGAATCTGAAACTTCAGGGAAAGAAAGGCAGAACTGCTTGTGAAATTAGGAAGTCTAGACCCTCCAAACAACTTTCACTTCAAGCTTAAAGGGAAGAAACTATGCTGAAAGGCATCATTACAACCTTAACACAGGTTAGACTAACACTGACATACACAGCACAATTTCAAGGTAAACTGTCAGAGTTATCACACAATCACAGAATCTTTCAGGTTGGAAATGATCTTTAAGATCACAGAGTGCAACCATTAACCCAAATGTCTCAAGGCCACTGTTAAAGTCTATCCCTAAGCTTCAGATCTGCATGACTTTTAAAAACATCCAGGGATTGCAATGCAGCCCCCTCCACGAGCAGCCTGTTCCAAGGCCTGATGACCCTTTCCATGAAGATGTTTTGCCTCATGTCCAACCTGAACTTCCCCGGTACAACCTCAGGCCATTTCCTCTTCTTCTGTCACTTGTACTTGTGAGAAGAGACCATCTCTACAACCTCATTTCTGGTAGCTGTAAAAAGCAATAAGGTGCCACAGCTGCCTCCTTTTCTTCAGACTGAACAGCTGCAGCTCTCTCACATGTTCCTCATAAGGCTTGTTCTCCAGATCCTTCACCAGTCTTGCTGCCCTTCTTTGGGCCCACTCCAACACCTCAATGTCTTTGTACTGAGGTGCCCAAAACTGAACACAGCTACTACACTGGTGCTCTTGCTATGAGTAACAAAACTACCTACTGTGAAAAATTGGGATGGAAGTAAAGGTTGACAAGAACTCAAACAAAAACACTAATTTGATGAAACAGCTTCTCAACTCTGAGTCTAATCATTCATGACAAATTACTGGGAAAATACAAAATCAGACTAGCACATCAGAATAGAAATGAGAAAAAATTATTCTAAAGATAACGTTTATGATACAAACTCTAATTTGTCAGTAAATGTACTCAGAAGCTGAACAGAAAAACATCCAAAACCCAGAATGAAACAGTAGCATGGAACAGCCATGCTCCATACAGAAACTCACTGGAAAAAGGAACATGATTTTGTAGCTTCAAATGTATTCACAATGAAGATCTGAACCGTCTGTTGCAAGACCTGAACTTACTATTGCACAATGAACCACAGGGAAAACACACATATTGAACCAGAAGAGTCACAGTGGCTTTACTACGATTGGATATTTAGACCACAAATACTCCATCCAGGACTATAACCTTGGTTACATTCCATTCACGAAGTTAGTGGCATTTCTTGATAAAGCAGGAAAGCTGAACATTCTCAGAAACAGGAAGAGAGAAGCAAACTTCAACTTATAGAGTATATTTATCTATTAAAAAAACCACAACTGGATTCTACAAATCTCATTCTGGGCTTTTAGCAAAGAATGAGCTTGTAGCAAAACAGTGTGGCAGTGAAGTGGTACCTGATTGCTCAGGGCTAAGGAACTGGAAATGTGACATCTAACAGGTCACTGCTCACAAGATGTGCAACACTTAGCTCACATTCTACCAATGGACAATGACCGATCAGGACAATCTGCTTCACTTCTGAAGGTAGAATCAAACCAAGTGTTGGCCACCTTATAACCGATTTAATGGGTAAAATTATCTTTAGTTAGGTACCCTCTCAAACAGGTGATTAAATTCATGCGTGACATGAAATACCATTACATCTGAGCAGCTATCAAAGCATAACCAGAACATCATGCCGTGACCAATGATCTTAATACCAGGAAATCTGCAAGATTCATTCGCTTGAATTTAATTGTGACCTACAAATCTGTCATCAACAGGAACAAGGACCAGCTTCAAGTGCTGATCTCACCATAAGGGAATATATGAAAAATCAACAGAAACTGTGTTCGTGTGCACGTGTACACATATTATGATGTGTAAAATCAAGAAGGACACTTTGATTTAGAAGTACAATGAAAAACTGGTAAACTAGGACAAGAAAAAACACCTGGAGCAAAAATATGTATCCAGTTAGAAACCCAGCAAAACTTATAACTGGCCTGTGGATGGCTAATACCACAACAGCATTAATTAGGCAAGTATCAAGAAGTTCCACAAAACTTCAAAAAAGATAGTGAAGATGACATCTGCACAACGCAGAGCACAGTAACTCATTGCATGGTTTTCATTAAATTCTCCGAATTCAACTATTAGAGACCCAGCTGTAAAAATAGAAGAATTCATACGATTTGTTATGAAAATGACCAGGAAATTATACCCAATATAGAAAAAAGAAAATATCTGCAACCAAATCGCCACTATTTTAAAGCAATAAGAGCAAACTAGGTTACAGGCAGATTCTTGCCAAATTTGGGGTTCACATCACAGCTACACTCAGGTAACATGCCTATTCCCCTCAAAAACCTTTTCCAGGGAATAAGCAAAGGATTTTAAAAGACAAATTGGTTCTGACCAAAATGCTGCCACACAAAACCCAATTTGGTTTATTTTACATACAATCATCAAAGCCTTGTAAGGCTTTGCCTTAATTTTTCAAAGCAATATTTTACTATAATAATACCTGGTATTTAAGGTTAGTTTTCCTACCTCAAGGTCTGCCCAACAGTGAACATTCAGCAAGAGGTATCACACTGAAGCTGGCATTCATACAACATACTCAGGAAACTCTGCGTCCAAACAGTTATAGAAGAAAGTAAAACCCCAAAGTCTCTTTAGAAGCTGTTCATCAAACAATACAATTCCAATTAATTTTGCAATTGTAAACAACAAAAAATTGAGAAGCAAAGAGTCATCATTTTAAACACCAGCTTCAGTTCTGGCCACTGGAGTCTTCAAAGATCCTGCAGTACAACTTTGAGCACAGTGTGGGCAATGTTTAAAATGAGCTTAATGAAAATTAGGATTAAAAAAAGATTATTGAAAAAAAACCACAGCCAACAAAGAAGGAGACTTTCTAACTGAAGCCAAGTAGTCACACAAATCTGTACTTCAAACTGTCACTTGGAAGCAAACCACCAGTCAGTTGGTGATTAGTGATCTTCCACATCCTGAAGAGATACTGCTTTCGACAGAAAGATCTCCAGAGTTCATCTGTTCTGCCTTCTCACTAAACCTGTATCAACCTGTACCCACAAAAAGGAGCAATATCCTATTGGCGAGGCATTACTCCATCTATGGAGATAACTCCAGAGGAATGTGCTGTCTCTAGGAACATCCTGGCTCACCTCTGAGTTCCACCAGTTTGCTACTTTTCATTTTCTCTGTTAGTTCTCCTGAATTCAGCATATTTTGTTTCGGCATCCCTGCCAGTTACAGGTAAGTATTAAAGCTATGAGTTTTAATACTCTGAAGACAGCAGTAAACTGCACAGACTCAGTACTTGAAAGGCAGTAAACTGGGGGTTTTAAGGTTATAAAATGCTTCAAAGAAGTTTTAATTCTGTGCTTGACTGAAATCTCACAATGTTGTCAACAGAATGCCTGTAATTATTTTTTATTTAGAGAAGAGATTTTGATTCCTAAGGGACCCATATCTATATTACACAACAGTTGAACTCAAACAGCTTTTCTTTACAAAAACAGTAGCCTGGAAGCTGAAAAGAACTGTCAGACCTGGCCCAAGCCCACTGGCACAGCAGTACCAGATGGGTGGTCAGATGCCACCAAGTGGGCTGCAGCCAAGGTCACAGTACGGAACATGGGACAGTTTTCAAAGGATGAGAGAATTGGAAGAACTGAGTTATTCTGAAGAAGCTGTAAGCAAAAAAAGGAGGCAGGGCACAGTTAAGAAATAAAAAAAGGCTTTGGTCATTCTTTTCCATAAGCTTTTTCTTGCTAAGATATGTATGTTGGTGCAGATACCCCTGTCAAGGAAAAGCTCCACAACCAATAACTCAATGATGCTACCAAGGAGGCTCAGAACTGACTGGAAAGGTCACACCAAAGGCCAAACAACTAAATACTGTAGTGGCAGGGGCAGTATAGAAACTTTAATTAACAAAGGATTTCAAACCCATAGGAGATCAACAAGGACTAGAAACATCCCATAATGGTTTCTACTAAATTATACTGCACATTCATAGGTTATTTTTCACTTAATTCTTCTTCCTATTCTGCCACATGAATAATGACTTTGTTCCTAGCTTTAAATTTGGAGCTGGTGAGGAAGACATCAGACTAGACAAGAACAAGTATCTGTGAGCTTCTGAGGCTCTTGGTACACACTGGTTGGCTTCATAAAAACAACATCCTAGAAAATTAAACTGAATGGGTATTTCTAACAGGATTCGTTCACCAAAATACAGCAATATCAAACCAGTTTAAGTTTTCTACAGTAAACAATCCATTTTAAATCAGAGCTTGCATTTTGTTCTTCACTATAACTTCAAGTCTTACAAAACGGTCCTTTCCTTTGCATTTGTGCCAAAAAGCCATATTTAACCCAAAATATCTGAGTGTGCATATCATTGCAAATGACATGCTATGACTACAGTGCATGACACTTTAAGTTGTAATCAATAGGCGATCTACAAGGCTAAAGCAACAATTACAAAATGAAACCATTTCCTACAGAAGTTTCCAACGAGCTTTCAGAGTTGAAGCTACCACAGAGTTGTTCAAGAAATAGCATCTACTTGGGTGTTGGTTCAAATCACATGTTTCCAGCGTAATTTCAATACAAGAACAACAAAAGAGGGAATTTCCTGATTCAGTGCCTGGAAAAAAGACGCAGTGTTTGTTGCATACCTCATGACACTAAAATAAAGAGAAACACACACACCCATTACTTAAGCAAGTTAATTATATTAATAACAGACGTAGCTACCATTTCACAACTAATTTTAACTGTACGCTATTAACCGTGTCAGTATTATTTCTGCAAATTTTCTTTTCTTTTCTTTAGCAACTGACTTAAGGATGCACTTCGCTCCAAAAAAACCTTCATAGCAGAAAAATACAGAGAACATGCCTTGGATTTCAAACAGACCAAACATTTAGGGTGAGTTCTCATGTGTTTCAACAACTATCATGTACTTTAAGAGATTAAACACAATTAGGAAAGAAGCAGCATACCATGGCAAACTTGACATTTTTTCGACCATTTAGTGTTTTGGATGTAGAATTAGTTGCTTTAAACCACTATTTACATGTCTTCTTTTCAAAGCATCAAGAAGGAAGCTCAGTTTAATGAGCATTTTTCTCTGTTTTGTGTCTTGTGTTAGTTACATTTAATGTAAATGACAGAACACCTGCAAATTAGCAACTATATTTACAGAAAAGACTGCAGTGGCATTAGAGGCCCCCAGTAAAGTAATTTTACTGAAATTGACTCAAAGAATGAATTACAGAACAAAGCTACGGGCCATGGCTGAACTGGAGCCACTTCCAAAGCAACACCCCCAACCACATCAACACAGACGAAGAGCATCCATGTCCCAAGCCTGCTTCAGAAACCATGCTCTAGGCTACTCAATTCAACTACACAGCCTTATGTACACACAAATGTAAAAGCCAGCTTCACTGGCCCAACAGATGCCCAGGAAGTCACCACATGCTGCTATGGGCAGCCCCATCATCTCCAGGGCAGGGACAGACAGCATCTCATCAGCCAGGGAATAGGCATCTTATGGAGTATATTTATGCTTTACACATTTACTGTTACAGAACTGTATCACAGCATCAGGTAAAGACCTCAAACCAAGTCAGATTACACTATTCAAAAGAAAGAACAGAGCAGTAATCACAATTCTATAAATCACACTTTGCATTGCAATCGTTACCAACAAAAGCAATCAGTAATAAACTACTTCATCCTCACTTTTAAAATAGACACACTTTTTCGAGGCACAGTATGAACTCACAGCACTGAAACAAATCCATTTCTTTCCCCTGCCCTTCACCAGTTGAGCTATTATTTTCTTAAAACATTTCCAAGTATTTGGTTTGTATACTTAGGCGTTGAAAGGATAGAATTAGATGTGGGTTTAATTTAGAAAAGTAATGCAAATTCTGCCAGCAATCTTCCAAACAATGGCACAAATGCATGCAAAGCAAGATTTTCTGATCAATATCTCATTTTCCACCTAACTGTGGACCAGGTTTTCTTCTCAACACTCAGTTTTCCACAGTTCTAAGTACAACTGCACTGGACTGTACTACAGGCAAATGTAAGACCACCACTGTAATTTTACACATTTTCTGCTCCAATACATTACTAAATCTACTATCTGCACTTTAAGTGCCTTGCTTTTCATGAGAAAAACTTGTGAGATAAAATTATATCCTCTTCTACAATAACAGTTTAGCAAAACAGTTCCTTCCCTCCTCCCTTTTGCCTGTAGATAGCAGAAACCTAAATTTTATTTAAGACTAAACGGTTTTGTACCAAGCAATGAATAACATACTCAGACACAAGATCACAAAGGAACCTATAATCGAGTTCCAAAGGAAGAAAGCAACCATCAAATTTTAAAATTCTAACTCTTTGTAATCCAAAGAAAATTTTAAGTAACATACAACAAGTTTTCACCAATTTGATTTTGATTTCTAGCTCCACCAATAGCACTGTTATGTAACATGCTAAATGCACACACTGACTGAGCAAAACAGTCATTTTATCGATGACAAAACATTGTCATCAAGTTAATCAAATTACAAAAGATAGGGGTAGACAGAAATAAAAGAGACAGCTAGCTGTTATAAAGCACTTCAAGTATTATTTTAACCAGCAGCATGTCAAAACAGAGTCATGTATCCTGTAGAAACATATCCATTACATCCAAATCTCCCCAACCTTGGTAACAGTCTAGTACTGTACAAGTACTCAAAAAATATAGGGGAAAAAGAGGAAATCTGATGTGCTAGAGGGAATGATGGCAATCTGGGCCATTGCTAGAGCCTAAATGAACTGTTCTGCAGGGCATTATTCCATACTAACTACAGTTTTCCCTTCTCTAGTTCACAGGGAAGACATTGTTTACATTTGGTTTTCACTGCAACCATACAAACTCCAAAGGTTTGTTTAAATTAAGGCTTTGATTTTGTAGCACAGTTTTGTGGCCACAGAAGTGCGGGATACAACATACACAGGATGCTGCTGCCTGTGCAAGGGAAGATTCCAGCTTTAATTTAGGATCCCAGTTTGCTGTATTGCACTCAACTATTCAACCTTTTTGTTCAAACACAAATCAAAGTACTGCTATGATGTAATACTCACAAAACACACTTTAGATTAGAGCCACAAACTTTTAATGTAGACCACAGAAACTACACAGTTCTCGTTCTTTGTTCTCCTCCTCACCTCCTTGCATTTCGGACAATATATTCACTTTAAAACACTCTGGATTTAACAGTTTAGAAGAGAAAGATACCTATTTTCCTCATCAGATTATGCAAAACATATTTATACCATCAGCACAGACTTTAAGAACTACATCACTACACTTCTAATGATTACCACTCTAAACCAAAGACAGACACTTACCTACTACCATGAGTGTGAACTCAAATCCTCTCTTCACAGACTTCCGGTAAACTTGGTTTGGAAGATTTGCAAACCCCACATATCCTTCAAGGTTCTTCTGTTGCTAAGGCAAGAAATATTCAGGAAAAAATAAGGTAAAACTTGCAACTCATTACTTTGCTTGTACCTCTTATTTAATGTTTGCTACATTTTCACAGAGCATACAAACACAAACAGATTAGATAACTGTTCCAACGTCCACTTGAAAAGCAGGTGAATAGTGTAAATGTGGTGTTCTCACATTCCCAAGAATTGTGGTGGCACTGATGGGAACTAACTTGACATCCTCTACTTCTGCATCACAAAAACCATGTTAAATCTAGATCTACACTGATACAGCATTGCAACAAACCCTCCATTAAAGACAAAACACCAGCTGCCTTGTACAGTGAATTAAGTTATTCAAAATATTGCCTGCTACAAAGGGAGTGAGGAAGACTGTATATAAACCATCACTTAGCACTACATCAAAGTGTTGAAGGTGCTTAAATGCCTCTCCCTCACTGTGTAACACCCACTGATTGCCCAGACATTGCCCAAGTTACTTTTAAACCATTCTTCCAGTAGAATTATAAAAATGTGTTTGATTTCACAGCAGCTCTGAGGATTCTTGTAAGATAAGACAGCTCAGTTCTTTTACTGAGAATCTAAAAATACTTCCTGAGACAACTGTCTACTTAAAGCCACACAGGGTACTGCTTCTCCTGGAGCAATGATTTCAAGTTTTAAGACAAAAATCACAGAATGGCAGGGGTTGGAAGGGACCTCAAAAGATCATCTAGTCCTATCCCCTGCCAGAGCAGGATCACCTACATTAGGTCACAAAGGAACACGTTCAGGCTGGTTTTAATACCTCCAGAGAAGGGGACTCCACAACCACTCTGCTCCAGTGGTCTCTCACCCTCATCGTAAATGTTCCAAAGTTGAGAGAACATGTTTCGATACCACCTCTGCTTCAAAGTTTTGAGAGGTATGTATATTCACATAGCTGAAGTGCTGCCTCCAAGCTTAAATTGCCTAAGATTATCTTCAAGAGGAATTCTAAAAAATATTTTAAAACACAAATCTGCTCTGCTACCAGCATTACTGCGGCAGAACATCCCTGTGATGGATAGATGACAGCTAATTTAAGTTTGGTTTGTGGTGGATTCAGGCTTATCGGGATGTTTTCTCTAAAACTGACATTATAAACTTAGTACATTATTAATCCATAGAGTTTCATTTTCTTTTAATTACACTAAACATCCACTGCAAGGATATAAAAAACAGTACTCCAATTAAAGCACTGAATGCAAGAAGAACCGGCTTCTCTACAATCCAACAGCGCTAGTCAATCAATTGACTTTCTGCTGTAAGTCACACAACTGATTTCTCCATCTGACAAACAAAAATGAAGGCAGCACTGCTGAACTCATTAACTCATACAGTGTAAGAACATCTAAGAGCAGCCAGCTAGAGCCAGATGCTGCAGTTTCAACTTCAAATACACACAAAGCAACGTTATTACTTCTCTAAATGGAGGAACACTTGCTTTGTGTCATCAAGTTGAAACAAAAAAAACCAGCCAGGAATTTAAGTATTTGTTTTACTTTGCCAACCTTTTACTGCAGCTACACATGAGGCATAAAATCCACCTCAAAGCCCTGAGTAGGAGCCAGTGCTTCAAAGACATTACATGATAGGCAGGTGGCTACTCTTAAAGATATTAGACTTCCTTAACAGTACAGGTCCTTAACAACTATTAAGTGAATGCAACTGCTATTCATCCTACCAGATGTACATCTAATCACAGACACTCCTTATAGTTCTAATTGTCAAGCACCTTCATCTTTTAAAGCCTACGTACCTTTCAATGTGTGTCATGCTCGCCAGAAACAGCTCAGCCCTTCATAGTTTTGCCACTACGAACTTTAAAGAGCGCCGAGTAGGAAATGCTGAACAAGAATGGATGGAAACTTTGGGGTTGTTTGCTCTGTTAAGTGGGTCCATAGCATTTGCACCCACAAATTTTGGATAAACCGCAGTGTTACTGACCAGAAAGATGTACAAAGTGTTATGGTTTGCTTTAATGCAAAAGGGAGCATTTAAACTCCCCAGTAAAGAGCCTTTAAAAAAACCCTGAAGTCGAACACCAGATTCAGATTTGTGGTATGTCAACTGCAATTAAATGCAAAGCTTTCAACGTTCTGATTTCTAAACAGTTGCCTTTGTTCCACACTTGCTACTTTTGAGCAAACTGAAACAAACTGCAAATTGAGTTTCTAAAATTCCTGCAACAGCTTTTGAAAGAAGTTACTTATTACTTTCTTTTGTTGGAACACTGACTTCCACTGTATTTGTCATGGTTCCAGGCAAGATCTCACGTTCCTAATACTTGCAATAGCTTCCTCTTAACCTTTCTCCCTTTCTGATTTCCAACCAGCTGCTACCCAAGCTTGGTTTCAGTTTACCTACTGAAATCCTACTGCTTCTTGTATTCCCATCATAATACATCTGTACCAAAGTAATACTTACAGCTACTTTGTAAACAACACGTTTCCACCATTTCCAGTGTTGAAGGTATCAGTAGAATACATCCAAAGGTAGTCCAGTAAAACAATGGGTTTGAACCATTGCAGCAACGAGTCAACACAGATGCAGCAGCAATCCAGTGAGAGAAACCAGGGCGGTGGGAGGAGGGAAGGAAAAGCAAAGAAAAAGTTACTTCCATTTGTCCAAAGTTATCCACAACACTTCTCATCCAGTATGCTTAGTGCACAGTGGTTTACATTACCTTAATTTAGCTTATTTCATACATGACAGCTTTATTTCATGACAACACACAACATGACCTCCATGCCATTTAATGATCAATACAAGTAGCTATTTAACAGCTTTTTTTGCTTTAATTATTCAGCGTGATTGTTATTTACCACCATAGCTGTTGTTTACCACATAGCTTGTTGTGCTATCTGAACCTGTAACAGGTTCAAGGATGTTTATTTCCTTCAGACAAACATTACATGTTCACCAGAACACAATCTCATTTCACCACACTACCGCACAACATTTCTGTTTTGGAGTGGGGAAAGGTACAAAGATCAAAGTTATCACTGTGAATGTATCTCAGGATTTTGCATTTCTCTGTCACTTTACCACATTCAGTGAAGAGTGTCAATGCACTTCATTAGCAATACATTAGAGCACAGCTACAAATTTGAGTATAACTGTCACATTCAACAGCCTGAAAATAAAGAACTAATTAGGGGGCATAAGTTAAGTGTCTGCTCAGCATCATCTAACTCTGGATGACAAGAGACCTATGCTAGCTCTCCAATGTGGCACTTACAATACTTCAACTACAAGCACAAAGACCCTTTAAATATCTGTTTTTTTCAGTAAAGAGAGAATCATAGAATCATTTAGGTTGGAAAAGACCATAGAGCCCAACCATTAACCCAAGTGTCTCAAGGCCACCACTAAACCCTGTCCCTAAGCTCCAGAACTACACAACTTGCAAACACATCCAGGGACAGCAACTCAACCTCTGAATCACAGAGCATTACGGATTGGAAGGGACCTTTAAAGATCATCTAATCCAATCCCTCTGCAAGAGCAGGATCACCTAGACCAAGATGCACAACAACATATCCAGAATTTACCTCCTCTCATCACCTGTGCACTGAGCACTTCAACCATCATTTTGTATCAAGTCTTCTGGAATTTTAAGCCCTTGACTTGCCCATCAGCTCTGCTCTAAGCACAAATGAAGCCAATCTACACAAACAATTATATATTTGGCCTCAGCTGACTCGTGATGCGCATGCTTCTGTGCACTCAGTGGTACATTAATGTAGTCCTCCCCCAAGCAAAATGTCAAAGCCCTCATAAACCAGCTGCAGAGCTGGAGTTTTTAGATCCATCATCTGAATCAATGGATTGCCTGCCAGCAGCAAACTACTGTCACTACGCAAATGGGTGAAAAGAGAGAAAGGAGGCAACATCAGCAGCTTCCCGAGGAGTTTTAAGGAAGAATAAAAAAAAAAAAATATATCTTTTCTGTTTTTTCTACCAAGTCTCTCTGTTACTGCCCAGAAAGCGTAATTTATATCTGCATAATGAAGTCATTCTTCAGATACTACTGTCTGCGCCACAGGAGGACAGTCTCTGAGATAGGGACCACTGTCTGACCAAACAGCGCACCTTAGCCCTCTGATCAAGGGACGATGCAAGTCCAAGGTGAGCTAAAGCCATTTTCTACCTCTGCCACATACAAACTCAAGTTGAGCACACAATTCACACAACTACACAGGTTAAGTGCAGCTGCTGTGCACTGACAGTAACCAGCATCCTGCTGCGTTATATTATGCAAACTCCAAATATTAGCAAAGGTAGTTGGAGACAAAAACAAAAAAGATGACAAAACTGAAAGGCAATAGGACATTATGGGGAAATCACAGTCCTGTAGAGTCAAAGTCGGCCCTGGAGTTTTCAATCAAATTTATTCCAAGAGAAAGAAATGCAAAGTTTGGGCTTCCCACCTCCCCGTCTAGTGACCTTCAAGGAATCATTATTTTAAAAAGGCTCAAGAAGCATTACCAAAACCCCAACAACCGTTAAAATCTGACCACAACTACTAGCAACATAATATAAGTCCTGGAAAGGGCACATATCCATTGCATCAGGCACATGCTAGCACTGTTACCTGTCAACAACAATAAAAATAAATAGTGATCACTTGTAACTGATTTCACAGACTGGGAACAGGAAGCACATCCTGGGCATTATATCTGCTGTGGAGTCAGTCTGCTCTATCTAGACACAGAGCGAGTTTCATTTATACACTCTTTACTCTGAAAAGACAGATATTGAAGCTGCCAAAACCTAATAATCTGAGCTTGTTCTAACAGTGACTAAAATAAAGCTAAAACTATCCCTTTAAAACTTTCAGCTAATTCCTGCATCCTCTTTAGCAGCAGTACTGCTACTGTTTCCTACTACCATGCTACAAGTAAGATGAGTTCAGAGTTTCTAGTTTTAAATAGAAAGATGAGCCTATAAAACACTGTACTCACATTTTCTCCACTATACCTGACACCATATTTTCTTCTAACAGTGATAGCTGTTTGGAGTCTACACATCACTATCCAAAAGCCTCTAAAACCTCCTAAAAGGCCTAGGGATTTACATTATCAACACCTTTGACCAAAACCCCTAAAATTACTTAACTTATTTTTGTTCTCAAAAAAAAGTAAGATATGCACAATCCATACTAAATAAAAAATTTAACAAATAAGGAAGTAATATAAAAGGGGGAAACCATCAGCTCTAGTAGTAAACTTACACTGAACATCTAGAAACACATTTCTCCTTTCACTATTCAGAGTTAAGTGAAAACATCTGCTAGGTCAGTCAACGTCTGCTATAATATGAATGGTAGAAGTCTAGTAGTGATGGAAAGAAAATCAGCTCTTTCACTTCCCTGCCTGCCCACCCCCACCCCCAAAAAACAGGCGTCAGCTGCAGACAGCAAAAACCTACTAGAAGTCTTCTTTTATCATGAAACAACGTGGCTTCCAAGAGTGAATCTAGAGTCTTGCCTACATTGAAAAAAAAAGATAAATCAAAACTACTCTTATAAAGGATCCAATAAAAGAAAATTATTCCAATGCATAACCACACATTATGAAATAAGCAGTCTCAAATCAATTAAGTCAATAATCAATTTGAGTCACTGTTCCAATGTTTCTCAGTACCTCAGTGGGCATAGTGAGTGAATACAGGTGCACTTTTGGACCTCTTCTCTTCCTGTGCCAGACACAATAATCTGGTTTATTATAAGATAGTGCTGAAGCACATGGAGGGTCTAAGAGCAAAAGG
This sequence comes from Rhinopomastus cyanomelas, assembly GCA_013400115.1. Classification (NCBI taxonomy): domain Eukaryota; kingdom Metazoa; phylum Chordata; class Aves; order Bucerotiformes; family Rhinopomastidae; genus Rhinopomastus; species Rhinopomastus cyanomelas. The sequence continues at coordinate 101,360 of VXBP01000441.1, read as the reverse complement.
CTTTTTCAAGAAGGATTTTGTGCTATGAAGACCAAGAAGAAACAACAGCAGAGTCCATCTGTGGAGGTACAGCCAATGTATGAGTTTACCCTTGACTACAATTAGCTGGACAAATAACTCCTTACAAAAAAAGTAAAATTCTTCTGCATTTTAAATACAATTTTCAAGTACCAGAATACAATTTTAATGCTTCTTGTTGTTTTTCTGCATTTCCCTCTTTATTCTGGATTTTAATAAGAAGCCTCAGTCTGCCTGCAGAAAGCAGTGCACAAGCACCATCATACAGTAACTTGCCTCTAACTGAAATGACCAACTTGGAAATCAAATTTGACAGTAAAGTGACCAATTATCTTCCACTCCATAAAGTTGAGGTCAAAATTACGACAGCAAGAAATTCCACAGGAGACAGCAAAGCTTACAGAAAGAGGTCACCAAAACAGCACTCAAAAAATGAGCATCAGAAACACAGCAGATCAAGCATCAACCACACATCACTGCATGTGTCTATCACCATCTTCTAACCTCCCTTCCTAACTCCTCCTCTATAGTTTTGCTGTCATCAAGCATTTGTTCCAATACAAACACTAAGCCAAGGGTTGAAGATGAAAGATGCAAAGGAAAAACACTCAGGGGAAAAAAGGTATGAAAGACTCCCAGATTCCTCCAAGAAAAAGCACACAAAAAAACTCCAAAAAAACAGCCAAATAAAAAATTATCTGTAATCTGCTTCATAGTTAACATGTCTCTTGTCTATTTCATTTGTAGAAGTTACCCAAAGAAATGTATATACAAGATTTTTAAAGAATTTTTCAACAACTACTACAACTGGTGTGAGCTTTCAGGCAGTTCTCTCTCACACTACTTCTATCTCCAACGAAACCAGCTAAACCATGGATTTGAAGAGACCTGGCATTAAGGAAACGGAAATTTTCCACAAAATAGGTTTTTGTACTTCAAGCTGGAGACCAAGAGTTTTCCTCAGCCCTGGAAACAAAGTACAAAGAAGCAATAAAGCGGGTGGGTGATAAGACTAAACCTATAAAGCATTATTCATGTGAAAACAAAAAAATCCCAAGTAATGCAAACTAAATCACCTGATTCCCTTCCTCTTCCACCTCAAACCCGTGGATGAAGCAGCAGCATCTCTCTACCCAGAAGTACAAAAGTGACTTTCTCAGGACAACTTCATTCCTTCAATTCAGTAATTCAACTGAGGGACTTGGGGAAAAGGCATCTGCAAGTGTTCTACACCTTGAATACCTATAAAAGCATGATAATACAATTGGGGAGCTTATTCTTCTCATCAAGCAGCCATAACGATGGCAAGAGGAGAAATTGCATTTTTACATTTCTAATCTCAAGGGCTACTATCAGATCCAGTAAAGTTTCTTGAACGTGTAGGCGCAGAAATGCTAACGAGAGGTAAATCGTTCATGAAGAAATCCTCAAGCGTGTTCAACACATTCAAAGTGAAGTGTTCCCCTTGAAAGTCATGAGAAAAAAAATCACCATATTCCATTTCTAGTGCTTCTGTTAACACGAGAAATTCTCATTTAGAGTAACTAGGGTGAAAGGCTTCTGCCATACATTTCCGTACAGTGGATGCAACTTTTCCCCATATGGAAACCATCTGGCTTTCTGTATATTCTGCTCCCATAATACACTTCTCAGTTTCTATGCTGAACACCTCAAGTTCTGACTCACACAAGGCCTGTAGGTTTCACCAAGTCAGACATTTTAAGCTAAAATGTCAAGAGACACATCTCCATCACTTCTCTAAGTTTTATTGTATTTTTGTGCAGTAGCAAATTAGGGGCGCTTGAAAAGTTACTTTGTAACCTGAAGCAGGTTTGCATCTTTTTCCTTGGCATTCATTTCCCCCAGCAGCATTGTATTTTAATGCCACCAAAAGGCAGAAGTTAGAATTTTAATCACAAACTTAATTCCCAAATACTTTGAAATCATGATTATGTTTCAATACTTCTACTACAAGGTTCAAAAGCTACCAGGAGAGATTCTTAAGGATATATTATGAAATTACTAATACTTAGAGGATTTTTATTTTTTGCTATTTCCATACTGAGTAGTTCTGTACTTGTAATATAAAGAATTCTAATGGACTATGAAGATTTTTAAAAAAAAAGATACAGGTGCTGTTTTAAAAATTTATGCCAACTAATAAAAGCCCCTCCACGTGTTAATCTTCAATGGTTTAAAACACAGCTGGCTGGCTGGCTGCATGGGTTTTTTAATTATCTTGATTTTTAAGCTAGAGAGATATCACAAAAAGATAGCTCCCAATGTAATTACTGGATAAGGAACATATAAGTAAAACATGAGATTGTTTCCTTCTGGGTCACAGTGGCAACTGATATGGCAGAATGGACCATATTGATAATAAAATGGTCCAAACTGCTAATAAAATGCATCATATGGGTTTAGTATTAAGATTATTACACATATAACTGGCACAAATTATCCCTCATCTGTAGTGAGTTGGCAGTTACAGATCCTAAGTTTTGATTGCATTTAATCCATTTCTCCATTTTGCAAGTCGTTTTGGTTCTGGAGCATGTATTACATGGTCCAACACTTACACTGGCCATCCTGCATGATTATCCTATGAAAGCTAAATCCACTCCATACCTATAGCAATGAAGAACTGAATGCAAAGAAAAGCAGTCACATTTCCTAAGGGGATCCTGGTTGCTTTGCAACTATGGCCACATGAAATTCATTCAGTGACAAGGTTAAAGACCATCCTTTCAGCATTTCTTCAGGGAAGCTCTGTCTTGCTCATTTTCATAATTTTCTCCAAAACACACCTCTTGCATACATTTCAACAGCCAAGATGTCAGCATCCCTTCATTACTGATGAATTAACACTCAAATCATAGAACGATCTGGATTGGAAGCGATCTTGGAGATCATCTAGTTCCTGCAATGGGCAGGTACACCTCTCACTAGACCAGGCTGCCCAGAGCCCCAACTAACTTGGCCTTGAACACTTCCACAACCTTCCAGGGGAACATGTTCCTGTGTCTCATACCACCCTCAGAGTAAGGGATTTCTTCCTGAAACCAAATCTAAATCTACCCTTGTTTTAGTGCAAAACCATTTCCCCTTTTCCTATCACTTGAGTCCCTTCTAGAAGTCCCTCTTGGAACTTCAAGACATGGTTTAGTTGTGGGCTTGGTTCAGTAGGTTAACAGTTGGAATCTATGATCTTAAAGGTACTTTCCAACCTAAACAATTCCATGATTCTATGACATAATTTTGACCTCAACTGCTGAAACCGGCAGCTGTTTAAGGACTCAGAAGACAACAAATCTTACAGACCATTTTAGGTGTTCGACTGGGCCTCTTTAAAAGACACAAACACAAAGCAGCTCAAAAACTAACTTGTTAATTAGGTAAGGAAAAATTCCCTGTTGAAATTCCCAGCTTTCCTTGCCAGCTTTGTACAGGATGGGCATTCATTAGCATCACCTTCTCCTCCTGCCAACCCTCCAGTCTTCAGCATTGTTTTGAACTTGTAATATTAAGCCATTTTTCCTTTAACAGAACAAAAAGCAGATTCCTTTAATTCACAATCCACAACTTTAAAAAACTGAGAAAAGCCTGATCAACCATGTCCTCTTGGTTTTGCCCCACTCTCTTTAAGGTCTTATTCTGTCTTGCTTCAGTCTGTCACAAACTGCAGGTTCCTTCTACTGGTCTGAAAGCTTCCAGGTTTGCAGATACTGACAAAATTGCAAATAAGAGCAGGGAAAGTCAATACTTGGCACAGCTCAACTGTAGGAGATGACCAGGAGTTTCAGTTACTAACACTGCATCAGTCTGCAGACCATTCTCCTCTGTAAGTTCTTCCTCAATTGAAAGAAAATAAAGAACACAGAAGGCAGCAACAGCATGGCTCCCCTTCACCCATCATCAAGGGATTACTCAGACCTTGATTTCACACCATCTGGCAGAGCCTCCCAAGAGGAAACTAATTTAATCTTCAATCTTTTGGTTTATTAGTAAACCTTTGCTAACTACAATTAGGAAGCACTTCATCTCCAGAAGCAGGGGGCAGAAATAAGAAGATGGGTTTGTGGCCTCATTCAATTTTGGAAATTTTCACTGTCCCAAGCTTGAAAGCATTTAGCTACACTTCAGGCAGCATCTGGAACTCAGATTTTGAGTCACATACTCTAAGCTTTGCATTCTTGTTTCAAAAAGCTACAGTAAGTATTGCTAAGCTTGCACAGCCAGAAAAATCTCAGCTGTCAGAAAGCTTCTAGAAAAAAAAAAAAAAACTACTTTTCTCCAGCAACAGCTTTTAATACCTCACAACCGCTTTGGTTTTGACAAGAAGTCAACTAAAACTGGTATCTCAACTTACTCAAACTATGGCACAGTTAGGATCTGATCAGGACTAGAAGACCCTCAGCAATGCCAGACTTGAACAGCCATTGCTAACAAGGGCTTTGGCTTTGCATATCATTCGAGAAAGCCCTAATGCTAATATTAGCGTTACCATGAACATGGCAGGGAATGATGCAACAGCAGATAATAAAAAAGCAAGTCACCTCAACCATTCCCTGCTCAAGGAGCAAACAAAACCAGAACCATTAAACATTGCTCACTCCTGTGTATCCTCAGTTAGGACTGCAGTTCAACAATGAGGGGAGAGCAGTCATTCCTCCTCTTTCCCTATCTTAACTGCTGCTACTACATCAGCTACTAGGTCTCTCTGCTGCTCTGGGTGCACTACCACAACTTTCAACTTAAATTAAGATTCAGTGCTTAGATGGGAACAGCCTATGAAGTTCCCATCTTGCAATGGTGCCATGTTTTACCAGTCTAAAACAGACACTAAGTTAGAATTGTGTGTTGCTGTCTACTGCAAAATTGATGGATGAAGTAGTATCTCTTGCCTAAAACATGCTTGAGTTTCTTTTTTCATGCCAGCACCTCTGTGATCCTATGACGTGAAAGGTTCAGGGAGCTTAACTGGTAGAAAGAAAAGTAATATGAAGGAAAAATAACCATGAGGAAGAAAAACTAGGCAGGTCCCATGAGCTCAGCTCCATGAACTGACTCATTGTTGGGTCAAAGAGGCACTGCTACAAGGGTGGGAAGAACAGCAGAGTTGCGTCCTTTCAAGACCTGGCCAACTGTACCATCAGGGTGAGTTCAGGCTTCCCTTGTATCATTCTGCTAAGCCCACTACCAGGAAGCAAGCAGATTAGCTCACAAATCCAGCTGAAAACTACCACCAGGTTAACTTTTTGTTCCATCAGCAAGCTCATCTAATCAGTGTATGAACACTAGAGGTAACATATAGGAGAAAAAAAACACACAATCAAACCAGCACTTTTCATCTGTTGTCCAGTTATACCAGTGTAAGCTACGCTATCTCACAATATTACTCTTAAGAAATAATAAAAAGGAAATCAGGGGATATACTGTTTGGAAATACTGCTGGGGGTACTAGCCTTTTCTGCAAACTGAAAGAATTGCACATGAATTAGATTAAAACACTTCAACTGGCCAACACTGGAAAATGTTTTTAAATAAAACATTTTAGCTTTATGTTAACATTAACTTGAGCATTTTTGGCAACTTTCACCCCCTCACCAGGTTAAGTTTTGTTTTATTTAAGGTTCAACACAAATAATACAGGAACAGCATTTCAACGTACAAGGTATGACAGAGGTAACATTTCATACAATTATTCTTCTAATAATCTGCTCATCCATAATAGAGTGACAACCACTGGCACCAGTTTCACTGTTCATAGCACCTCACATTTTTCTCAGCATCAGCTGCAACAACCTACAATGTTTTTCAGACAAACATCACATCAAAAGTTCTGCCACCAATGACCTCCGACATCTTTCTGAAAAGTCTCTTTATAAGAACATTATGGCATGATAGACCATTTTCTACATATAACAAGACTATTCTGATTAAAGTTTGATAAACTACTTAATACTCACTGGTTTTCTGATCATTGTTCCTCTCGTGCTTCACACCAAAGCACTGGAAAAACCTCTGTATGTGATGCTGTCTGTCCTCTTCTGCTTCTAAGACACTGGTCACCCCTTAGTCTTTTTCATGGTCAACAGAATGACAAGCCTGAAGTAGATGTTTTTCTTTCTTCAGGTCTCGTGTCTTTTGTGAGCATGATGCAATCTTTCCACTTAAAAAGCTTCTATTTTTAAAATGCTGACGCCAAAACTAGTTGCTGTATCTTAAGATCAATTACCCCTAAAGCTAGCTACAGCGGGTCAAAAGGAGGGAGAAACCTCCCTGATCTTTTCATCACTCTTCACCCTGCTTGTAAGTCCTCATACTTTTGCTATTCAGGTTACAAAACACAACCAAACAGACCCACAAAACCATTAGATGTGAAATAGGAGGGAAACAACAAAATTTTTAAAATCTACAGCTGGAGATGTGATTCTCAATCCCAACAAGAAAGAAATAATTCAGTTCTATTTTAGTTAAGTGGTTCTGAATGTAACACCCATAGCGTTACTGTTCTGTAATGCAGCTTCCACAATTATTTGCAAATGCTTTCTGAACTACCAATCGTGTTTAACGACAGAAACCTGGCACAAAAACGACCACACAAAGAGCCATTTGAAAATAAGATACGGAATTAGAGCCACTGAAGAACAGATCCCCCAAAAGAAGGGTTTAGGAAAGCTACAGGGCAGCTCTACACAGCAGTGGACTTGGCGTGCGACTGGCAGGTTTCTCTAAGGCACGTTTAGAAGCATAGAACAACACACAGAGAAGAAGATTAAGTGGCTTTTGCAGGAAGGAAGTCCAGGATGTACATCAGGACAAGGTTTGGTCAGGCGTGTATTTTACATACCTTTAGCTCTGTCAAAAGGAAAGTGGATACACATTGCCTTCTGAAGCACTCGTGAGCTTATCAGTATCTCTGTATTTTAATTATTTTTTATGGAGCACAACAAATGTCCTGACTCAGAGCAGGCTCATAGCTGTGCCCATGCAATGCAGCAAATACCTGGTTTTGCAGGGAGCTGCATTAAACTCAAGCTGAAAGCAAAACCACAAGTTATGCAAGTAGATATTGATTTGCTCATTTCCTATCAGAAAGACTGCACAAATAGAAAAGAGCTGCTTGATGACAATACACAGCTAACATGATGTGACCATTAAACTGAGGATGGAAAGAAGTCCAGTTTCACTTACACTGGCTTAGGTGAACCTCGCTCAGGTGAACAGGAAGTCACTGGTTTCTGTGAACCCTGTCAAAAAGTGTCTTTCCCTCACCTCCGCCACCACCCTCAGCTCTGTAAGACATCTACAAACCATAAACACCAGTTCAAGACATTTCAAACCCGCCTAGGGAATAGCTTGTGACCGCCTACAGTTTAACACTACCCCAAATTTGAATTACTAATTTAAACGAGACTTAACTAAACTACTTAAATGGTGACTAAATGCCACTCTAATTACAGAGAACACATTTACAATTAACTAGCTTATTTCAGAGCTACAGCACCCAAGTTACAGAAGACAGGACGTCGCTCATACATACACATCTCTGGTCTAGACAGGTTAAGTGAATAGTCTGGCAATAAATTAAAGATAAAAATGTATGTCACATTGCAGTTCTGAGCAGAAACCTCTCTCCTACACATTCTCTAAGGCAAATTTTTTTCTGTGCTGTGTTGAAAATGAGGGTTTGGATCTGTAGCCATTTTATAACTATTTGTTGGCTTAATGGGTACTTTAAGATAGTATTAAGAACACCACCACAGCAGCATTGAACTACCGGGGGCTGAACTACCACAACAACTACGAGCCTGAGAGTAATGAAATTACCACTGAAGATGCCGGTTAAAGAAAGCAAAAAGAGCTGTACTGTGCATATTTAGACATTTCAACACAAAAATAAAGCAATCTATTGTATTTTAGCTTCCAAAGAAGACAAACTATTTATCTTTTATTTCTGCATAAGATAAACAATCAAGTTTCTATCCCTATGCAGACAAACAGGCATTTGTCACACTGAGTATAGATCTGAAGCACAATTTTAACCCAGACTTGAGTTGCTTGTCCTTGTGGGTAAACTGAAGGAAATACTCCAAGTTATTAACCGCTGATAATACAGCTGATTTACACAGCTCTGGGTGCAGTTCCTTCAAAATGCAGAATAAGGAGCAACCCTTTCTTGCAGACCAGGTGATGTTCTTGCATTTCAGTTCAGGTTTCAGCACAGACGGGGCAGTGACTGGCCTTTAAGGCAATGGCTTTTTGAAAGCTGCTCTCCCAAATAAAATTTCTATTTATTGGTGCTTGGTATTCAAGTGTCAGCTTAAAAAAGAACAATTTAGTCTCCCAAAGCCAGGACACAATAATGCTCTTATATTCATAAGTCACCACCCAAAGATGCTCATAACTCCACAGAGTAAACAGGACACAACCAATAAGCATGTACTAAGTGAAAGATGCTAAACACTACACAAAAACACATCTTTCCCAATTTCCTCATGTTTCAGCAGGAAAGATTTTTAAAATACATGTAGACAGAATTGTAACGGAGAAAATACGGTACAAAACCATTGCTTTGATACCTCAGTGATAAGTTCTAGTCAGAAAACAAGTTATCATTTGGCAAGGAAAAGCTGCTACCACAAAAAAAATCCTGTTGTAAGAAGATATGGTCAACCTTTTAGCTAAGATAGGCAACAGTGGGCCATCAAACTTTCACGGGAGCTGACCCTGCAGCACATTCACACCAAGTGACATCTTTCTGGTCCCTTTATTAACACAGATCATAGATATTCCAACATACGCAAGAATTTCTTTCACTGAAACTAAGCTAAAGCCACCATCAGTCAGAGGGAGATTCTGATGGCCAAGAAAAACACACTCAGTGAATGGATGGGTACTTGTGACAGGCTCCTGTTCACTGATTTTCCATCTGCAGGAGGCGGCACACAAACTGCATACAGAAGATTCCTGAACGCTGTCTTTCACAGAGGTGCATTTGCACATAACTGGTTCAGCATGAAGCCAACAACGTTGTGCCAAAATAAGTTGAGCTGCTTTTCCTTAAGTTGCCCATTAGAACCTTCTTACCCAACCATCCCTTTTCCTGAAATGCTTAGCAACTCTCCAATTTAATTCATGAGACTAAGCAAGAGGATCATGCAGAAACTGCTCATAAAAGCACCTAATACAGATTTGGGAGGAGGGAGAGCTGCCTGTAAATCGCAATTTTTAATATTTTTTGTTTTAAAACGGTCCGGAGCGGGGGTCGGGGCTGATGGCAAATAAAACCCAGAACCCAAATGGCATATAACCGTCCAAAGAACCCTAAAAAACCCCTAGAAAACAAAACCAAACAAAACCCCGAGGCACCGTGTCGGGCAGGCAGCTGAAGGGCCGGCACAGAGCGGTGCCTTCGGCCTCTCTCGCTGCCACACACGCACCCACCCGCGCTCAGCCGCCCCCTTCCTCCTCCTCCTCCAGTCCCACCCGCTCCTCTCCCGCATATTTGAAGGCCGCTTTAATTCCTGCAGCAAATTCCTCCCTCCCAAATTTGGGCGCAAAAGAAGGAAAAGGGGAGGAGGAATAGGGATGGGGAGGTGGGGGGGAAGGNCGGGGCCCCGCGGGAGTCCCCGGCGCTCTAGCGGGGGTCCCGTTCCCTCTTCTCCTCCTAGCCCACCCATCATGGAGACCCCTTCTGTCACGGCCCCGGGCTGGAGACTCACCCATGGCGCTGGTGGGGCTGTCCCTGCTGCCGCTGGGCTCTCCCTCCTCTCTCCCTCCTTCAGCCGCGGCCGCAGCAAGCGGGCCGCCCTCTCCTCCCGCCAGCCAACCCCGCCGATTCCCCGGCCGACAGGCAGGCAGGCAGGCAGACGGGCGGGCGGACGGACGGACGGACTTAGCGGCTCCGCTCCCGCC
>VXBP01000441.1:39060-91345 GCA_013400115.1 Rhinopomastus cyanomelas | reverse complement strand
TCCCCGCCCGCCTCCCCGAGCACGCAACGGCGACAGCGGCTGCAGCTTCCGGCTTGTCCCCGCCCCTCCCGCCCTCCGCCGGCTATTTCCTCCCGCTCCATAGCAGGGGCAGAAAAAAGAAAAGGGACCTCTCGGCGGCCATTTTGGAACCGGGCGCCCTCGGCGGCGCTTTGCCCTGAACAAAGATGGCGGCAGCCTTGACGGGCTTAGCGAGGCGGTTACAGCGCCCCCGCCTTCCGCTGCGGCGATTCTCGGAGCGTCGCTACTCCGTGTGCGCAGCGCGAAGCCCGTTGAGGCCGCAGCACCCTGTGGTCAGTTACGCTGCCTCCGCACCCCTGCCTGCGCACTTGGCGTAGGAGAGAGCGGGTGGAGAGGGAAGACGAACCCGTCAGCCCGCCGCGCCCAGCACTGTAGTTCGATAGCCAAGTGCTCCAGAATGAATGAGAACTCAGATTTTAAAAGTAAAATACAACAACATACTGGGAATCTCACTGACAGGCTTGGGCTGGTCTAGCACAACCCCAGGATCCTGAAATGGCTCCTCCAAAACGCTGCTGCGATTGGGTGGACATCTCCAACCCTAAAAAGTAATGGCTGGACTCCAAGAGAGGCGGGAAAATGACGCTTGGCTGCTCCTGTTCCAATACAGCTCTGAGTGTTGTATATCCTACATAACATCATAGAATCATCCAGGTTGGGAAAGACCTTCAAGATCATTAAAGTCCAACCATTAACCCAGATGTCCCAAGGCCGCTGCTGAACCCTCTCCCTGAGCTCCAAATATCTGCGCCTGTGAAGCACGTCCAGGAATGGTGAGTCAACGTCCTCCCTAGGCAGCCTGTTCTAGGACCTGATGGCCTTTCCATTAAGAAGTTTTTCCTAATGTCCAACCGAAACTTCCCCTGGCTCAACTTGAGGCCATTTGCTCTTGTCCTGTCACTTGGGTTTGGGACTGGTTATCTCTGGAGCCTTTCAATCTCAAGGATATTTTATGCCCCAACTTGTCTACTGGAAATCCACATTTCTGATGTGTGATTTGAAACTCAACATTCTTTTCTTAGAGATTTCAGAGTGTGGGATGCTCCTTGCCTTTTTTACACAACTCACTTTTCTAGTAGGGAAAGGTACTTGGCAAAATGGTTGAAATTTATGCTTATTATATAATTTATTTATGCTGTATTTACATTTTAAGGGAATGCCATGGTGCTAGAAGGATGAAAAGTGCCATTTTCATTCAAGCAGCAAGGGGGGAACTTTCAATAATACAATATTTCTGCAGGTAGAGCCATAGCAAGGCAGACTAGAGCACCAGTGAAGATGCAAAGATTGTCCCTATTTCCCACTGATTTCCATCCAACTCCTTGTCTAATGTCTGATTTTGTTTTCTGAGGGGGGTGCAATTCATGAATGCTTTTTATTACAACATGGAAAGCTCACTGTCTTTTCCTAGAATCATAGAATCACTAAGGTTGGAAGAGACTTCCAACCTTGTGATGTTGGCATCATAGAATAATTTCAGCTGGAAGAGACCTTCAAGATCATAGAGTCAAATTTTTTCCTAGCTCTATCAGCACCACTAAATCCTGTCCCCCATCTCAACAGCTACCTTTCTCTTAAACACTTCCAGGGATGGGGACTCAACTCCCTCCCTGGGCAGGCTGTTCCAATGCCTGACAACCCTTTCAGTAAAGAAATTCCTCCTGACGTCCAACCTGAACATCCCCTGGCTCAGCTTAAGGCCTTTTCCCCTTGTCCTATCACTGACAACTAGGGAGAACAGACCAACCCCCACCTCTCTAGAACCTCCTTTCAAGTAATTATAGAGAGCAAGAAGGTCTCTCCCCAGTCTCCTCTTCTCCAGGCTAAACATCCTCAGACCACTCAGCCGTTCCTCGTACAACATCCATTCCAAATCCTTTACAAGCTTGGTAGCCACCTCTGTCCCCACTCCAGCCCGTCAATGCCCCTCTTGTAATGAGGAGCCAAAAACTGGACACAATGCCTCGAGGTGTGGCCTCACCAAAGCTGAGCAGAGGGGAATGATCACCTCCCTGCTCCTGCTGGTGACACTATTCCTCATGAAGTACAACCATCAACCCAATACCAACGTGACCACTAAACCATGTTCTCATGGTTTTCAGTAAGGTATGCAGCTCCACACAGTGTGTTTTAGTGCTGTTTAAGAGCTGGAAGAGTTACAATGTTCTGTGGTTCTCAGATGCCCAAGGGAAAGAGGTTTTATTATCATTGGTCACTGCCAAGTGTTATCTTGTAAATCTGTGTCTTTCACAATGGGTGAGGTAAGAAATAACCTCTTCTTGTTTCCTGCTCTGATTGGTTGAGGTGGTAACGTACATGGCAGTGAGACACAGCTACACCGCTTTCGTGGTTATTTGAATACCAAAAAGAGATGTTTTACACCGCAGAAGTTGTTCGCTGAATACAAAATGTGGTCCTTGCAGCTCTCCCAGAAAAATTACATTGTGGGAAAACAAACAATACAAACAGTACTTGTTTTCTCTCTTGTAGTAAGGGCTTCAAATTGCTCAAAAGCATCTCTTTTGGTTTTCAGACATACGTAGTGGTGAGGAAAGAGTATGGAAGTGATGGGAAGATGAATTCCTTTCAGAAAAGGAATGATCACAGAATCACAGAACATCAGGGATTGGAAGGGACCTCAAAAGATCATCTAGTCCAATCCCCACTGCCAGAGCAGGATCACCTAGACCAAGTCACACAGGAACCTGTCCAGTCGGGTCTTGAACATCTCCAGAGAAGGAGACTCCACAACCCCCCTGGGCAGCCCCTTCCAGTGCTCTGTCACCCTCACTGGGAAGAAGTTCCTTCTCATATTGATGTGGAACCTCCTGTGTTCCAGCTGACACCCACTGCCCCTCGTCCTATCACTAGATGACACTGAGAAGAGTCTGGCTCCATCCTCCTGACACCCACCCCTTCATGTATTTATAAACATTAATGAGGTCACCCCTCAGTCTCCTTTTCAATGCTTTTTATGTGCTTTTAATCTCTTTTCCTTTTGTGTAAGACATGATTTGTTGGATTGATCACTGGAAAAACAAAAACGAGTGTGCACCTTTGAAATCTAGTGTAAAACCAGCACAGGCTTAATGAGAAAGCAAGAGAGAGCCAGTGGGTTTTACATGAGGTTAATGTCCCATTTTTTCTGTGTTGTGAATAGCAAGATGGAGGGGGGAGGAACGTGTCTCTTTTCATATGGTAATTTACAGGGTGAGGAAGATTCTACAAAACTTTGTTCATTTGGAGTAGAAATAAAGTAAATAGCTCCCTGAGGATCACAGAATTATTTGTTCTGTGTATAATAGAATAGACCCAAACTCTTATGTTCCTGGCTCAATCTGCTCCTCTTCCTTCCAAAGACTTCACTAAAGCTGTCACTAAACTTTGAAAAACTGAACCAACAAATAAAAGTTGGGATTCTTTAGACTGTAGTTATTTGATTCCTTTGAAAAAAGATAAAATTCATCAACTACTTATTTGTGAAATAAATAAAAAGCTTTGCAATCTTACATGGACAACTCCTTCTGCCTTAACTCAGCACCTACATATGTCCTTCTTGTCTTCAAGAACAAACCCCACTCACCTCATTTACAAAATCTACTAATGACGGCTGCCGCCAGGTTGGTTCCCAACTAGCCCAGCCAGTTTCAGTGTCTTCTTGCCAGTGAGACATGTGTAGGCTATTTTGTTTTCGGGGTTTTTAATGCAAGCAGATGTGACTCACTGGGTGAACTGGCACATAGCATTAGCTCCCACATGGGATGGGGTGGAATTACTGCCTTGCACTCTGTGGACTTGCTCCTGCATGGCAACTCCATTACCTCCTGGGTTTGAAGGGCACGTGGTGTCAGTTCAATGTATGCAGCATCCCTCTGGGCTGCTGTGTGAGTGGTACACCTTTGCATACCAAGCGATCCCTTGGCAAAACAACCAGTTCTATTATTATTGTACCAACTGACTGAAGTCCTAAACTCCTACTTCTGTAAACAATTTAGATCTTGCAAGAGAGAAGACTGAGGATGCTCGACACTCTTTCAAACCCATACTTAAATCTGAGCTTTGCAGTAAAGTCTACCAGCAGCTTGACCAATCTTTGACTCCTGTTTGTCTTGCTGGATGGAAATCATCACAGAATCATAGAATGGCTTAGGCTGGAAGAGAACTTTGAGATCATCTAGTTCCACTCCACCTGTCATAGGCAGGGACACCTCTCACTAGACCAGGTTGCCCAGAGCCCCATCCAACCTTGCCTTGAATACTTCCAGGGATGGAGCGGCCACAACCACCCTGGGCAACCTGTTCCAGTGCCTCGGCATCCTCAGAGTGAGGAATTTCTTCTGAAGATCTAATTTAAATTCACCTACTTTTAGCTTGAAACCATTCTCCCTTGCCCTGTCACTACAGTCCCTCACAATTAGAAGGTTCCTCTTGAATGTCTCCTGTCCTCAGACTTTTTTGCCTGTGGCATCTGTTGCCCTTCACCTTGGATGGGTTTTTTGTAAGTGGTGCCATTTCTTTTTGTTTGCCAGAGTGTGAAACAACCTGGTATCCTGGTGATACAGACTCTAGTGATAGTAGGTGCCTAACATCACATTTAATTGGGCCCCAATGTCTCATCTGTCACCCCTTTCCTATTTTGAGACATACAGAGTCAGTAGGGATACTCGTCCGAAATAGGGTTTCCAGAAGCAGGTCTGTATTTGTGGCACTTTTCTGGATTCAGGAGAAGGCTGCAATGGAACAGAAAACCTTAGCAAGCTCACAAGCAGCAGAGCAACCAACTGTCCTACTTGTCTTTGTCTGCCACCTACAACATTATTGTACAAATACGCAGAGGAAGCAATGGAAATCCTACACGTCTTGGCCCCGCACTTTCAAGTCCCACCATTTGCTAGCTATAAAAATTGCTCTGCAACAGTAAGAACGAGCTACATTCATCAGGAGATGCTTATAAAATGCTGTTAACGTTATGAACACAGGCTCCTATTGAACAATCGCTATGGGACAAATACAGCATCTCTTGTTTTGTAGTGTGTTTACTGTATCGTCCTGGTCTACATCCATTCCTTCCATTATCTAAAGAAAGAGGCTTTGATAGATTACGACCCAATGATGTGATCCTGGTGAGAGGCACACACATGCACTTATTGTTTAAGGTCGAAAATGGTTGCTTTGTGTAGTTACAGTTGTGCAGCGAGGAGTATAGATCAGCAGGAGCGAGGAATATAGATCAGTAGGAGCGGGAAGGCAGCCGTGCCCTGAGTCACAGGCTCATGGCACTAACAATCACGTCCTTAACTGAGGTGAGATACAACCTTCGTGAGAGTTTCCCTCATCCTCGTGATGGCCTTTGTGGCTTAAGAAACACAGCAGATTTCTCATAACCTTAAATCATTCCTTAAAATGCACCATCTCCTCTGTTGTCTGTGCAACGCTCACGGACACCAGCCAGTGGGCCGATGGATCGAAAGATCTTATTTCCTGCACTGGGCAGTCAGAGCCTTAAGCAATGGGCTCTCTCACCGTGGTTGACCAGGAGGAAGGCGATTTTGCACGGCGTGTGCCCCTTAATTCAGGTTCTCCATTTGTTTATTTGTTAATGAGTAAACCCCACTGGGGTTGGGAAGGTCTCAGTAAATCCTTAAGAGGGTTTCTTTATACCCCGGTGTGTAATCATTAAAAGCAGTTGCATGCTGACTGATGAACCAGGGTCTGAGCAGAGTGGGGTGGGCACGAAGGGTCTGCAAGCACAGAGCTTTAGGAGAACTGGACTTCCTGCTTTCATGAGCTGCCTGATGTAGCGTAAGGTACCACCGCTGGACTTGTTTGCATATTGCATCAGGAAAAAACATACTTGGACATGCAATGCAATGTTGCCCTTTATCATTATTTATTTTATTTAAGGGAAGGAGTTATGTCCTTCAAAAGAAATATATTTTCTCTTAAAATTAATTAATTAGCTGAACATTTCCTGTGCAAATGCTAGGCTGTATTTCTTTTTTTCATTCCAGAAGTAGAATATTGTGCAATAAATAATAGTAAAATATTGCAGAATGAGAAGAGATTAACCCTACACATGGAGTAATCAGCACTTCATTCTCTTCACTCATCTCAGATCACTGATTCTAGAAAAAATAAAGTTAACTACAGGTTCTGATAGGACAGAAGAACTGTGAACCCTGTGCCACTGTGGTTCCAGCAGTCTGGCTTCATATTTTCCCGTTGTTCCCTTTCTCCATCATCCTGGCAACTTTGCATTGGGCTATGTCCTTGCAAGCACTGTGGTGACAGTATGTCTGGTGCATGATGTTAGGTGCAAGGCAGCAGTATTGAGGCCTTGGGTACAAAGTTGTTCACCAATGGAAGCAAAGTGTTGGAGATGGTTCTGCTTACTGGCATTTTAATCTGTTTGTCACTTTGTTCTGTCTCTCTTTCCTGTGGAAAAAAAAGGTGACTTCAGCTTCTAACATGGGTTACGGGGGCTACCTACAATACGAAGTCCTCTCCATGCTCATCCCAAAGTGATGAGTCTCTTCTTTCATACTGCAAGTTGGAGTGTCTGAACCCTGCTCCCTTGGGGTAGGCAGGTCCTGAGTCCACCGTTTCACTCACCCTTCTGACCTGCACATGACTTGGCTCCCAGATCCACCCTTCAAGGCTGCACCTGGCACTTCAGTGAGTCAATTAAACCAAAGGAATTGCTTAACATGACCGTCAGGAGCGCAGCACTTCACAGAGAGTGGGACTTCAACCTTCACGCCTGTCTAATCTGCGAAAGCTGCACACGTAACTCACCAATAGAGTCAGACTGTCCTTCCTGTTCTATTCCGGCTGCCTTGAGTGAACAGAATTACTGGTGCCTTGGCACCAAAGCATCAACTCTATGCTCCCTCAAAGGCACTTTCCAGCTGTTTGGTTGCACTGTCCAATTTCAGGTGTTTCATGTGTTTTTGACCTTTAGGTTCCAGACTAAACCCAACTGTTGAGGCCATGGGCTAGAATCAATGAATGCAATCTTTACAGGTCACCACCTGGCTTTGCCTCCTGCTTCAGTCCAAGGGTGGCTTATTTGTACCTGTCTTATGGGCTTTGGTGACAGTTTACCTAGCAGCAACCATTAGGCTGAGCACACTTATGCCTGTAGTTCCAGTTAATCACAGAATCACAGAACATTAGGGATTGGAAGGGACCTCGAAAGATCATCCAGTCCAATCCTCCCTGCCAAAGCAGGATCACCTAGACCTAGTCGCACAGGAACATATCTGGGTGGGTTTTAAACATCTCCAGGGAAGGAGACTCCACAATCCCCTGGGCAGCCCCTTCCAGGGCTCTCTCACTCTCACTGCGAAGAAGTTCCTTCTCACATTGATGAGGAACCTCCTATGTTCCAGCTCACACCCACTGCCCCTTGTCCTATCACTAGATGCCACTGAGAAGAGCCTGGCTCCATCCTGCTGACACTAACCCTTCATGTATTTATAAACATTTATGAGGTCAGCCCTAGTCTCCTTTTCTCCAAGCTAAAGAAACCCAGCTCCCTCAGCCTTTTCTCATCAAGGAGATGTTCTACTCCCTTCATCATCTTTTGTGGCTCTGTGCCACAAAACCCTCTCAAGCAGTTGTGTCCTGGAACTGAGGGGCCCCGAACTGGACACTGCTCACTTGTCTCTTGCAACAAAAGGTGACATCAGTAAGTAAAATCAAACCCACTGTTTTTTTTAAGCCCCGAGTAAGCATTTAGATGGTGTTTGTATACGTGTGGAACTTTCTGAAGCCACCTGCCACTGATGACGGGGGAATTCTGCCCCTAGTATTGAAGGTTGTACAATCTTCTGCCATCAAATCTGCCTACAACACAAAAAAAATCGAACCCCTCTGTTTTTTTCTGGAAATGACAAACAGCTACAACATGAATGCGCTGGTTATAGAAGCAAAACACAGTTAGGTGAATAATATCTGCGTGACGAGCAAAAGAATTCAAAACTAACCGGAAAATGCTGAAACTCAACTCTAATGGCTTTTTCATATTTTTATTGTGTGTTACATCATGCTGAGCTTCTCTTTTACATAAGGAGAGCAGTGCTTAGTGATGACTGAGCAGCACTAGAAATAGCGCACAGTTCTGAAAGAATCTGTTTTGCAGACGCTTGGGATTCGTAACGGAAGATAATAGTCTTTTTGATTATGAACCCGCTGTATAAGCCAAGCATATTTCAAAAGCTGGTTTCAAAGTAGGTCCATTAGCATAACCAGGACATATCCTCTGTCTTCCAGATAAGGGAGGTTCTTGTATGCTTGTAATAACAGAAAGTTAAAGTGTTGGAGAGTTTGTGGAGAACTTCTGTGCTTGTTACCGAGCCAAGCTTCAGGATCAGTTCTTTCAGTGTCTGCATTTTAAAGCAAAACACATAATCTGTGTTCATGCAGAAAAAACAGGATTCGGGGTTATTTCCATAATATCATAGATACATTTGATGAAAAAACAGCATTTCTCCCCTCTTCTGGATCCTGGGGTCATTAAGTGACCCTCTTGGACTAACCAGCAGCACAGACTCTTCCTACTCAGGATGTTTCTAAGCTCCTTGCCAACGTTTCTTCTCTTTATTTCCCCCTAACAGTCTAATGGGATGCCAAATATTCCATAAAACCCAGGTTCAAGCCTGTGGGTGAACATAAATGAAGCATGTCCTGTTTGGTTATACATTGATAGTTACAGCTCTTTCTGATAGCTATTCTTGTGCTCTACAGAGCACAAATAAAAATGCCCTAAATAAAACTGCTTTTATTTTATACGTGGAATACCCAGTTGTATGACTTTGTGTTTTAGGAATGCAAGAGTATTTGTAATCACAGAATCACAGAACATTAGGGATTGGAAGGGACCTCGAAAGATCATCCAGTCCAATCCCCCTGACACAGCAGGATTATCTAGACCAAGTTGTACAGGAACACATCCAGGCAGGTTTTAAAGACTCCAGAGACCGAGACTCCACAATCTTCCAGGGCAGCCCCTTCCAGTGCTCTGTCACCCTCACTGGGAAGAAGGTCCTTCTCATATTGATGTGGAACCTCATGTTCCAGCTCAAACATGTTGCTCTTGGTCCTATCACTAGATGACACTGAGCAGAGCCTGGCTCCATCTTCCTGACACCCACTCTTCACATATTTATTAACATTAATGAGGTCACCCCTCAGTCTCCACTTCTCCAAGCTAAAGAGACCCAGCTCCCTCAGCCTTTCCTCATCAGGGAGATGTTCCACTCCCTTTATCATCTTTGTGGCTCTGCACTGGACTCTCTCTGGCAGCTCTGTGTCCTTCTTGAACTGAGTTCCTGTCTGTGACAGAAACAGTCTACTGAGTATGACACTCAGTTGCAGACTAGTTGCTGCGGCTCTTATTTCTGTGAAATATCTACAGAATACCTTTGAAATAGCTGGAGGATTGAGTGTTATCAAAAGAGGGTTCTGTTGCATTGAAAGCAAATAGTTGCCTGTGTTATCCTGCTTTAAGGAATGTTTTGACTACTTTTGTTGCAAAATAAATCACACTTTTGTTCTAATCGTAGCACATCATTATGTGTCGCGCTGCCCACCTCATCCAAAACTTCAGCTTGCTTCATATTGCCCAGGGAGGTTGTGGAGTCTCCTTCATTGGAGATGTTCAAGACCCGCTTGGATGTGTTGCTGTGTGACTTGGTCTAGGTGATCCTGCTGTGGCAGGGGGATTGGACTAGATGATCTTTCAAGGTCCCTTCCAATCCCTAATGATTCTATAATTCTATGATTCATCCCAGCTTGTGAGCCGGTGACCTCTGCTTTTACGTCAACGCCTTTCTTGATGGTTTTGTAGCTTATTGTATTTATCTCCACTACTGAAGATGTCTGCAAATATCCCCATGGCAATGGAATTCACTTGGCAGCAATATCTATAGTAACATGAATCATAATGAGACAGAACATAAATGGTTTTAGGCATAATTAAATGCCAAATGGGAGTCGATGGTTTTGGTAACAGCAGCAGGTGTTGATTGCAAATGTACTGCAACACCATTAATATCCTTTCCTGGAGAACTCTTAATTCTGTAAAAAGTTGGTTTGGGCACAATTGAGACTGGGGTCCTGCTGTTTGGGAGATGTCCCTGTCTACGAGTGGCTGGATCACCCCAAAGCTCATGGCTGAATCCAGAGAGCAAAGGTTGCTGTTGGAATCCTCTATGAAAGAATTGGGGATGACTGCAGTATTATGGTTGTAAGCTGGAACATAGGAGGTTCCACATCAACCTGAGAAGGAATTTCTTCATGGTGAGGGTGACGGAGCACTGGAACAGGCTGCCCAGGGTGGTTGTGGAGTCTCCTTCAATGGAGATGTTCAAGACCCGCCTGGATGTGTTCCTGTGTGACTTGGTCGAGGTGATCCTGCTGATGCAGGCGGATTGGACTGGATGATCTTTCGAGGTCCCTTCCAATCCGTAGTGATTCTATGATTCTATGATTCTATGGTTATGGATCTATTAAGTGCTCTGGGCTGTCCAGGGAAGATACGTGGAGGATGATCTTACCTTGAGGCCCTGACTTGGACAGAAATCAGGCTAAAGCAGCATTTATGGACCTTTTAAAGATGTCCTGTATGTACATGTATCTTCCAATGCATAAACCTGTGAGACTCAGTCTAGGTGACCCTGCTGTGGCAGGGGGATTGGACTGGATGATCTTTGGAGGTCCCTTCCAATCCCTAACGTTCTGTGATTCTGTCATAAACAAATAGCTGATTTTGGTAGGTAAAATGGCTGAAGAGAACAGTATTTGTTTTTCCTGGGCTGCAATTGGCAAAGAAGCCTTTTTCAGAGTATTTGTAATTAGCACAGCTCTCAAAAGAAGTGTCCGTTCGACTTAACGTCTTAGACAGACCCATTAGCTACCGATGTCGTGTTGTATAAATGCACAGAGTGGCACAAGTGACAGAGGTTTTTAACGCAGGCTCTCTTAATCCGTTGTGATCACTACATGGCTTCCCCTTCACACGCAGGGGGGAACACTGTGCAGTCAAGGGTGTCTTAATTCCATGTCTGGAGTTCAGCGAATGGAAGAGAGAGCACTGAAAGGTTTAAGCAAATGGCAGTGTGATAACTTGTAGCCAAGTGCAAAATTCAGACACCCAGTTTATTTGGAGAGTGTTCTCAAAGAATGGAGCACAGCAGCCTCGGACGAAAGCACGCGTTTCTCCAGACTGCCGCGAAATCACCGTTTATTTATAGAGTGATTCCATTTTTTGATAAGGTCTGTACGTGGCAAGCTGCCTAACGTGTGGGGCACAGTGGGGAGAAGTCATTAAGCTCACACACTCCTTCCTCTTTACCTACGAGCAATGGAGCTGGAAGGAATCACACCATTACTCCACTGAGTGAACCTGGAGGGTCTTACAGCAGGGTGACCATGAGCCAGCAATGTGCCCTTGTGGCCAAGAAGGCCAGCAGCATCCTGGGGTAGATCAGAACGGGGATGGTTAGCAGATCGGTTGTCCTCGCCCTCTACTCTGCCCTGATGAAACTGCACCTGGAATAGTGTGTCCATGTCTAGGCCCCTCTGCTCAAGAAGGACACAGAGCTGCTGGAGAGAGTCCACTGCAGAGCCACAGAGATGATAAAGGGAGTGAAACATCTCCCTTATGAAGAAAGGCTGAGGGAGCTGGATCTCTTGAGCTTGGAGAAAAGGAGACTAAGAGGTGACCTCATTAATGTTGATAAATACGTGAAGGGTGGATGTCAGGAGGATGGAGCCAGGCTCTTCTCAGTGGCATCCAATGATAGGATAAGGGGCAATGGGTGTGAGCTGGAACATAGGAGGTTCCACATCAATATGAGAAGGAACTTCTTCCCAGTGAGGGTGACAGAGCACTGGAACAGTCTGCCCAGGGAGGTTGTGGAGTCTCCGTCTCTGGAGACGTTTAAAACCCACCTGGACATGTTCCTATGCAACTTGGTCTAGTTGATCCTGCTCTGGCAGGGAGGATTGGACTAGATGATCTTTTGAGGTCCCTTCCAATCCCTAATGTGTCTGTGATTCTATGATTCATCACAGACAACACAGAGCTCCCCTAGAATGGAGACAGCAGGAAATCTTCATAGGAAGTGGTTCTTGGAATGGGCAACCAAAGCAAGTTAGGTACAGGCCTGTAGACCTGTTGTGGTACAGAGCTGACACCTGGAGCTCAGTCATGAAGTAGTCACCACACAAAGTGATGAAATTACATCAGGAATTACTTGAAGTGTTTGGTGTCGGTTTGTGATGAAACCTCCAGCTGTTTGCAGGCAGCACAAGCCCCACGGTTATTGGAATTCTGCTTTTCTCTCCCATTCCTTGACTGGGAAAAGGCTAAACCAGCATTTTTATTAGTGCAGAGTTTTGAAAGAGCAGTGAGTGCTTATGAATAACACACCCATAAGGAAAAGTACTGATCTGGACTGAAACAAACCCCTTAAAATCCCTTCTTGTGTGGAGGAATTCCATTTGCTCTACCTCATCCCCAAATTCAGTGTGGCTGAAAAAATTACATCTGGTTGGCCACTGGGTCTCCGTTATCAGCTGAAGTGCATTTGAGATTTTGGAAAAAATAACATCTCAGTCTTTGTCTGATGGATTCTACCACTTCCTGCCCCATTGTTGTGGAATTCAGGATTCTTTTTGGCCAATGAGAAGTAGGTCCTCCCCAGGGAATTGCTTGCTCTCTTTTCAGGAAACACAGCTACATTAGTGCTGTTTCTGCTGGCTTTCTCACCATCATTTGTCTAATGCTGTCTGGCCTCTGTTGCTTTGCTTGAGCTCTCCTATCTGCTCCTCAGTGTGCCCCCAGTTAATCCCACTGGGTGCCGAGGTTGGCAGCACCGGCCATGGGGTCCCAGCTATCACACATACCTAGAGAGGTAAACATAAGGGTGATGGCAGTGCCTGTGTCAGCAGCTTTCTGCTTCTGCCTGGAGATGAGATCAAACTCCTTCCAACAAGGCTCCACAAAGTGACCGCCTCAGTGGGTGAGCCTTTGGGGCAAGCACCATGCCAAGGCAACGGGGGTCGGTCCCCATCCTCACTGGGGCAAGTAATTACCCAAAGAGGATGAGACCCTGACCAGCTTTTCATTACCTGCTGCTGTCTTCTCTCAGCATAAGCTCTGATGTTGCCTTGTTGGGTTCTTTTAAATAAAGCTTTCATTTTCTAAAGCACAACACTTCTATTTCTTAAGAAATAACACATTTATTAATAACACATATCTATCAATATCTAACACATTAATGAAGAATAAATAACACATTTATTAATAAATAACATATTTCTTAAGAAATAACACATTTATTATGTAATAGAAATAGCATTTATACATATTGTGTGTTGGAAATAGCATCTTTATTAAGAAATAACTTGTTTATTAAGAAATAACTGCTTTATTAATAGCACATATTTATTAAGGAATAGCACATATTTATTAAGGAATAACATATTTCTTAACAAATAACACGTTAGCAAACGGAAGGGTGTTTTCAAGTGTTTTCTTCTCATTGAACTGCCTTTCACTGAGCATTACACAAGCTGCTGGTAAATAAATTAGGAGATAAGGAGCATTAAACTCATAAAACAATTGCTGTATTTTGCTGACGGTTGGCATCCCCACAGTACAGCTGCTTCTCCTGGCCTCCTGGGAGCAGAGAAAGGGACAATGGTGACCTATGCAGTGTGACTGACATCCCTTCTACCCCATGAAGCTCATATATTCAGTTGTCCATACTCGCCATCAGATCAGTGTCATCTGCAGGTTTGGTATAATCTTACAAGACGTTCTGTCACCTAACCAGGAGTCAACAGGAGAAGGCAAGAGACCACGCGCGGTGGTCTGCTCTTGTCTTTCGGCTGTGCTGTTCCTCACTGATCAGACGGCGTCCCCGTATCTGTCAGAACAAGTCTTTTTTCCTTTGCATCTAGTCCAGCAGGTGCAGTTCTGCCTCTTGGTTGACAAAAGCTGCCAGCTGTGCTTGCAGTGGAACACCCCGCTCTGCAGCCATCCTCGCTGAAGGCTGTAGATAAAAGAAGATTTTAGTGGCTTTGGGACTTCTGCCCAACCTGACAAACCTCGACTGCTGTTGCTCCTTTGCTTTCTTGAGTCACCTGAAATGCTGTCTCATCAGAGAAGAGCAACATCCTCTGCAGTGACCATGGCTGTGGCCATTCCAAGCTGGAGCTCACACCAAAGGCCATCAAAACTAGCAGTGAACCTACAGTGTTGCTCCCTTATGTGAGTAGCCCCTCTCTGCTGTCCTTCACGTGTGGCCATGTGTTGGTCTGATCTGGTCCAACAGTTTTCCTCCTCCACTGTTGATTCCTGAAGGCTTTTCATTAGTCACACCCGGTTGCCGGTGCCTGTGTCCTGTGATGTGCCCTTAGCTTTAAAGTAGGTGTTGAAAAGGCTGAGAGGGAACAGGAAGGTAATAAGTGACTAGATGATAGCTAATTCAGTTCGTGCTCTGGAAGTGAAGAGACAAGAAATCTCACACACTCCAAGGAGAAGTCACTCCTCAGGAAACCCTTATGGAGCAGGAAAACAAACTTCTCACAATAAGAAACATCTTCCCATCAGCAGCATTAGGAAATGATGAAACGATCAAACTGTGGTGGAGTGAGTCATCACCCAACAATTTTTCTTCAGCGCTTTCCCAGTGATTCCTAACAAAGGTCAAGGGTTGCCAAGCCAGAGTTTGGAGGGTGTAAGATGGGAAGGGCCACCAGGAAACCCTGATGCTGACAAGGATACTCCTACGTTTCAGCCAAGCTCAGAAAAGGAGTGTCAGGGGAAAGATCCATCTTCCTTGTTCTAAATTAAAGACTTGCATTTTAGCAAATCTGAGGGAAGTGATGTGGTTGCTATGGATAAAACAGATGAGGGGTGCAAAGCTCTCAGTTCACCCTTTTAGTAGAATAGAGAGCAAAGAAAACACAAGTTGAAGGAGTGCAGTGCTGCCTTGTCCTCTTCTGAGACATCCAGTTCAGGCTTAGCTCCAGATTAGGATGCAGAAAGTAGCTTTGACTGCAGTGTTTCCCTCATTGTTGTGATCATCTGGCCCTAACATCCTCTAGTCCTCTGAAATGGCTAACCTAAGGAAGGTCTTCAGGCCACCATTCAGCTATGTCTTCATTCCCGCATCCAGGTCATTAATTTACTACCTGTAAATCAGTGATAGTAGGAGGAATTGAGTTTTGAAGAGGAAAATCACTGCTCTCTGCCTCATCATTTACCTTAACCCCCAAAAGAGGTGTCACATTGCCTTCCTTCCTCCAGATGTAGCTTGTTGAAGATAGCCAGCCTCCCCTCACGCTCAGTTGTCTCTGGTGTAGCACCCTCGCCTGTAGCCACATGGAGAACACTTTAGATAAGACAGCAGTGTTTCATCACGGTGCGCTCTGTCCTTACTTAAAGCAACTCTGGCTGATGTGTTAATAAAAAATGAAGAACCTCAAATTCTAACAGGACTTTTCCTGCCCTAAAGCTCATCCTGCTATCAAAGATTCAGCCGCGCGTGAAGTCCCGACAACAGAAGATGTTATGGGGGAAAGTCTGGTGGAGACGGAGGTTTTGGAGTCATGCTGGGGCAGCAGGCAGAAGGACAGGAAAGAAACCAGATTTAATGTCTGTTGTGTCCTCATATCCCCGTGAAAAATCATAGAAGAGTGCTCAGGCAGCGTTACCCAGCCACTAGTGACCTGATCTCTAGGGAATTTACAGCTTTCATGGAGGTCTCTGGCTCTTTTTTTGCAAGATCGCAGGGAGTTTCTTTCATTCCTGTGTTTCATAATGGTTTGGTTCACTGTGATTTCCTGCTGCAAGGGTAGAGCAACAGGCTGTGCTTCTATCCTGAGAATGTCCAGACGTGCCCCATTCCCCTAATGAGAT
The DNA here is from genome assembly GCA_013400115.1 of Rhinopomastus cyanomelas. Classification (NCBI taxonomy): domain Eukaryota; kingdom Metazoa; phylum Chordata; class Aves; order Bucerotiformes; family Rhinopomastidae; genus Rhinopomastus; species Rhinopomastus cyanomelas. The sequence goes on along the minus strand of VXBP01000441.1, from coordinate 75,372 downwards.
TATTTTTACTCTGTCTCAAGGGGTTTTTAGGTCTTCAGAGAAGCTGGGCTTTAGCTGCGTATCTTATGGACATTTACACAGAGAAACTGTGATGCTGGCTGTGTACAGAGTGTGTCAGAGACACGCTGCATGATAGAAGGAAAGATGTGCTTGGGGCTTCCATCAACTTTCTTCTTAGCGAGGTATTTCAGGACTTCAGCTGAATGAACCTCTTAGAGTAGAGGAGCTTAGCAGGCTCAGAGTGTGCGTATCCCCGCTTCCCTTCAGCCTGCGAAGCTTCGTTGCCATTGAAGCTGAGTGAAGGATTGGGTCGGTGTAAACAGCTCCTATTCAGCTCTCAGCCCTGCAATGGCACTATGGGGTGATTTTTGGTTGGGGTTTTTTTTCTTCTTTTTCTCAGCAGCTTTTTTCTTTTTCGGAAATAAGAACCTTCTCCTGCCTGTTGACTTCATCGCTCAGGAATTTAATTCAGCAGTCACCTTAAAAGGCCATTCATTTAGACTTCAGGGAGGAGCACACTTGCTTCCTTTGCAAAACGTGATGTCGAGGCTTAGATTAGTTTCCCCCCTTCAATTCATCTTAAAATGGGAAATGCAGAGAGGGGAGGGCCCATGGTAGAAGGCAGCACAGATCTGTGTGGTCAAATCATGGCCAATACCCTCCTTTCTGAACAGGAGAGCGCTGGATGCTCTTTCTGAGGGTCACAGGTAGGGGAAGAGGCAGAACCTATTTTGGCAGGGTGTTGATTCAAGCTTCGTAATTAGCCAGCTCAAGAGATCAAAGAGCTGCAAGAAGGCAGATGAAAGCTAGGTGCTGGTGTGGCTGCAGTTCCCCTCCTAATGATCTGGTTGCCAGATTACAATGATGTCAGGCTGTATCTGTCACAATTACCACGGGCAGGAGGAGGATAAAACAAAAGCCTGTTTACTGTAGGCTTCACCAAAACAGTTTTTGTATAGATTTCTCCAAATGAAATCAGTTCTCGTGGTGAGGCCGGTGGCTCCAGGTGTTATTAGAGCTGTCTGCACATCTCATTACGGAGCCATGTTTTGACTTCCGAGTTCCTGAGCTGTCTGCCCGTACCAGGCACGTGGACGGACACAGGGCTGCACTTTTCAGTCACAGGATAGAAGTGAAGTGTGTTTCTTGCTCTGGTCAAAGAGGGTTGGAGGGAGGATTTGGCCTTTGCAGGCAGGAGGTGCTGGGGAGGAGGAGGAAGTGGTCTTGCTGAAAGGGCTCTCTCTGTTACGCCCCTGCAGCACATTCAGCCACAGTTAGTTCAAGCAGAGAGATGCCTTTGAAAGCTCACACGTGTTCAGCAGATACCTTTATCATTTTAGCAGCCCTGATGATTTTGTCTGCCTTGAGCCCACCCCAGTCCCAATTTCAGATCTTTTCTTCCCCCTGTTCTGTGGTTGTGAGGCTCGGTGGCAGGTCTTGTGTTGACATCTGCCCTGAGTGGGGGACACAGCCTGGCTTCCAGCCAGCATCCCCTGGCTGGCACTACAAAGGGGAAGCTGCCAGGGAAGAGAAGCTTCAGAATGGCAGCAACTGGCCTCAGAGCGATGGGAGGAAAGGTGAGAGGTTTAAACCTACAGCAGCAATGGGGAGAGAATACTGACACTGAAGCAAACTGCAGAGTGGATATTGGAAGGCAGCTGGCGACATCAGAGCTGGGGGACGTGGGAAGTCCCCATGAGCACAGCTTGGGGCTGAGGTGGCACAAGAGATGGACAGAGGTGGACAGAGATGTCAAGACAGGGAGATGTCAAGACAGGTCCAGGCAATAAGCTCTTCTTAGGGCTGATACCTGCAGCCCACTTATCTTGGATTTTCTAGGGCCTGGGATTTGCTGAGCAAGAAGATTAGGACTGTGTGGGAAGTTTGTGGAGTGGAGGTAAGGGTTGGCTCAGTCAGAGGTACACAAGGACTGAAAGCTGAGGGCAAGAAGACGTGATGTGGATGAATGGCTCCTGGGGTTTACCTGCTGCCTTGGTCTCTGTCCCAGTGCTCCAGAACATGAGGAAATGATACCTGGAATCTCCTTATTTCTCTGGTGATCAACACGATGTGAGGAGGTGCTGACTGTTTAGAGCTGCAACTAAAACTGGGTTTTGTGTTTAAAAAAACAGAGTCAGGTGCATAGAAGGTTTTAATAACTCAAACTGAATGCCAAGAATAATTCCACTTTCCCCCCTTTTTCACTCACTCACCCTGGGGTTTTATTTCTTAGAAAATAGATTAATATCTGTGAATTGCTCAGAGTTAATGACATGAAATGCTGGTAAATAAGTACCTTGAGTAATAAACAATTCTTCATTTAGAGCAAAATCAAAGAACCCACATGGTAAAGTCTGGAGCCCCATGAAAGATCCAGGAGATCACAAATCATTGAAGAGCTGCTCATTACATGACCAGCTCTTGTTCCAACTGAGGGAGAGCTACTGTGGAAACTGCGAGCTGAGACACCCCTGGAAGTACTAACTGGAAGAATGCCCATCTATTTCTTTTCCTGTGGCAGCAATAGCAGGGGCTTTGAGCTTACTTCGCTTGCCAATCCCGATAAACTTGGCAGACCCTTGGACAGGGACAAGAAAACATCTTGTTCCTTGGTGACCTCTTCTGCAGCCCTTGGAATCCCTCTGTGGATCCCGAAGGCTCTGTAGACCACGTGTTGTAGACCGCTGTCTCTGACTGTGTACCTCCCACAGACACCTCCCCTCTGCTAAATCAATAATTGTTTTCCCAGGCTTTCCAGCAACATGCTCTGGGTAATAAGGAAGCGCAGGAAACATTCCACGCCCTCGCTGCTAGCAGTACTCTTGAAAGAAGGGGATGAGTTTGTTTTGACTTTGCCGTATCAGAGGTTCAGCCTAAAGACTCAGCTCCTTGTTTCCTTAGTTTTCTCTCCGGCAATCTCACTGCCACATCTTGCATTTCTCCAGTAGACCAGCATAACGGTACCCCCTAGTCTGAGTTAGGTTCCCAGCACCCCAGCTCACCTCTGTCACTTTACTCTGGCTCCTAATGGGTACCTCACAGGGCTGGAACCCTGTTTAGAGGCTCATGGACCTGAGTGTTTCCATTCCGCTGCCAGTGGAGAAGGTTGCTTGATTCTGGGAAAAACCCCAACATTATTAAGGTGTTTCCCCTTGGAGTTTAGGAACTTCTGTCACACGTGTGCAAGGGTCTGTAATTACAGCAGTGCTCCCTTCCATCCAGCACAGCTGGCTCCAGCAGCGTTCCTCTTCATTAGGAAACTATCCTATAATTTAAGATTAGAACTGGAACATAAAGCAGTAATTGCCCCTTTCTGTCTGAGGCTGTGCTGAATTTACACTGTCAATGTGAGGCATCCGTTGTGCTTAAACCTTCCCACCCCTTGGCAGAAGGTCTTTACTTGAACTCCATTTCGCTTGGCCCTGTTTCCAGGGGCAGTTCCTCTCTTTGGGATGTAGGTAAGAGTTGCTTCAGGGAGTCACACACAGAATCGCAGATCATTAGGGATTGGAAGGGACCTCCAAAGATCATCCAGTCCAATCCCCCTGCCAGAGCAGGATCACCTAGACCAAGTCACACAGGAACATGTCCAGGTGGGTTTTAAACATCTCCAGTGAAAGAGACTCCACAACCTCCCTGGGCAGCCTGTTCCAGTGCTCTGTCACCCTCACTGGGAAGAAGTTCCTTCTCATGTGAAACCTCCTCTGTTCCAGCTCACACCCATTGCCCCTTGTCCTATCACTAGATGACATTGAAAAAATCCTGAATCCATCCTCCTGACACCCATCCTTCACGTATTTACCAACATTAATGAGGTCACTCCTCAGTCTCCTTTTTTCCAAGCTAAAGGGACCCAGCTCCCTCAGCCTTTCCTCATCAGGGAGAAGTTCTTACTCCCTTCTTCATCTTTGTGGCTCTGCACAGCTCTGCATCTTCTTGAGCAGAGTGGCCCAGAACTGAACACTATATTCCAGATGCAGAGAGCAAGCCTCTGGTCTCCTCGATAATCTGACAGCCACTGATGATTTCTTTCCTCACTACCTGACATTCAGCTTCTTGCAACGTTGGTGACCTGCCTCACTTTCCCATTAAGCTGTCTTGGCTGTGAAAATGATGGCAGAGGGATTGAAAGTGATGTGAAGCAATATGTTTATCGAGTTCCCCACTCCGAGTGTCCCCTGCTTTCTGGAACGTGGCACGAGGCGCATACATCTTCATTCATTACCCTTTACAATGACACAGCTTTGAAAATATGGTTCATTCCACTGATGTGATAGATGAGGTCTTCCTGTCACCTCATGACAATCTTAGCAAGAGGCTCTGGGCTGGTGACTCTGCTCCCTTATTTCTGTTGGTTTTGTTCTTCTAAGCCCTGAGCCCTGTCTGCTCTCCTCTAGAAAGCGGCATTTGCTAGCCGAATGATAACAATTTTGCCAGTGGACTCCTTTTAGCTCTTTATTTATTTTGATTTTGATTTGTGAAATGTTAGAAAGGATGTGTCCCAGCCTGTGAGCGCGTTTCACAAAGGATTAAAAAAGCAGACCAGCCCCACAGAGCTTTAACAAATCCTCCAGCTTCTCCTCACAAACCAGGGCTGTCAGATTTTTCAAGCCCAGTAAAGTGGACAAAAAGGAGTTGGTGCTGGCAGGCGCGGGACAGAGGTCTAACACATGTGACTGTAGGACCAGAGTGTTTAAGTTCTCCACTTCTCTAAAGGCTTCTTCCAGCCTCTTGCCTTCATCCTTGAAACTGCTTCTAAAACATCATAGAATCATTTGGATTGGAAAAGACCTTCATGATCAAGCTGTTCTCTTCAGAGAAACCCGTGCAGTTCCCATTTACTGACTCTTTTCGTGTGTTGCCAGTGAGTGAGGATAGAATCATAGAATCATAGAATCCTTAGGGTTTGGAAGGGACCCCGAAAGATCCTCTAGTCCAATCCCCCTGACACAGCAGGATCACCCAGACCAAGTCATACAGTCAGTCTGGGTTAGAAGGGACCACAGGATCATCCAGTTCAACTCCCCTACCATGGGCAGGGACACCCCACCCTAGATCAGGCTGGCCAGAGCCTCTTCCAGCCTGGCCTTAAACACCTCCAAGGACGGGGCCTCCACCACCTTCCTGGGCAACCAAGCCCAGGATGGCCCAAGCCTGGCTTTTCCTTTCTCGTTCTGTTCGATGCGTGTTTGCTTCCCTCGTGGCCGGCGTTCCGAATGTGTTTGCTTATACTGGCTTCCTTGTCCTCTCCCTTCTGAGTGTGCTGCATATTTTATTTCTGTCTTGCATCTGCCCTCAGCTTTGCTCTGCTCGGCTGAGTTTAGCATCCTGATTGTAGGAGGGTGTGCCTTTTTTTGTCATCTTAACCTCTTGAGAGAGACTGCAGAGGGGAAGACTGAGCACTGAAACCCTAAAATAGAGTCCTACTGGCAACAAAAAGAAAATTAAAAAGCAATAAAAAGTATGCACAAAACTAAAATGAATAAAACAGGGCACGGGATTACAAAAGCTGCATCGTTTCTTCCCACTGACGTAATACAGAGGTTACTCAATAAAAGAATCATGTTTAAATGTAAAAGGATCCTGTTTATTGCATAATGTAATCACTGCCTTCTTTGAGGTCAAGAAAATATATGAAAGCCCCATGTAGGGTAATTCACACCTCTCACAGGCACCCAAACCTCTCAAGGCATGGTTGATGGCCATGGCACTGCATGATCCTCTTATCTCTGATGCAAGTCTGTGAGTCTTATCAGGAGCTTTTCACAGAATCACAGAACATTAGGGGTTGGAAGGGACCTCGAAAGATCATCTAGTCCAATCCCCCTGCCACAGCGTGAACTTATGATCTGGCTGCTTTTCCACAGCAGCTATCTGGGATCAGTGGGGCCACCCTAAAGATGAAAAGTATTTGCACTACCTGCAGAAATGTCTGACAAGATCATAGTGGCACAGACCTTAGAGGAACAGACTCTTCTAGGCTAAAAAAGACCTTAACAATCATTGATGCCAACTGTCCCAAAGCCATTGCTCAACCCTGTCCCTAAGCTCTACCATCTACACAGCTTTTGAACAGGTCCAGAGATGGCGACTCAAATCCCTTCTGGGCAGCCTGTTCCACAGCCTGATGGCCCTTTCCATGGACAAGTTAATGTTCAATCTGAACTTCCCGTGGTGTAGCTCGAGGCCATTTCCTCTTGTTCTGTCACTTGTAACTTGTGAGAAGAGCCCAGCACCCTCCTCTGTACAACCTCCTTTCAAGTAGCTGTAGACAGCACTAAAGTTCCCCCTCAGCCTCCTTTTCTTCAGATGTTCTTTGCTTACATCTCCTCACGGAAGCCAGTTGTCAATACTGGAGTGGATGGGGCGTCACTCAATGAGACTCCTCAGATTTTTAAAATTAATCCATCACCCTGAACATTGCAATCTGCAGACAAGCCTAGGAATAGTGAGTGTCAGAAGGAAGAAAGAAGCTAACTCAAAATATGTTTGAAGACAAGAGGAGTGGAGCGGACAGATGGTACAGCACTGTAAGGAAATCGTGAGTCTCCCCTCTTTCCCTAAGTTGCTAAGGAGTGATTGTGTAAGATGAGTCTCCAGAATATCAGCATTCAGGCAATGCTTAGTGCCCACCAGTGCCTGGACATCCATGAAGCCATCTGTCACTCCTGTCTTAACCCAACCTACTTCTTGGGACAGTGGCATTCATCCTTGTGACTCTGGAAGATGAGAACATTCTACCTTTTAAATGGACTGGAAAGCTGCTCAGAAGCGTGAACCAGTCCAACACGCAGTCATGCATCTCTTGAGCTGCAAAGACAAATGGGAATGCGTCAGAACCTATTTCCCCACAACTTAGTGACTCCACTTGCAGTGGCTTCTTTACACCAGAATGATGACCATTCTCTTGTCAGCATTCCAAAGGATGGGGTTCAACCCTACTAATGACTGCATTTCCCTACCCACCATTGCAAGGAGGCTTGATGCTGTAATGGTCATGACTGAAACAAAAGTCAGACCAGTTGAGGAGACTGCATGTGAAGAACATAAAATTCCACCTGCTAAATTACCTCCTTCATCTCCTACTTTTGCTAAATTATGCCCATTATTTCATCCAAAGACAAGAGCAGAGACATTCCAGCTGAGGATGGACCAACTGAACCTCAGAGCTAGGTGAAGCCATCTTTACAGCTTGCTCTAAATTCACACGCAGAAGGCTAAAAGGTGGCAGTGAATGATCTCTTCTCCAGTCTTGGTGTAACTGGGACAATCCCTGTGGCTGTATCATGGAGTAAAATCAGGGAATCAGAGAATAGTTTGGGTTAGAAGGGACCTTTCCAGCTCATCTAGTCCAATCCTCTGCTTTGAGGAGGGACATCTCTAACTGATGAGGATGCTCAGAGCCCAGTCGCACCTGACCTTGTGTAGTGCAGGTGAGGTTTAGGTGACTGGGAGCAAAATGTGCTGCAGATTACCCAAACACACTTCTGATACCCCAAAGGGAAGGCAGAGGAAAAATGAGAGACTGGAGGAGCTAGAGGAGGACAGAGCCTGTGGCGGCCGCTGGGGCTATCAATGAATTTCACATGTAGAAAGGAAGATAATAAGAAGCAAAGGCTGTACAATCTGAGTTAAGGCCAGTTGGGAGAGGGAGCAGAGATGAGGGGATGAAGCAGTGCCTGGAGGCTTTTGGGTCAGAGCATAACAGTGAGGGTGAGGACAGACAAACATAACTCAGGCTTGTTTCCCAGACCTTCCTCAGGATACACCGCCTCCCTAATTCCGCTTCAGAAAGTCTTAAGGTCCTTCTTAACATTTCTCTCTTTCGGCTTGACTTTGACTTGACAGCATCCAAGCTCTGGTCAAATTAAGATGCAGTCAAGAAGTTTAAGCATCGCACTCTGCGTTTTATCTGAAGCCCTTAGTGGCACCCAGGAAAGCTCTTCACTTGGTGAGAAGCCGTGACGTATTTCTGAAGCAAGAAATACCACAGACAGAGCTCCCACCAGTGAGGAACGATCTGGCCTCAAGTGAAAGGAATGGTAAAAAAAAATGATGATAGGGAACTGTTATAGAATGGTGGGGGAGGATGAGAAAGCAGAGCAGGAAATATTTATGGAGATAAAGGAAGGCTGCAAAATGGTCATAGGAATTTCAATCGGTCTGTTGCTGAAGGGAGTTGTAACTAGGAAATATCAAACAAGTGTGAAAAGCTGAAGACTTTACATAGCCCTGGACTGTCTTTACACCCGCCATGAATGTGCAGCCACAGGCAGAGAAGCAGTGGGCTCCATTATCTCACATCCTGCCTTTTATCTCCAACTCCAAAATAGTGCAGGTCTGAAGGAATCAGTTTATTGACCTTCTGGGTGATACCACGAGCTCTGTTTTCTCAGGCCTTCTGCAAACAGCTGGGGGCTGGGGTATTCACAGTGGATGAGGTTTGTTTAACTTCTTGGAGTTGGCTTCTGTCATGTCTATGGAGAGCATGAATGAGAAACAGTTGGGAAGCCAGCTTAGCAAGCTGTGAGGGATTTAAGTGCCTACGTGGTTTTCCCATCTGATTTATTCTCAAATACATTTGGATTACTTGACAGGCAATTACTAATCCAATTTGTAAATTATAATATAAACACAAAGGCTTAGTGCCATTTGCAGTTAAAAACTGTCAGGTACAACCAATGGGCTGCCCAGGGGGTTGTGGAGTCTCCTTCTCTGGAGACGTTTAAAGTCCAACTGGACATGTTCCTGTGTCACTTGATCTAGGAGGTCCTGCTCTGGCGGGGGGATTGGACTAGATGATCTTTGGAGGCCTCCTCCAATCCCTAATGTTCTGTGATTCTGTGGTTCTGTGAACCCTGATTCTGCTGCCAGCACCACCTTGGCGTCTGTGAGGTTTGAATTCTCCACCACAGGAGTGTGGTTGAGACTGTGAAGCTTCAACAGAACTTCTCTGTGCTGCAGATGCAACAGGACAGTTAAGTGTCAATCACTGGATGTTACTCAGGTGAGGTCAAGGCAGCATCAGCCTTCTGTTTCGCTTGCTTCATCTCCAGCTCTGTGTGTTGCTGCAGGTTTGCCAGGGGTTTCCACCTGGTACCTTCCAGTTCCACTCAATGCCCTTGCTCCTTGCCTCATCCTAAACCAGTGTGTTCAGCATCAGACAGGTGGAGGTGGTGCTGCACTTGAGGAACATCATCTCATCCTAATGGTCTTGCAGTCAGGGAATTAGACGAGTTACAAGAGTAACCGCCAAATATTTATGGGCAGCCGTTCAAAGGATGCTCTTCTGAGGAGCTCAGGCTGTAAAGTGCACTGTGCTAGGCTTCACTTTCACAAAGAGTCACCTGAACACGCATGTGGGACGCTCCGATCCACAGCACACGACTGCCAGGCATCACTCTGCACAGGAGCAGTCACGTGAAGATTCGTCCCAACCTCATTCAGCTTTGCTGCTACAGCACAGACTGTTCCTTGACAGCTGCTAGAACATACTCGCAGTGTCTTTTATCTTCTCTGCTCTTTATTTGTCCTGCTGAAAGTCGATCCAGCTTGATATTTCTCAAGACATAATTGTTGTGTCTGGAGCCCTCCTTGTTTGTGCAACAGGGATCGCGCTTGTGAGACTTGCAGGGGATTCGCCCGAGCTCTGATTTTATACGGAGACCGCGACTTCCTAGGGGCGCGATGAAACCGTGGGAGAAGAGTGCAGACAGCAGATTCTGCTCTCCCCCGGTGCCCTGAGCGTGCTGGTCTCCAAAAGCTGTGCGCAGAGGCTTTCAAGAACAAGCTCTAATCAAGCCTAGGAAGCAGCCTGCAGAAGCGCCTGCTTTATTTTAACGAGCCCTTTCAGCAGTATCACGCAACTGCTGCCATAATCTCAACCCTCCTATTTAAAGAGCTGTGACAATCAAGGCAGTCACGCTCCCATGGACCGGTTTGCAGTTGTCTTTGGTCGGCTTCCACTAAAAACATATTTGCGTCCCCTCGTGTCAGCCAAGAGACTGCTCTGGAATTCGGTGTTATTTATCTCACTAATTACCCTTTAACTTCCTTTTGTTTATTTTTATAAATTTATCTCTTTTTCCCCCCTTCTACAGATTATTTATTTTTTTAACGCTTTACTACTTATTGTTCCTGCTGACCTTTAGATCCTTGAGCCCATGAGGGTCGGCGATACTTTTCTTATTTCAAATTCAAAAGGAGGCATTTCAGTTTCTTTTCATTTCCCTCCGCCCCCCAAATACTTTTCTGCCAGAAATTCCCTTTCATGTATCTGCTTAATTTTGTTTCCTTGACTCCTAGAAAATCACAGAATCACAGAATCATTAGGGATTGGAAGGGATCTAGTCCAATCCCCCTGCCACAGCAGGATCACCTAGACCAAGTCACACAGGAACATACCCAGGCAGGTTTTAAACATCTCCAGAGAAGGAGACTCCACAACCCCCCTGGGCAGCCCCTTCCAGTGCTCTGTCACCCTCACTGAGAAGAAGTTCCTTCTCATGTTGATGTGGAACCTCCTGTGTTCCAACTCACACCCATTGCCCCTTGTCCTATCATCGGATGCCACTGAGCAGAGCCTGGCTCCATTCTCCTGACACCTGCCCTTTGCATATTTATAAATATTGATGTTGTCACCCCTTGGTCTCCTTTTCTCCAAGGTAGAGAGAATCAGCTCCCTCAGTCTTTCCTCATCAGGGAGGTGTTCTACTCCCTTCATCATCTTCGTGGCTCCTTTTCATGCAGCTGCTCAATTTTGTTTCCCCAACTCCTAGAAAACCAGTAACCAGAGGAGCAGAGGAGATCCTTTTGGCAGCCTGCCCGCTGGACTCTGGAAATGCCACTTTGCATAGTTTGTGCTGTGGATGGTTGAGTGAGTTGCAGCTGGGAAGAGAAACTTGCCAACTGATGCCTGTAAATCCAAGGAGAGGTGAAGCCACCCTCAAAATTGCTTCATCCTGCCCATCACATGTCTGGTTTATTATTCCAAGTGCTTCCTCTTAGCTAAGTAATTCATTCTCTTCAGTGCTTCACTGGTCGGTCACTGTGATAACGCAGCCCTCAGGCACCAAGAGTGCCGGTGGATTTTGTGACCCTGACACCCAGCTGGGTGATGGCACACAGACAGTTACTAGACAGTCACGACTATAGAGCTGCACTTACCTGAGCATCCTTTAGGACAGGAACCTGGCCAGGAGCCTAGGACTCTGGTGCTACTTCATGGTCATCTCTCAAATTACCTAACTGAGAAGTCCTTGAGGCATTTTAGCCTTTCCTAAGCGAAATCAAACGGCAAGCTCACACTCGATGTCACTACGGAAAATGTTCTAATTCACAGCAGGTTTCCAGACGTCTACTGCCCAACTGTTTATAAAATCTGGGTCATTATATATAGGTGCCACCACAGAAGTCTCGGAGAATTTTAAACTGCAAAAACAAGACAGCTTTCTTTAAAGCTTGGAGCCATCCAACACAAGTTTTTGGTATGTGTACAGTCCAAGAAAGGTTAAATATCTCTCTTGACCCCTCACTGAGCGTGAATTTTTCACGTTCCATGTTCTCATAGCTGTGTCAGGCAGCATCTTCTAGGTAAATCCCCTGTTATTTCTGTCTGGGGGCTTTGCCATCCAATACGAAACCTACAGCAATACAAATCCAATCTTGTGCCAGACCTGGATCCTTCATTTCCACACACTGTGCAGTCGTTCCTTGATTTGAGGCATTTTCTACCAGCTGGAATGTTTGGTGTGCCTCAGCTACTGCTGCTGCTTTGGCTTTGCTGTTGTTATTCTCCTCGTTATATTGGCACAGCTTGAGACTGAAAGAGCCTCCCAAAAGGTGTCCCCATCCCTGTGTGCAATCTTGCAGAGGCTTGCAGATGGTTTTCACACTAGAGAGAAACACACATTGCCCTAAGCCGTGCCAGAGCAGAAGTATGGGGTAGTTCAGTGCTGGAGGGCTTCTACATGGATGCTGCTGGGAAGCCACGAAGATGATGAAGGGAGTGGACAACCTTCCTGATGAGGAGAGGCTGAGGGAGCTGGGTCTCTTTAGCTTGGAGAAATGGAGACTGAGGGGTGACCTCATTAATGTTGATAAATATGTGAAGGATGGGTGTCAGGAGGATGGAGCCAGGCTCTGCTCGGTGGCATCCAATGATAGGACAAGGGGCAATGGGTGTCAGCTGGAACACAGGAGGTTGCACATCAATATGAAAAGGAACTTCTTCATGGTGAGGGTGACAGAGCACTGGAATGGGCTGCCCAGGGGGGTTGTGGAGTCTCCTTCTCAGAAGATCCCCCTGGACATGTTCCTGTGTGACTTGGTCTAGATGGTCGTGCTGTGGCAGGGGGATTGGACTGGATGATCTTTGGAGGTCCCTCCCAATCCCTAGTGTTCTGTGATTCTTGATTCTGTGAAGCAGCAAGGGGATTGATAGGGAGATGGTCACCACAGTGTCAGTATCATCAGTAGGGAAGCAGAGAGACATCAAACACAGATTATTTCAGTGGTAGAAGGATGCTGGGTGAGGAAAACAGTGTGTGCTCTGTGTAACTCTTGGACTTTACACAGGTAGGTCCTACTTTACCTGTGGAGCAAATTGTTGGAGAGTATCCTGCTGGCTACAGACCTGTCAGCTTAAGAACTTTTCTACTTGTTCTCTTGGCCTGGATGAGGTCCACTGCTAGAGGCATAATCTAGTTACAGTCAGGACACGGTTTTCTGCTCAGCAATAGAGCCATGGGGACCCTGCGCAGCCACAAGACAAAACTGCAAGCCAAAAGCCTGACAGGTTTCCCACTGCCAACCACAGTGCCTGAGAACCCAGCTGAGAACCAGGCCAGCGTGAGAAGGTCCCTGCTAGCCTGAGTGAAATGCTTGGCATTTGGCACCTCCGTTGCTCTATGGGTTATTGAAACACATAAAAACATCCCAGTGCCTTCAGAGGGCTGTGGATCCTGCCTACAGGCACCTTCACTGGCGCTGTGACAGCACTCCCAGACCTCGGATAATGACACCACCTTCTGAACATAGGTTCACCTGCATCTGAAACAGTTCCCTGTGTTTTATTCCTAAGCTTTTCCCATCTGGTGCTTATTTTCGTGTCCTTGCCCACAGCTGCCAGAGAAGAAACTCGTCTCTTTAATTTCTTTTCGCTGCAGCCAATACAATCTCCTTGTGCCCGCTGCAAATTCCTCCACCAGTGAGCTCTTCTGACATCATGCTGGCTTCTGTTTTTAGGGCAGAGGGGAAGAGGGTTTTGTGTGGTCATTTAATGCATGAGAAAACTCATTAATAGATTTCCTGGGTAACTGAAATGTGTTTGTATCTGCAGAACAGAGCGAGCCTCACACTGCAGCTTCCTCCTGATGCCCTGGCAGTCTCCTGCAACTCCCATTTGGTGTGGCTGGTCTTGTGGAAGGGAAGGGGAACTTGAACTCTTGCATTTATTCATTCTCATTGCTGGGGCCAGTCAATGAAGCAATTGTGTTTTTTGGTGGTGGAAGCGTGTTTTAAACCAACAGGAAACCATTCACACATATGATTGATAGGCCGCCAGGTGACAAAGAAAAAGAACCAGGACAGGGCTTCTGAAGGTGGGCCAGATCTGTGCCCATGACACAGCTGAAGGAACTCGGCCCGCTTTTCAACAGCTGAAATTCCTGTAGTGGCTTATTCCTCATTTCACAGAATCACAGAGCATTAGGGGTTGGAAGGGACCTCCAAAGATCATCCAGTCCAATCTCCTCACCACTGCCGGATCACCTAGACCAAGTTGCAAAGAAACATGTCCAAGCGGATTTTAAACATCTCCAGAGAAGGAGACTCCACAACCCCCTGGGCAGCCCCTTCCAGTGCTCTGTCACCCTCACTGGGAAGAAGTTCCTTTTCATATTGATGTGGAACCTCCTATGTTCCAGCTCACACCCATTGCCCCTTGTCCTGTCATTGGATGACACTGAGCAGAGCCTGGCTCTATCCTCCTGACACCCACCTTTTACATATTTATCAGTGTTAATAGGGTCACCCCTCGGTCTTCTTTTCTCCAAGCTACAGAGACCCAGCTCCCTCACACTTTCCTCATCTGGGAGGGGTTCTACTCCCTTCATCATTTTCATGGCTCTGTCCCAGCAGCACTTCTTCACAATGAGGTGACAGAGCACTGGAACAGGCTGCCTAGGGAGGTTGTGGAGTGTCCTTCACTGGAGATGTTTAAGACCCGCCTGGGTGTGTTCCTGAGTGACTTGGTCTAGGTCATTCTGCTGTGTCAGGGGGATTGGACTAGATGATCTTTCAAGGTCCCTTCCAATCCCTACTGAATCATAGAATCATTGGATGCCACTGAGAAGAGCCAGGCTCCATCCTCCTGATGCCCACCTTTTCCATATTTATAATCATTCATGGGGTCACTCCTCAGCCTCCTTTTTTCCAAGCTAAAGGACTCAGCTTCCTCAGCCTTTCCTCATCAGGCAGATGTTCCACTCCCTTTATCATCTTTGTGGCTCTGCACTGGAATCTCTCCAGCAGCTCTGTGTCCTTCTGGAACTGAGGGGCCCAGAACTGGACACAATATTCCAGATGTGGTCTCACCAGGGCAGAGCAGACGGCGAGGAGAACCTCTCCCAATCTACTAACCACTCCTGTTCTGATCCACTCCAGGATGCCATTGTTTTTCTGTCACTATGAAATTAAAGCCATGTCAAGAGCAGATGATAATTACTTCAGTGAAGCTTTATAAAACAGCTTAACCACAAAAAGCTTGAAATACTTTGTGCAACTAACAAGGGCTCCATAAAAACAGAACCGGGGGAACAACACTGTGTGCAAACGGAACCATCTCAGAACAGCGAAAGCTCCGCACAGACTGCCAGTGGCTCCCTTTCCATCCCTGGGGAAAGGGCTGTTTTCTTGGCTATGAAGTGCAGTTGCCTTCCCAGAAGATGGCTAGAAGCAATACAGCCATCTACTGACTGACAGGCTCAACCACAGCACGCTGGCGTCGCTGTCATCTTCACTCACTTGCTCTTCCCAGCCCAAAATTGTGGCCCGTGGAAAACTGGTTTTCAGCAGGAGCTAATTACCGAGGCGCACAATTAATAGCTGATTAGTGACTTGCTGACTCTCCTTATTACTCACGGCTTCGACATCTGGTTTGGTGGCTCTGCGGATGAGCGCTCATAAGCATGTGCCACTCATTTTCCCAGGTGTGAGATGGCATCACACCTAGCAGCTGACATGCAAGGGCTGCATTCCCACGTCTCTGCTGCTGTGCAGCAAAGCATCAGCACAATTCCTTTCCACCCAAGAATGTGACAAGGCTCCCTGATGTCCTGTTCTCCTTCTGACAGCTCTAGTTGGTGTTTGGCAAACAC
This sequence comes from Rhinopomastus cyanomelas, assembly GCA_013400115.1. NCBI lineage: Eukaryota > Metazoa > Chordata > Aves > Bucerotiformes > Rhinopomastidae > Rhinopomastus > Rhinopomastus cyanomelas. The sequence continues at coordinate 59,995 of VXBP01000441.1, read as the reverse complement.
CAATCGCTTTGTAGAGGTCAGAGAAATACTCTGGACACCACCACAATGTTGACAGAGCAACCTGGTAAAATAAGGGCATGGGAGTCATAGAATCATGGAATGGTTTGGGTTGGGCAGGTTGAGCAGGGACACCTCTTAGTAGAACAGGCTGCCCAGAGTCACATCCAACCTGACCTTTAACACTTCCAGGGAGGGGGAATCCACAGCCTCCCAGTGCCTCAGCACCCTGAGAGTGAGGAATTTGTTTCTAAGATCTAATCTAAACCTTCCCCTCTTTTAGTTTGAAACCGTTCCCCCTCATCCTATCCCTCGGAAGCCCCAGAGCTTCTGACTCAGGAATTATTCAGATATTTAATTGCGTTTAAGAGCCGTTCATTGGTTGTGTGGTGATGCAGGTGTTTGAAAATGAAGCCTGCTGTGAAATACTCAGCGTGTTCCGTGACTTGAGGGCTCAGATGTCCTAAGACCATGGAATCCTGCATGTTTTGCCACAGGCTCTTGCTGAAAACAAACCAATGAAGAACATTTCAGGTTCATACAGCTGCAACGAAAGGTGTGAGAAGCAAATGGAATGAAAGCAGGTGAAATGCTGCTGTTCAAGACTGCTTGCACTACAGTAACACCTAGTGCTGGATGCATGTCCAGACACTCTTTTACCCAAAGGTTTTTGCAGTCCTTAAGGGGAAACAGTGCTGGTTGATACTCATGCAAGGCTCAGTGGGAGCAGTGTCAGCATCAGAGGACCTTGTGACACAAATAACTGGCTGGGCAGTCCAACAGCACTCAGGAAAATGCAGCGAGGCAGCAGACTGTGTGAAAATACATAAAACCAGACTTACTTTGCTATGAGATGACCACAAGGATCAAGACTGAGCAGAGCAACTGACTCTCTACAATGAGCCTCGAGACAGCTCATGGAATATGAAAAGGAAGTTGAGGGGAGACCCTCATGCTATCTATAACTACCTAAAAGGAGGTTGTAGAGAGGTAGGGATTGGTCTCTTCTCAGAAGGAACAAGAGATAGGACAAGAGGAAATGCCCTCTGGTTGAGCCAGGGGAATTTTAGGTTAGAGAATAGGGGAAAAACACCTTCATGGAAAGGATCATCATGGCTTGGAACAGGCTGCCCAGGGAGGGAGTTGAATCACCATCCCTGAATGGTTTACAAGTCGTGTGGATCTGGAGCTCAGGGACAGGGTTTAGCTGCAGGGTTTGACATTTGGGTTAATGCTTGGACTTTTCCAGTCTGAATGATTCTACAATCCTATGGTTTTCACAACTGGTGGATGAAGTCCCGTGATCTCCTTAGGTTTTGGAGGAGCCACGTAACCTGTGGTGCTGCTGTGAAAGCTCTGAATGCTCCACAGGCAGAAGGCTGATTAAACACACACTTGTAGGTTTCTTCCTGCCCTTGCTGGAAACTGGAGCACCCAGGTTTATGTGACTGCAAACTTTGAAGTGCCTCGATGTAGAAACGGAGCTTTCTTCATCCTGCAACCTCTTCAGCACGGCTTGAATGAAATGTTAACTATGCTCAGTCGTTACTGCTTGCATAATGTAGAGGCTCACATCACTCCTTGCAGTTTCTAGAACAATCAAAAGCTAAGCCATCAAGAAATAGAGGCAAAATACCACAACTAGGTTATTTTATGGTATCCTGCTGCTGGAAATGAAGGGAGTAGAACATCTCCCTGATGAGGAAAGGCTGACGGAGCTGGGTCGCTTTACCTTGGAGAAAAAGAGACACAGCGGTGACCTCATTAATGTTGATAAATATGTGAAGGGTGGGTGCCAGGAGGATGGAGCCAGGCTCTGCTCAGTGGCTTCTAATGATAGGACAAGGGGCAGTGGGTGTGAGCTGGAACAGAGGAGGTTCCACATCAATATGAGAAGGAACTTCTTCCCAGTGAGGGTGACAGAGCACTGGAAGGGGCTGTTCAGGGTGGTTGTGGAGTCTCCTTCTCAAAAGACGTTTAAAACACGCCTGGACATGTTTCTGTGCAACTTGGTCTAAGTGATCCTGCTCTGTCAGGGGGTTTGGACTAGATGATCTTTGGAGGTCCCTTCCAACCCCTAATGCTCTGTGATTCTGTGCAATGAGGAATAAGCCACTACGGGAATTTCAGCTGTTGAAAAGTGGGCCGAGTTCCTTCAGCTGTGTCATGGACACGGATCTGGCCCACCTTCAGAAGCCCTGTCCTGGTTCTTTTTCTTTGTCACCTGGCGGCCTATCAATCATATGTGTGAATGGTTTCCTGTTGGTTTAAAATACATTACTAGAGTTTCCTAGAACATGGTGTAAAGTTCCACACATATGAGCAACAAGCACTTCAGACTTTAAACTGAGACTTGAGACTCTCCTGATGATATGCAAGAACTTTTAAAAGCATTCTTTAACGAAGAGTGTGATATTTAATGGACAGAGATAAATGCAGTGCTATTATAAAGTCCTGTAGCTACAAGATCAGCATTTCAGGCAGAGGATGTTGTACTTCCCAGAGCAGAGATGTCAGGAGGACACCTAAACACACAAACAATCTCAGAGAAGCATTTGGAAACAAAATGTTTGGAAGCAAAACCTCAACCAGCTTGATTCCCCCTCAGAAATAAATGAGGGTGTCAACACAACAGAAAAGAGACAATGGCTCAGACAGAACAAAATACAAATACACCCCGTGTGTGGATTCCCAGAACAAAGGGGTCTGGGTTCTGTAAATATTTGTGCACAGGAGTGGGTGCTTTGATTTGCCTGGGGTTGCTCATGTGCAAAGTTATGAGTTAGAGACTCTATGTCTCCAGTCGTGTGCAGTGACATTTGCAAACCTGGAGCTGAACTTCAAAAACGATAAATTTTCCGGGAGAGTGACGGTTTCTGTTCTGTGGACTGGACAACACTTAGCAAGCAGTTAGTATTTTTTCTTATAAATAGTAATAAACAACCATGCACATAAAGCAGAGGCTAAGAGTAGACATTTCCTGATGCTTAGACCAACCTTGCGTGCACTTCCAACAACCTGGGAGTTATTTCTGTGCCTGTTTCCAGCCTCTGTAGCACTGACACACATACTAGTGTGTGGTGGGGGAGAGGGAGATGCAGTGGGCAGCCCTGGGAGGAAAACGCCAAGAGGCAAAGGCTATGCCAGAGGTGCAAGCAGGGAAGAGGCCCTTCTAGCAGCTTTCCAGTACCTGGGAAGGGGTGCTAAGGAAAGCTGGAGAGGGACTTTTTATGAGGGCTTCTATTAACAGAAGAGGGAATGGTTTCAAGCTAAAAGAAGGGAGATTTAGATGAGATGTGAGGAAGAAATTCCTCACTGTGAGAGAGGTGAGACATTGGAACAGGTTGCTCAGGGAGGGTGCAGACACTCCATCCCTGGAAGTGTTCAAGGCCAGGATGGATGGGGCTTTGAGCAATCTGATCTAGTGAGAGGTGTCTAGTGAGAGAAGGGTTGGAACCACACGATCTTGGGTCCAACCCAAACCATTCTATGAGTCTATGACAATAAAAGCTGGATATTCACTTTCAGATCTTAATTCTTTCCATGTGTGTCCTTTCTCATTCTCATCCCCTAGATTTTGTTCAAGCTTAAACCTAGGAATCTGGCCTCATGTCTGGGATTTCCAGCAACCTGGCTGGATGGACAGCAGCACAGATCAAGTGATGGTTGTCCTGATAACTGGCTGGCCACATACACAGATCAACAGCACTCGAAGGGACCAGCAATGCGAGGTATCCAGAGCATGTCACGCTCACTGCACAGGTGCCGGTTATCTGAGCCTGTGCCAGGCAATGCCTGTATCCCCGTTTCTGCCTGTGTAGTTCTGAGCTGACATGAGAGATCGTGGCACAGACTTTATGCAAGATAAGATAAAACTCTGTAAAAATATCCGACAGAGCCCTGCAGTGTAAATCAGCAGCCTATCGGGTTTCAGAAGAGCTTTTCTTCTGAGCATGAAAAATTCTGGCTGCCACCAAGTCTCCGGTTTTCTGTTCTAAGGTTTTAATTCTGAATGTAGCCAGAGAGAAATTTTGACTATAGGAAGGAGTTATCTTTCCAGTGACAGTAAATTCTACATTGCCATCAATCCTGATGAGTGCACAGCTCCTTCCTGGACACAGAAGGGATGATACCCTCATAGGCAATGCCACAGCTTAGCTGGTGGGTTATACAGCCTGAAACAGGCATCTTTTCAGACTGTGCTTGAACAGCTCTTAGATGGGGGAGAAGTTCTTCCATCCCCCCCACCCCTGCCCCCATAAGTTGTGCCCTTCCCTAACCAAATCCTCCCTGACACTGCTCCCAACCATGGTGCTCCACAGGATCTTGAGATTGTAAATTCCATGTAAAAGGAGCTAAGAAAAAGGGTCGCATTGGTTTTGTGCCCTCTCAGTTTAATTAAATATTACTGTAGCCACAAATGATGAGCGATCCTTTAGGACTTATTATTTCTAGGATTATGGGAGCCAGAAGAATGGGGCAGCACAGGCTGTGCCAGGATGAATAACCTGATGCAGAGGCAGGTGTCTCTGTCTGTGGCAAGAGGGTTGGAAGCAGATGATCTTTAAGGTCTCTTCCAACCTAGACCATTCTATGAATCTACGAAATGCACAAATAAGCCCTGATTCTGCCAGCAGTGACACAGCTGCTTCACGTCATTCTTGTCCATAAATCACAACGGGCTAGCTGCTGAGTGTACGGCTAGGCACCGTGGGCAGGCTGACAACCTCCACAGAAAGCCAAGCAAGTAACAGAAAACAGAGTGTGTTATCTCAGGTCTTGGTGGGACTGCATCATACATTATCCTATCAGAGTCTGTGTGGGAGCTGGCTGCAGTGTCTTTCATGTGGGCAGACTCGTAGGTCCCGTAATGTTAAATGGGGCGTCACATGGATAATGAACACTGCAGATGAAAGCACAAGTCGGATCACAGAACCCAGCTCCTTCAATAGCTTCTTGTTGGCTGTAAGGGCAAAGGCTTTTTGAAAGGTAAAAATCTGTTCTGTTAGCAGCTTTTGGTTTATTCTCTGCTCTACAAGAGGCGTCTTCATTTGTGGCAGCGCAGGTTTGTCTCTCGTTCTTCTGGGTTGTGTCTTGGTGTTTAAAATGGATGAGAAATGATTGAAAAGAGATCCACTCTGAACCCGTGCTGAGGAATTCTTAATAGCACGCAAAAAATGGTCCAAACACAACTCTATGCTAAATCAGTAAGCAAAAAGCTGATCTCTGCAGCCACAGGCCATGTCTGAGGTCAGAAATCTGATCTGAGACTGCCTCTATACCACAGTTTTACAGGATAAAGAAGAGTCAGTTCAAGTCCTGACCCTGAAAGCTGCCACTTAGCTGAAACTTTTCTATCCCTGCAGCTGTTTAACCATAATATTTACTGCTTGGTTTTCCCTGAAACGATAGGATACCAAGATATTCTTCTACCTGAATCACCCCATGTGTAAGAGGGAAAAGTTAACATCAGGGCAAAAATATTTCACATTATTTTAATGATTCCAAAAGTTATTCCTCAGACAAGTATCACCAACCAGATCACCACTGCTACTAACACTGCACCCTCTTACAGGCTTATGAGTTTTCTTAGTGGATAAGGTAGAGCAACTGATGGAAACTACCTGGACTTGGGAGATGTGGCTGAGTCTCCACCCCTGGATGTGTTTAAAGATCATTTGGACGAGGTGTTGAGGGATATGGTTTAGAGGTGAACTAGTAAGGTAGGGTAGATGGTTGGACTTGATGATCCCAGGGGTCTTTTCCAACCAGAGTGATTCTGTGATTGTGTGATATCCCTGCCCACGGCAGGGGGTTGGAAATAGATGATCTCTAAGGTGCCTTCCAACCCAAACCATTCCATGATTCTTATCGCTGGTCTTTCTCTTTTATTTTCTTTTCATTCTCTTCTACTCTCTTTTATTGTAATAGTCTCTTGGTTCTTGAAACCTTCAGTATTGAAATACTGCTACCCCTTGTGGGGATTGGTGGAAATTGGCCACTGGGCTCAAAGGTTGGGGGAGGATCAACTGGTGTGTGTCGGGGTTAGGGTCAAACATCAGCCTGTGAGTCGTGACAAACCACCAGGAAGCCCTTTATTGTATTTAAATCTACACACATCCCCGCCGGGCTGCGTACAGAAATGCCAGCGCTGACAAACTGCGTGGGTCTTGCCAAAAGACACGTAGCCAGACCTGTTTGTCAGTGTTGCTGTGTGGCAACAAAAGGACCTTCAGAGCCATTTTCCCTTGTGGAAATGGAAATTCCTAAAGTACTGCTGGGAATCAGCAAATTTTCTACCCCCGAGGAGGTGACAGACAGTTCAAGAGTAAGAAAACTCAGGCAAGCATGACTTTTCCCTTAGTTTTTCTCAGGAATAAACCTCTCTGGCTTCATGTACACAAGTGACGACAGCACAAACTGGCCCTTTCCTCTTTGTGCATCGGCTTTTCCAGATCATTACATGAAATGTAGATTCTGTGACTTAGAAGAGAGAAACCCTGGCAGGGACTGAAGTGTCGGTTTTTCTCAAAGCTGCTTGTTTGAAGCAGGAATGTGGGAATCCCTGTCCTCATTCCATGCAAAGGCAGAGGTTTTAAAAAAGCCTTGGAGAAAGCTGATGTGTCTGAGCACACAGATTCTCAAGTTCTTCCTGGATGTCATCCCACATGCAGGTCAGTAATTTCACATGACCCCATTAGTATAAATATCAGAAGAGGCTGAACTTGTTAGCAATGACCCAGCTTCTAACTGCTGTGATGTTCCTTGTGTCGCAGCCCCTATGCTGATCCCTGCTGGTTTTTGCAGAGGAATGAAAGGAAAAGGTGATCCAGAGTTTTTAGAACTGTGTGTTCCATGTCCTGCCAGAGGATAAAGAAATAAACCACTCAGGAAACAGAGAGGCTATTTTACTGGCAATAACTGGAGATTTTGATCTAGTCCAAGTCGATAAACAGCTATTGGCACAGATTAATCAGACAACATATCTTCTGCGTCTAACTTACCCAAGAACCTGGAGATGTAGGATCACAGATGCTCTGAATTTTCCCTTCGATGGACCCTCAGCTCTCCAATCAGGGACCTGGTTTAGACATTCATGTCAAGGTACATCAAGGACAAAGACATCATTTCTGGCACGTTGAAATGTCAAATGGCCTCTTGGCGTGACACTTGATGACACTTCACAATGTCTAGTCACAAAACACTTTCTCCAGTGTAAATGAATGGTAAACAAGGGGCAATGGGTGTGAGCTGGAACACAGGAGGTTCCACATCAATATGAGAAGGAACTTCTTGACAGTGAGGGGGACAGAGCCCTCGAAAGGGCTGCCCAGGGGGGTTGTTGAGTCTAATTCTCTGGAGATGTTTAAAACCCGCCTGGGCACGTTCCTGTGTTACTTGGTCTAGGTGATCCTGCTGTGGCAGGGGGATTGGACTGGATGGTCTTTCAAGGTCCCTTCCAATCCCTAATGTCCTGTGATTCTGTGATTCTTACCAGGTTTTCAGTCGTGGTCCTAAAATGAGATCGCTGCAAGTGCAGGGACCTGCTCCCAGAGCTGGCACAACATGCAGCTTCCACAGTGATGCCAGAGAAGGCATCTTACTGTCCTCAGGTTGTGACTCACGAAGCTTCTTGGTCATCCCAAGCTGGAGGTTTGTGCAGGAGCTCATGAATGTGTTACAGAAGTACAAAACCCCGTAGACTGACAAACTGTCAAACAACAAAACTGCAGTCGATGGTTTCAAACTCTTTTGGTGCAATGTACAAACATTTGCTTAGTGCTTGGAAATACCATTATTGAAAATTCCTGAGAGCTCCCAGCCCTGGCAGCGACAGCATGTTCCGAGTCTGTAGTGCAAATAATTGTTCTTATATAACAAGGGAGGAAGCTGGAAGCTGACATGATTACGTCAAATATTACATTTGAAGGTGGTGTCAAGTACCAGCCGTCCATGTTTACAGTTTGATAAGACATCTCAAGAAGTCAAACAAGTGCTGTGGAAATGAGGTCCCATGCTCCATCTCAAACATGAGATTTGCAAAGGAGTGGTCCTAGAGGAAAAGAATTAAAAGTCAGTACACAGAAATGAAGACTATTTTCTCTGCTTTAGCAAATCCTCACCTCAGCTGTTGCCTGTATCTAGGTTTTGTTTACAAGGAAGAATGAAGTCCTGGGTGGTAACACTATCCCTTCAGGTTTCTATCTTTATTTCAGTAGCCAAAGTTTGTTATCACAGAATCACAGAATGACTGAGGCTGGAAAAGCTCTCTGAGCTCATCCAGCCCAGCCCAGGACCTAACGACACCCCACTGGCCAGACCAGGGCACTAAGGGCCACAGCCAGTCTATCCTTAAATACCTGCAGGGATGAGGACTGCATCACTGCCCTGGGCTGTCCATTCCAGTGTCTACTCACCCTTTCCATGATGAAGGGCTTCCTAACATCAAACCTAAGCCTCTCCCGGTGCAGCTCCAGGCCCTGCCCTCTCGTCCTGTTGCTAGTTGCCTGTGAGAAGACCCTGACCTCCACCCGACTACAACCACCCTTCAAGTAGTTGTAGAGGGTGTTATGGTCCTCTCTTTATTAGCAAACTTCTCTGCACCTCACTCCTACTGCAGACCTCAATGAAAGCTGTGAACCTTGATGTGCAGCTGTGATTCTGTGATTTTTTTTCTGGTGTTGGAGGGCCACTACTACTTGAAAAATCCAACCTGTCTATAGAAACTCTTGCTCTTCCTGTAGTTAAAGCATTTGGAGGCTGGAGGAACGAGAAAGAAAACACATTTTCCTGGTTCTTTTTTCAAGACACTTCAAAAAATACTTCCCATAAAGTGTTTTTTATGAGCACTTGGTTGTTTTAATGGAGTTGGAGGAGCATTGGAACCGGCTGCCCAGGGGGGTTGTGTAGTCTCCTTCTTTGGAGAAGTTTAAAACCTGCCTGAATGTGTTCCTGTGTGACTTGGTCTGGGTGATCCTGCTATGGCAGGAGGATTGAACTAGATGATCTTTCAAGGTCCCTTCCAATCTGTAATGATTCTATGAAGAAGAGCTTTAGCAGAAGTATCGTGAAAGCAGCTTTTGCCCTTGTTCGTTGTCATTTTATCCCTCAAACTCAAAGGTCATCCTTTAAAGGAATTTCTCCTCAGCAAGTGAAAAATCACAGAAGATGATCACAAGTTTACAGTGCTAACCCGGGGACTTCGAGACAGGCCTCCTGTGTGACACGAGGCAAATTTCCTCCTGTGTCTCCACGCTGGTTATAAAGCAGGATTTCCTGACCTCACCAGTACATGAGGAACAAATACACCGAGTTATTCCCACAAAGCAGTGTTGAGGGGAGTCACACTACAAGGAATAAAGTTTTAATTCGTTGCTAATTATTATTTAACCTTTTCAGTCTTGGCACCACCTTGTAAGCCAACATTTGGACACAGCGGTTGGGGGCCACAAACCCAACGCCTGGCAAGACCAAGGTCGTGCACTTGTGCTTCTTGGTTCTCCACCTACATCATCCTGCAGCAAAGCACCACTTCAAATTGCCCAAGTCCTGCCCTGCCAACACAGCTCTCCTCTCTTTCTTTACCACACTCTTGGCAGAAGGCCGGAGGTGCTCCGCATCTCCCTGAGGGAGAGCCACGCTGCCTCCTTCGTGGATCTAAGGCTGTGCCTGAGCCAGCAGCGGGCACCTACAGCCCAGAAGCCCCTCGTGCCCTGGGCTGCGTGTCCAGCCTTGCGGGCACGAGGTGAAGGGAGGGCATTGTGCCCCTCTGCTCTGCTCTGCCTGGACCCCCCTGCTCTGGGCTGAGACATGGATCTCCTGCAGTGGGGCCAGAGGAGGCCAAAGAAATGACCCGAGGGTGGACTTCCTCTGCTGAGATGCCAGGCTGGGAGAACTGAGGGGGTTCGGCTGGAGAAGGCTCTGAGAGACCTTAGTGCAGCCTTTCAGTGCTTAAAGAAGCTGGTAAGAAAGGTGGGGACAAACGTCTTAGCAGGGGCTGCTGTGACAGGACAAGGAGAGGTGGTTCTGGAGAGAGATTCAGACTACACAGGAGGAAGAAATTATTTACACTGAAGGGAGAGAGACCCTGGCCCAGGTTGCTCAGAGAGGTGGTAGAAGCCTCTTTTGTGGAACTATCTCAGGTCAGGCTAGACCTTGGAGCTCTGAGCAACCTGCTCAAGGTGAAATGTCCCTGCGTAGTGCATGAGGTCGGAGAGGAGCTGGAGAGGTCCCTTCTCACCCAAGCCTACAATCCCGCCCGCCCGCGTCACTCAGCCCGGACCGCGGTGCCTTCACACACAAACACAAACCCCTCCCGGAGGCGGAGCGCAACGCGCGTGCGTCCCCCCCTCCCGCCTATCCCGAGGGCGCCCCCTGACGGCGGGCGGAGGGACACGGCGGCACTTCCGGTCTCCATTTTCCGAGGCCGAGGAGGTGCTGGAGGGGCCCAGCGCCGGTGGGCGCCTTTCTGGTACCGGCCCGTCTCCTTCAGCGGGGGCTGGGGTGGGTAAGGGACTCCACTGATCTCCGTCGCTGTGACTGCGGGGGAGCGACTGGGAGCTGCCTTTCGCTGTGCTTGCCCTCAGCTTTTCTCTGCCCCCCCACCCCTTCCTCCGCCGCGGTTCCCGGGCGGGTCCCGGCCCGTGTGAGCTCTGCCTCGGCCATGGGCTCCCCCTGCTGCCCCGGGAATTTCGCCCCCGGTCGTTGAAGCCGACCGGAGAATCGCGGAGGTTGTAAAAGGGGAGAGGTGGGGGGCGTGTGAGGACAGGGCAGGGCCGGCCCTGGCCGCGTCATGGAGCAGAGTATGGTGGATCACCCGGTGACCCTCATCATCAAGGCCCCCAACCAGAAATACACCGACCAGACCATCAGCTGCTTCCTGGACTGGACTGTGGGCAAGCTCAAGTCTCACCTCTCTAAAGTCTACCCCAGTAAGCCGGTGAGTTGTTGGGCAGCCCTTGATAAGGCTTGTGGACAGTGGGGCAGGACTTTCTAAGGTAACCTGCAAAATCATTGAGTCCTCGTGTCAGAGCCCCTTGCGAAGGCAGCGGCTGGAGCTCTGCTTCCAGGGAAGCTGATAGTATCATCACAGCTGCTTGTTGGCATGCTTGAAGATCATCACGGTGTGGCATCCTGAGGAGTCGTGGCATCACTGAAGACACTTGTGCTCCGTGTATCTCGTTTAGGATCTGGGGTTTAGATACCACAGTTAGCTGAATTTCACACTATTTTCTGTAAGAATTCTGTCTAATTACTTATAAGCAATATAAGTTTACCACAATTCGGTGAGTTCACTGAAGTGTGGAGCAGGTAGGTGTTTCTCCACAGTACTGTTTGTCATAATATTAATTCAGCAGCCTCTGGAATAATTCAATTTAATTTTTTTTCACCTTTGCAAAGCATTTTTCGAGGTGGTTTTGAAAGCTGTGCTCTTAGGTATTCTGCAGACTTGTGTAACAGCTGCAGCGCTGGTTTGAAACTTAAAGACCTGTAGCTTTTTTGCTTTCTTGTTCCCTGGGGGATGAGGCAGTTTATTTGCATATTTTTTTTAAGTTCTAGATTGGGCAGTTACAAGGAGGCTGCGAAAACCACATGGATGATGATAGATAACACTGCAGCTGTTTAGAACGACATTCATACAGAACAGTGTGTTTGAAAAGTTGTTCCAGAAAACTGTATAAAGGGAGTGGCTTTGCTCTCCACACTGCTAGCAGCATGTGGGACCTGGGCCTCGCTGCAGGAAACATCAGACAGTGGTGGCATTTTTGTTGCAAATGGTCGGAAGTCACCTAGTTCAGTAAAAAGTGGCATTTGTTTGTTTGTTTACCCCGGGCAAGATAGGAAGAAAGTAAAATAGTAGCTTTGTGTCTCAAAAGGAGAGACAGCTCCTTTTGGAGGGGGAAGAAAAGCAGTCAACAACTTGAGCAGTGTTTGAGAGTTTGTGGATTTGGTTGTTGTTGTGAGTAATTCTCTGTTGAGGTAGAAACAAATACGAGACCTCAGCTGATTGCTGCTTCTTCCGCCTCGCTACAGTCTCCTGACGTATTTGTGTTTAAACACGTAGTTTTCTGACTCATCTTGCTAAATTGGGTCTTAATGAACGAGAGGTTTTTACATTGCCTGGCAGGTTTTAACTGTATTAAATTCCAGTTTCCTGGAACGTCTTGTCTTTTGTTGAAAATTGATTCTTCACCTCGGCATGCCTTGTAGTATTAATTGACCAGTTGAGAATCTCCAGAGTGGTTCCGGGTTTAAAGAATGGGCAATTTCCTCAGCAAAGATGAAATCAGTAATTTCATTTTCGTTTGTGTTTGCTGTGCTTGCAATTAAAACTCGTGATTGAGCACGTTATTTTGTAAACCCTTTCGAATTACAGTTAAAACATGAGAGGGAAGAAGGGTGTTTCACAGGGTGTCTCCTCTGCATAGTAAAATCAAAACGTGTGTCTTTCTCTTGATGATGTTGAGTAAATTTGTTTAAATCTTTGTGATTTTAGGAGCTCACTCCCTCTTTTATTTTTGCTTTAAACCAGATCAGTGTCAAATGCTTGTCGACTAGATTTCTGCGTTCCCTGAGTATGTTAGGTCCTGGAAATAACTTCTGTTCCAGTGCTATTTTAAGACGATGAGAGTACGTCAGAACACAGATTCTCTCTACAGGTATTGCTGTGTTCATGAGGGTACAACATAGAAATCAGTTGCATATTTTCTGAAGATGAGAGGTTAAAGTAGCCAAAATGAGAAATTGAGCCTTGAGGCAGTGGTGTTTGTGATTTGCCCCGATTAATCTGTGTGAACAACACTGCTAAATAGACGCAAGTTCCCAAGTGTAGGCAAGTTTAAACTGCTTTGGTACTTTTTAAAGTCGGTGGATTTGCTCAAGTAATTGAATAACCTAAATGGATTTGTAACTGTATTAAGTTAGCTTGTGGGTCTGTACTAAGGTTCACAGTCATCAGTACTTTTTCCCCTGACTGGAACAATTTTTCACAGCAGTTGTGATGTCCCTACATGAAATGTTTAAGAAAAGGAAACTTGTGAGATCAACCTGGTAGATGTTAAATCCAGTGCATTAACGGCTGCATTGATTTCACCCTCAAACATGGACTGCTGTTCTCATTTCCTGCAGGACCTATCACCTTAGACACCCTTTGCCCACGGGTGGGTGGGTGTCTGGGTTTTTATTTCCTGTGGAAGAATGGGAGAGGGGCCAAGTGACCAAAATAATGTAGCTGAGGATAGCTCGGAGGTTGTGTTTCCAAAGCAAGCCACTGTGTTTGCTTAGGTTTGCTAGGTGTGGTTTTGGTGATGTGCTGGGCACGGTTAACTTGGACCAAAGCACTGCAGAAGGAATCTTGCTTAAAAACAGTAGGAAAAAACCCCACCAGCTATTGAATTTTTAGTTTAAAATGCAGTACTTTTGGATTATGATCCGAAAACTCTTCCATCTCACTTGAGACTTGAGATTCCAGAAGTATTTTATTCAATGCTGTGTGCTTGCTCCTGAAAACGGGGCTGTTCTAGTTACATTCTTTTCTCTTAGAAGTGTTTTTCCATCCCGTTTTGTTGTTTGGGCTAGCAGTGAGCACGCTGTTGTGTGAAGCAGAACATGTGGTAGTGAACCTCCTCTGGCAGAGGATGAATTGAATGCCTGTTCCATTTACTTTGGCATACATGTGAATCACTGTGTTTTGACATTTAATACCCCTTCTTCCATCTGCAGTTAAAAGAGACCCAAACATTTCACACTTCCAGGATGGCTTTCACCCCGAGCAAGTGACAATGCTGTATTGCAGAGTTAGATAGTGAAGTTATTTGGGGAGGGCTGTGGGATTTGAGACCTCATCTTCCTCCGTAATGTCTCTAGATGATTAGCAGTAATCAATGCACATGTAACCTTTTCTTCTGTGGTTTTATAGGGAGCTGAAACACGTTACCAAAGATGTGCAGTCATCACCTTTGAGGGGTCATTCTAATCTAGCAGGTTCTTCTCTACAAATATTTACCTTTAAAAATATCTGTACTATTTATATTGTTTTTGTGAGGAGTCTTCATTAGTTGGGGCTGAGGGGAGGCTCTTGTATAGGGTACTGAAGAGACAGATCTGAATTTGGCTGTGTAGAGAGCTGTGAGATGGGTGATAACAGCACTCCAGTGCCAGGTTGGGTGGTGATACAGACTGGACTTTGGGGGTTGTTCTTACAGATTCCCAATATTTGCACTACTTATGTGTTCTAATTAATCTCCGGGTAATTGTCTCAGGACCCTCAAACAGAGGTTTCTGAGTTTACTCCTGGCTCCACCAGTAACTGATACTCGATCAATTGAACTGTTTAATCACAGTACATTAGGGATTGGAAGTGACCTCGAAAGATCATCTAGTCCAATCCCCCTACCAGAGCAGCTATTGGAGCTGCAGATTGCTAGTCCTTGTGCTGTTAGAGACTTAAAAAAATACTATATTTGATTTATTGTAATTAAAAAGACGTAAAAATGCAGAACAGACAATTATTTTTCACTAGAAGAGCTAAACAGGTGTGTGGGCTGCAGCACGTTATACGCTCAGGTTTTTTGAAGACGTGAATCATAAATAGTTACTGTGGATTTGGGGAAAAAAGCTACAGCAAAAGTTTCTCAGATTCAGTATGGTTTTTTATGATTATTTGCATAGAGTATATATAATTTCTTTTCTTTTTCTAGTGAAATTACCAGACCATTTTCAAGGGGAAGAACAAGTTCTGCAGATTTTCTGTGTTCTGTTAAGTTACTTGGAATCTGCCAAAAAAAAAAAGTCAATCTCAAAACTTGTGTGAAAGCATTTTTAATTACAAAGATCTAGATCTGAGCTATTTGTGTCTTAGTATCAGCATGACTAAAACTACAGAGTATGCAGGAGAAGAGTGGGAGGGAGGAGATGTGCTGTAAGAGTAGCTGTTTGCAGGGTAGGGAAATTCTTCAAATACTCATCAGAATCACAGACCGTTGGGAATTGGAAGGGACCTGGACAGATCATCTAGTCCAATCCCCCTGCCACAGCAGGACCACCTAGACCAAGTCGCACAGGAATGTATCCAGGCGAGTTTTAAAATATTCATCAGAAAAATTGTTGGAATATTTCATGTGTGTCTGTTCACTGGTGGTGTTCTCCATTTCTTCACCTCAGTCCTCTCTGACAAGTGACAAACACTGTAGTGTTAATGTAGGATGCTAACAGTAGTTAAACTGAACCTGTTGGATTCTCTTTAAGAGTCTTCCTATATGGGTGAATATTTAGAAGATTTTCTGTGTTTTAACGGCTCCTTTGTTTTTTAAGAAATACAATTTCTAACTGTTTCTGAACTGAATTGAGTGGAATTGGGTTTTACTGTTGTTTGGTTTGTTTCCCCAGGTAAGCTGCCCATTGCTTTAGTGTACTGGGCATCTTACCATAGATAGGTACCCTAAAAACATACTTTTCTTTGTAAAAGAATGTTGTCACCATCTCTTCCATCTGGAAGCTATTACTTTATGAGTTATGTATCATTTGTTTGGAGAAGAGAAAAAGAGAGATCGTGCCATTACTCATCCTCAAGTGCAAGAACGGGCAAATCAGCTTACCAATATTTAGAGGCTACTTTAAAATAAAACAGTACTTTGCTGCTTTATGCTTTTTTGATCATCTCCTCCTTGTTTTTTCTCTTGTGATTTTTATGGCTTTTTTTTTTTGGATGGGGATGGGGGTCAGGGACTAATAACAGGAATTTCGTGTTGGACAAAGATGAAGATTCTGTATATTTTAGTTACAATTTCATCATTCTACTAACTGCCTTTTGGTTTTTGCCTTTTTTTCTCCTTTGTCCCAGCCACTTTTCTGGGAATGGGAATGGGAGCAGGGTGAAGAGAAAGTCTTTGTTGAAAGAAAGGAATTTTAAAATACACTTGATCGTTTACTTGAGCAGCATCTTCCAGTGAAGTGTTGTTAATTGCTATGGTGCTCTAGCAGGATGAGTTTGGGTGTTAGGCTTGTGAAGCCTCTGAAATGTTTTTAAGGCTGTCTGGTGGTGGTTGGAATGCTAAGGGATTTTTCTCATCTGCAAATGTTATCTCCAGCTGTATGTCTGTACAGCAGGAAAAAGCTAAATTCCTTTCTTTGTCCCATCTCCTAGTCTACAAAGGATCAGAGGCTGGTGTATTCTGGCAGACTCCTTCCTGATCATCTGCAGCTGAAAGATGTTCTCAGAAAAGTAAGCTTTATATCAACAACATATATTTGATCAAAAGCCCTTTTTGGGAAATAGGAGTTTAGATTTATGTTGTTTGACTTCCAGTTTTCATTGTTGTTTTGAGAGATGTAAGCTTGATACGTTCTGGACAGTGTGTGTACCGCGGTGACGCTTGTGGACCGATGAATGTTTCCAACTGGTGGCAGAGCATCTCTGCGGTGGAAGTCCCAAACAATATAAATGGAATAATTTAACAGATTTGTTTTGGTTTCAGATATGACTTCATTTCTTGTACATGCACAAGTGCAACTTCTAATGTATGTTCTTAGGTTAAAGAAAGCACACTAAGGGTGATACATGTATATACAAAACCAGAGTTCATGAATAGTGTTGCTGGGAAAGCGATTCTGGTTTTGTTCACAGACTCACAGAATGCTTTGGGGTTGGAAGCGACCTCTAAATGTCACCTAGTGTACCCGCAGCGCAGTGACATCTTCAACTAGAGCAGGTTGCTCAGACCTCGTCCAACCTGACCTGCAATGGTTCCAGGGAGGGGGCTTCTGCCACCTTTGGGCAACTGGGCTAGTGTCCAGCCACCTTCAGCATAAAAAAAACTCTTCATCTTCCATGTATCTTACATTCATCAGCTGTTAACCATTCCTGATGATGTTGTAAAGTTAGTTTGTTCTTGATTTTTCTTTTTTGTTTTGCTGGTTTATCTTAATTTATTAATTTAAACTTTGGACTCTTCAGCCAGCATTTAAATCCAAATCCTGAATACGTGTGACATGCTGTGTAGGAAGTCTTGAAATACGTGCACTTGGTTCTCAGATGGATTCTAATAGTTAAGATTGATGCTACCAGGTGATAGTGGCTTCATTAAGTTAGTAAATTCTTTAAAAATGTATAGAATTGGATGATACTTACGGGGGATTATCAAGGACTTGGATCCAGTTTTGGTGGTTTCAGAAAGCATAATGTGTTCTGTTTGAGCAGTCTTTAAATTTCTTGTAATCTGTAGCTATATTTGGAAAGTACTGTAGGTTGTTAATTATACAGTGTGTAATCCTAAGAAAGAGGTGAGTTTTGTCCTACAGCACCTGGCTGTTGGTGCTGGGAGTTGTTTGTGATGGACTGAAGTATAGAAAACTGGAGCTGGACTATTGCCAGCCAGTCTGTGTCTTGTACCACTTACAAGCTCATGAAATCTCTTATGTAACTTACCTCAGAACTTGTAAAGGACAAAACAAAGTCTGAATCTCTTCTGTTCACTTGGCCTCCTTACAGCAGACTAGTGGTAGGAAACACGATTTCAAACCTTGCTTATGTGCTAGAGGAGAATCTTTGCCTAACTCATGTCTTCACTCCACAGATGCTTTAGTTGACTTGCAAGGTGTTTTAGTGGCTACAAGCCTTGGTTTCAGTGAAAGAGATTTAATAAATTTAGAAATGTTCGCATTATTCTTAAGCACACACTTTTTAAATTAATGTTGGAAGAGGAAGAGGTTTTTGTGCTCAAGCTTTTAAGAGCTTAAAAAAAAAGTATGTTTACTTTTAAATTCAATCTCATTCTCTGTCATGACCTTCCTATTTGATTAACTACAAAGTCCTAATATTATCTGAGGTTTTACTAAATCCCTCAATTCAGCTTTGTGAGACTTGCTCTTTGATACTAAGAAGTGTCGTTTGGCTGATATAAAATACCTTGAGGCTGGAAGTTTTGGCAGACTTGAGGCATAATGGTGTCCAAAACATTCTCTATAAACAGAAATATATCACAATAAACTGTCACATGGAATAAAGCTGTACACTGTGAGCCTGCAGGATGCATCTGTTGTTTATTGTTGCCTTTTGAGGGGCAAGAAGAAGGTAACCAGTTAGGTTAAAGACGTTTGATGTGGTGAGAATGCTGGTGGCTGCGTTCAGTGCTCTCTGATCGTTGCTAACTGCCAGGGACTGGTTAGAAATTAACCTAATAGTGGGGCTGTCCTTGAGGCTAGAAGCCAATACACACAGGGCTGTTTAAGTGAGTGTGGTAATGGATAAGCTCTGCTAGTAGTAGTGCACAATAGAGGCAGTTAGCCACTTTCCTAAAGATTAAAACCTAAAGTTAATTAAATGTGCGTTTTTTTCTTACAGTTTAAAAAAAACCCCTTCAAACCTGCTATTTCTAAATGTCATCTTGTTAACAACTGCAGCTTGGCAGCGTCATGCTGATTTCAGAATCAGAGAATCACAGAATGGTGGGGATTGGCAGCTACAGCAGGATCTCCTAGAGCAGATCCCACAGGAACACGTCCAGGCAGGTTTTGCGTGTCTCCAGAGTTGGAGACTCCACAATATCTCTGGGCAGCCAGTCCCAGAGTTCACTTACCCTTACTGTGAAAAAGTTTTCTGTGTTTAAATTGACCCTCCTGTGTTCCAGTTTGTGCCCACTGGCCCTTGTCATGTCTCTGGGTCCCATCATCCTGACCCTGCTCTTTGGGTATTTGTAAGCATTGTTGAGATTGCCCCTTAGTCTCCTCCTCTGTTGGCTAAACAGCCCCAGCTCTCTCAGTCTCTCCTCATCAGAGAGATGCTCCAGCCCTCTGATCATCTTAATCAGTCTGTACTGAACTCTGTCTTGAAGATGGGAGGCTTCTTTTGTTGCTTTTCTTATTTAACATTTGGATACTGAGGAAGCTGTAGTGTGCAGTTTAAATACTCAGTCATAGCTGTTCTCGTTGCTATGACTATAAAAGGTTCAGACTTGCTGCTGTCAAGTGGAGGTGTTTTCACTTGATCCAACCAAAACCTTCAGACTGAAGTTCTTGCATCCATGCTGTGGGGTACATATCCATGAAGGGTTGGCACAGGCCTATCACTTGCATGCTGACATGCCTTCAAGTGGTGCCATTCATTCACTCCTTCACTTTCAAATGTTTAGGAATACTCCAGTGGTTTTAGTACCATTCCCTGAGCATGGAATATCTGCAGGGGGTCTTCAGCTGGGTGTCTGCAGGTTACGTTTGAGTCAAGCTTAGACTGGAGTGAGGTGGAAACAACAGATGTTGCTGTTTTTTTTTTACCTTGGTCTGCTTGTGGAATTCCAACACCTACAATTTTCATTGACTCTATTATATTTATTGAGTAGTACTTCATCAGACCTCAGAGCCAATGTAAACATTTAACTTCAGTGAAACTGAACCCTGAAAAGGGTTTGAGATTTTTTTCCAAACTAAAAGTTGAAGCTTGTGATCTATTCATTCTCTTTTCTGTGTGGTCTGCTGCTGGTTCTGTGATCCTGCAGTTCTAGGGAAAACTGAGGTCAGTGAGCATTGGAAGTGGTACTGTAGAAGCTGCTAAGAAAACATGAAACAGTAAGTTGTGCTAGACTTCAGTCTTGCTTTATGGTCTCTTCATTTAGCTTAATACTTCTTTAACTGGTTGCAAATGTGGCTTTGAAAGCTGATTGTTAAAGGCAGGTTTTGTTTGACAATTGCTAAATTATTGTTGCTTTAGCTCTTCTATTTATTTATTTCACTTTTTTAGCAAGATGAATATCATATGGTTCATCTGGTGTGTACTTCCCGGACACCCCCAAGTTCTCCAAAACCCAGCACCAGTAGAGACGGTTCCGGAGCTTCAACCTCCAGTAGTAGCTCAGTGAGTGGTTCTTTTTTGCTTTTCATGCATTTCTTTGACACTGATGTTGAGGCTTTCAGGGACATGCTGTATGTACCTGTACAATTGTATGTCACTATTTAGGAGGACTCTTTATTTAAACAATTGTATTTCAGATTGTATTTCTGATTGTAACATAGTGATGTGTGTTAGTTGACAAAGCTTGTAGCTGTTTGTAAGCTGTTCTTGCTAACACTGCTACCAAAAGTACCTTTTCATATCCGTGCATCTTAGGCAACGATTGTGCAGTGCATTCAAATTCTGTTTTTTAACTAAGCTCTGATTTATTTTGTGCCCTTGTTGCAAGACAGGCAGACTGAGCTTGCCAAGAATTGGCCAGAACTTGTGTTTCAGCTTCAGTGTAGCCATAGGGTCTGCAAACCAGTGAGTAAGTGCTTTTAGCCTTTTATTACTTAAGCTGTTCACAGAATCCTTTTGTTGAGGAGGGTGTCCCTTCTTCACACTGTGCAGAAATAATGATGCTCTGCTCTGAATAGAAGTGCAGTTAATGTTTCTGTTGATGACTTGGATCCAAATGACACTAATTCTCTTGGCTTTTTCCAAAGCTGGCAGCATCACCAAGTGACCTGTAAAGGTTAGTTAGAAGGGAATGTGTCCAGTACCCTTACAGGTACTTTTTATCCGTGCTGTGTTATCAGCCTGTGGGAAGTACCCTTCCAGCTTGTCCTCATTCTGCTTTGAGTAGCGTTTCTGACTTCGGTGTAACAAAGACTCGGGGAGTTAAAGCGGTAGTAGAGGGTGGACAGTGGCTGCATCATCTCTCAAAGGTTTTAGTTCTATCTCTGCAAGCAGGACACAAGGGGCCTCTGTTGTGATTGAATTCTAAATAGATCAGTTGCAAATGTTTCTAATGACTGCTTAAAGTAGTCGGTACACAAGCTGTTAAGTTCCTAATGCTTTGAAAGAAAGAACCTAAACCCAGAGCTTGACTCAAGGCCTTTTTTCTTCCCTTTGTTTTTTATTCTTCTTCCTCCCCCTCCACGGTCAAGTGGTAAATTGTTCCTGTTTTCCTTTGTCAGGCAAATGCAATATGGATGCCTTAACTAATTGCAC
>VXBP01000441.1:0-39016 GCA_013400115.1 Rhinopomastus cyanomelas | reverse complement strand
CCCCCCCCCCCCCCAGTTATCAAACTTGAAGAGGATTTTCTACTGAGTTAACATTACAGTAATGCTTAGCAACAGGATTGGGGGTTTATTAAAACTATAATATGCATCTTAGTAGCCAAAGTGCAGTGTTGTTAGAGTGACAAATACTCTAGGAGAGACAACTATTGTCTTGCTTCCTGGGTTATTGATCTTGGAAAGCATGGCAGGTTTGACACTAGTTTTAGGTGTATGTCTGGAAACCTGAGTAGTTCCTAGCTGCTTCCCTATTCCCACCCTCCACCCAAGCACAGCAGTTTGGACTGGGCAGCTGGCACAGTGGAGGATGAGTAGAAATGGAAACTGAAGATGAGGACACAGGAACGTAACCCACGGGTTTAATTCTAAGCCTCTGTTGTCTCTGAATATAAATTCATATTGTGATGTTGCAGTGACATCTATTACAGAATTCTGTTCATTGTAGAATTTTTGTTGCTGCTAAATATTTTACCAGTTAAGCTTCAGGTTGCCTCAGGTTTTTGAAAGTTTGATTCCCAGTGACTTGTGGTTTTCTCTGGGACCTATCAAGTGTCGAGTCTTACAGAAAACTTCACTTTCTTTTATGTGCAGCTGGGTGTAATTTTGAATGTCTGTTTTAACTAAAGGCTTGCCAGAACCAATACCCCAGACAACTTGCCTGGTGCTTATGTTTGCAGTAAAACTCAAGACAAAATACTAAAGCAAACAGTTGAGTTTTTTAAGACATGGTAGTAAATCTTGTAACTATGGCAAAATGATCTTCAACCTCAACTTTGTCTTTTTATAAGAGTTCAGATCATTCTGGATCAACTGCTGCCTCACCTACAAACCAAGAAGCTTCACCTACATCTTCGAACACTAGTGCAGATGGAGTGAGACACCGTAACCTTCCACAAGCACAAAGCAATCCCATACAAAGCCACCAGTTCCCTTATTTAATGCAAGGGTGAGTGACTCTAAGCAATTTCTTGGAGACTCTTTTCAAGTACCTTAATTGTTCTGTTACATAATGTTTCTTTTGCAGTCTGTGATGTTATTTGGATGGTTTATCACACTAGAAACATTTTTCTTCTAAACATTAATGTTTTTAGCTAGGATTGAATAAAAGTGTTCTTAGTGTTCTCCTTCAGGCTGTTTTTTAATGTTTTTCTTCTTGCTTTCATACCTCAACTTCCTTTCGATAAGTGCAGCAGTAACATTTATCTAGTGGATGTTTTTAGTAGTGTAACTGATAAAATTACTGCTGTTGGTTCCTTTTACTGGTCCTTTATTGCAGTCATTAACACTAAATTCTTATGAGAGTATGAATGTTCTTAGGTTTTGACACATAAGGGATGTAACTCTTCTCTGTATTGAATTCAAGGGGAATATGTGAGGATGGTGTGTTCTGAGGTGGTAGGAGTCATTTCCTCAGGGCAGTCCTTCAAGATTTCTTTTTGACAAGGCCTTCTCCCAGTACTGTAGAGATTCATAGAATCACAGAACGTTGGAGATTGGAAGGACCTCGAAGGATCATCTAGTCCAATCCCCCTGCCAGAGTGGGATCACCTAGACCAAGTTGCACAGGAACATATCCAGGCGGGTTTTAAATGTCTCCAGAGAAGGAGACTCCACAACCCCTCTGGGCAGCTCATTGCAGTGCTCTGTCACCATCACTTTGAAGAAGTTTCTTCTAGAGGTGTTGTTTATAGAGTGTGAAGTAACAATATCCATTAACCTGCTGTTAATGTTGTTAACCTGCTGTTAACAAGTTGTTTCAGTTACTGATAAAGAAATGTGAAGAGCTGTTGAAGATGTATTTAGTTTGTTAAATTTATATACTCTTGTTAAACTCTAGTCTAGACTTTACTAGTCTCAGTAGTTTTTATTCTTTCTTCAAGTCTAAAAAAGACTTGAAGGGCATAAGCCACCTTTCTAGAGTGGAGTACCTAATGCTGTTCTGCTGTTCTTTCCAGAGGTCCTTGTATTTTCCTGCATGACAAAGCTGGGTGACACTAGGCTGACTGTTTGCTTCCAGAATTAAATTCTGTGACAACAATTTATTGCGTGTTGTGCAAATTACTAATCTGTAATAAGTCTTAATGTTGTTGTGATTAGTTTTTCTTTTTGGTCAGTGTGCACAGGGAACCAAGTAGGTGGTGGACTTCAGAAAGACAACAGAACCATTCTTCAGCCTTTTGGTTTGTTTGGAAGATGTAACTGTGTTTGAAAGAAAGAGTCACTCAAAATATATAAATAAAAACACTGTCTGGCTCTTAGGAGCAAGTAATGTGGATTGAAAGGTGTGGATTGTCGACTGAAAAGAGGTGCTGAGAACCTGAACATCAACACTGCGTTAATTTCAGGCGTTTGTGTCTTCCTTGCACTATCTCTGGCTTAGTCACCTGGAGTAGGTGCCTGTTTGTGGCTGAAGTGCATTATCAGTACACCTAAATCACATCTTTCAATTCAGTGTAATCCCAAAGGAATCCAGATAATCTTGGACCTTTTTTATTTGTAGACAAAAATGTATTTGAAGGCTACTAGAGCCCAAGGGAGATCTTTGCAGACTGCTGGACTCTGGCTGTGCTCAACCTTAAGGAGTCTGTGCCAATGCCTGCCTAGGCTTCTCGAAAAACCCTTTGCAGTCCTTTCAGTAATCTTCTCAGATACAGCTGTTATTTGCTTTGGGGCACTGCTACATGTATTCAAGCAATCAGAAATGCCTTCTGTTCTTTTAGCTGCTCTCTTAAACATTATTTAGGACAATGAAGTGTAGCTTTAATGTAAATCCTACACAGACTGAGATTTGTTAGGAACAACGAAGATCCGTAGCTGATACTGGTGTTGCCTTATGGATTTTTCTTACTGTTTCATGACCACACACTTACAGCTGCATGATGGACTGTAGGCTCTGTTGATGGAGAAAGATCTCCAGCTATTTGAAAATATGTGTGAGGGTCATTTTTCTGGACCATTTTGCAAGACTTAAATTAGCAAGTAATTTGTATGAATAAATAACATGAATATTAGATGATCATAGAATGGTTTGGATTGCAAGTGACCCTAAAGATGATCTACTTCCAAGCCCTTTGGCATGGCCTGGGACGCCTCTTACTAGACCAGGTTGCCCAGAACCCCGTCCAACCTGTCCTTGAGTGCTTCTAGGGATGGAGCAGCCACAGCCTTCCAGGGCAACCTGTTCCAGTGCCTCCCAGTACCTCACCACCCTTGTAGTGAGGAAATTTTTCCTAAGAGCTAGCCTAAATCTCACATTTTTTAGTTTGAAACCTTTTCCCCTTGTCATGTCACTAGAGTTCTTGGTAAAAAGTCCCTCTTCAGCTTTTCTCTTGGCCCTCACAGTATCTTCATGATGACACTAGCTCACTAGCCTGACCTTCTCCTCAAATTGAACCACACTTAGCTCAATTTACGTGTCTTCCATAGATGGAAAACCCTGTAATTCCAGCTGTTCTAGCCTTTTATGGAGGAGCTTATCTCTTCAGTTTCAGAATATCCTGAAGCTAATTCCACCATTTTTGATTGGTTAAAAAATTCAACTTAACTGTTTTTCTACCGTCTGCTCTGCTTTGATCTTCGAACGCCTGTGCCTAACTCATCTGTTTCTTTGCCCATGTGCTGTTGCTGCCATTCTTTTGAAAGTTTGCTTCCTGCCTCCTACTTTTGGGAAAAGATGAGGAGAAAGCACTTGCTACTACTTCTAACAGCAAGCCATCTTGCTTTGCTGAGAAGATCCTTTTCCATTAGATTCTTCACACTGTGGGCCTTTTCAGAGTGTTTAGAGATGTTCCTGAATTTGACAATCTAAATTAATACCCTGAGCAGCTGGATAATTCGAGCATCTCCCGTGTTCTGCTTGTTGATGAGCAGACAAAATACTGTCAGAAGCCAGTTCTTGAAGATAAAAGTGTGGCTGCTGCTTTCCAGCAGCAGCTTGACAGCTTTGCTGTTCCAAGGTGTTAATTATGCATCAGTAAGTAACATCAGCAGGGCTGCCAGTTCACCTTTGCAGTTTCTGAAAGGAGCGGAGCATTGCCTGTGATTATCTCTGTTAGTGGCATCAGGAAAGTAGCTTTTGCTTTCTTTTTTAATTTTTTATCCAAACCATTGTCAAAACAGTTTATGACTAAATAGGAACAGGTGTAGCAGAGGTCATGGAGCTGCTTGCCAGGCTCTTGTGCAGAATTGGAGTGTGTAATTACTTTTACTTATTCATGGGTACTGTGGGGGGGAAAAGGCTTTTAATGTCTTCCATCTTTCTTTGTGGGCATGTCTTGTATATCTTAATGCCTGGGAGACTAATACAGATAATTAGATGTCACCAATAGATAGTAATCTCTTGGTGATATCTTTGCAGGGAGTGCCTTCTTTAGGGAACAGATGTAGTCTGCAGTACAGGTACATCACTCAGCTTTTGCTGTTGGCAGTCTGAATAAACTTCTCTGCATGCTTTATACTCTCATGCTGACCTGCAAAAGATGTCCTGGTTTACTACAGTTTACTACATCACAGTCTTTGGGGTAAGAGTTAGAAACCTTGCTGAAACAGGCTATATGGTCTAGGAGCAGAAGCTAAAAAGTTTAAAAGTAGGCAAAACCAAACACAAATCTTAATGTAGAGGAGCCTGAGGAACTTCTTTATTTCCTGCCTCTGAACTAGAGTTAAAAAACCAGGAGGAGAATTCTTTGTGGTGAAATTATTGAAGCAGGGTGGGAGGGAGGAAGCAAGTAATTTACAGTTTTTTTAGTTCAGATCTTGAGAATCTGTATGGATGGATTGGTTATAGTACCCTTGCTTGTGTTTCTTTCTTCCTGTCTGCCCACAATGGTGTTTCAGGTAGTGTAAAATAATCACAGAACATTAGGGATTGGAGGGGACCTCCAAAGATCATCTAGTCCAAACCCCCTGCCTCAGCAGAAATGCTGGCTTAAGTTTTCCCTTTGCAGGTCTTGCAGCACCTGTAAGGGTGACCCCTGAACTCAGAAGGGACTGTATGAAGACTTTTCTGCTGCTGGATGCAAAATCTGGAGAATGTGGTTTTATGTCAGAGGAGCAGCTTCTAGGTAGAAAAGCACAAGTCTACTCTGCAGAGTAATTTCTGGTACAACAATACAGTGTTTGGGATGGGTTGGATGATGGCACTATATGCTTCAGCAGTAGGGTGACAAATGAGAGGAAAAATGCTCCTTTACTTGTGTTTTAATGTTAGTGTGTTTCCTAAATGTGGCATTGTAGAACTGAGTATTCTTCTTTAAATCCTCTTGTAGCAATATAGGTAACCAGCTTCCAGGCCAAGGTGTTCCTGCTGGATTTCCTATGTATCCTGCCTTCAGTCCCCTACAGATGATCTGGTGGCAACAAATGTATGCTCGCCAGTACTACATGCAATAGTAAGTCTGTGTTACTTAGGTAGTGCTGAGTGACACTGGTGAAAGCAAGGCAGTGAAAACTGAAAATGTTATTTGCAGGACCCAATTGTCTGTGTTTATTTTGTCTGGTTGTGCTGTTTTACACTGTTTGCCCAGTAAATTACAAAAGCCACATTTAGGTTGGCATTAAATCAGGAAGTAAAGATTTCGGGGGAAATGGAGGTTATTTTGACATGTAATGCATCTGAAACTTTGTTTTTTGTTAGGTGTAGAAAAGACAAGAGTAAGCTTAGAAATTCTGGTGTGTGTTGGGTTTGTTGTGACAAACTGGTTTTATGTTTGAATTTTCAGCCAAGCTGCTGTTTCAGCCCAAGTGACTTCCAGCACTGAGTCAGCGAGACCTGCAGTCACCCAAGCAGTAAATTCAGGACACGCTCCTGCACATGAGCCTGCAGCAGCACCAAATGTAGCCGTCCAGGAGAACAGGCCTGTAAACCCAAACGTTCAGATGAACGCGCAGGGTGGCCCCGTAGTCAATGAGGAAGACTTCAACCGGGACTGGCTGGACTGGATGTACACGTTCTCTAGAGCAGCGATTCTTCTGAGCATTGTATACTTCTATTCTTCCTTCAGTCGGTTTGTCATGGTAATGGGAGCCATGCTGCTGGTTTATTTGTGAGTACAACAGTGGAGTACAGCTGCAGATCTCGTATGTGGAATTTGGTGCTAGAGTATAATCCATTTGAGCTGAAAAATTGGCCAAATGCAGAATCAGAATCCCAGAACATGAGGGATTGGAAGGGACCTCGAAAGATCATCTAGTCCAATCCCCCTGCTAGAACAGGATCACCTAGACCAAGTTGCGTAGGAACGTGTCGAGGCGGGTTTTAAATGTCTCTGGAGAAGGCGACTCCACAGCCCCCCTGGGCAGCCTGTTCCAGAAGTTTAGTCACTGCTGCTTTACAGTGTTGTGTGCGTAGTGGGAAAAAATATTTCACATGGAGAGGCTGATATGAAAGCGTCAAGAGCTTTGAGAATTATTTCTTTTAAGTTGGATGCTGTTTGTAGCTGACGCAGAAGTGTTGGTGAGGTGCTGGAGCAGGTCCAGAGAAGGGCAACAGGCTTGGTGAAGGGTCTGCAGAATAAGTCCTACAAGGAGTGGCTGAGGGAGCTGGGGCTGGTTAGTCTGAAGAAAAGGATGCTGAGGGGAGACCTTACTGCTCTCTACAGCTGTCTGAAAGGAGGTTGTAGAGAGATGGGGATTGGTCTCTTCTTGCAGGTCACTAGTGATAGACAAGATGCCTCAAAGTTGCACCAGGGGTGGACATTAGGAAAAATTTCTTCATGGAAGGGATCACCAGGCCTTGGAACAGGTTGCCTGGGGGAGGGAGTTGAGTCACCCATCCCTGGATGTGTTTAAAAGTCATGTAGGTCTGGAGCTTAGGGACATGGTGTAGCAGGGGCCTTGGGACAGTTGGGGTAATGGTTTGACTCTGTGGTCTTTTGCAACCTGAATGATTCTATGTTTTTAAAGTTTCATTTCATATTATTTTGATGTTATAATTAATAGGCTGGTATTGTAGAAATGCAGGATGGAAATGTAGAAAGTGGGGATGAAGATAGAGCTCAAGCACATGCTTACATACACTTAAATTACTGCTTGGATGTGAAAGGAAAATCGTAGAGCTGAGCTCACTTACATTTCAAAAAAATAATGTCTGGGATTTGTGCAGTAACTAGTTAGGCAGAGTTAGGGTGCTGCTGCCATAATGGTGGCTACTACCTTATTATTGCAGGGACTTAAAACACTTTTTACAGCACATCATACAAGACCTAAGCACCCTCTCTGTTTTACTGAGAAATATCAGTACTGTTGTCTTCACTTCCTTTCATATGTGAAAGTGATAGAAATAGGAGTGGAGAAAAGCTTGGTACTTTGGACTGAAGAAATTCATTGGGAGTTTCTTACATTGTAGTCTCAGTCCTCAAAGGACTGTTCTGCTTTTCTTGCAGCAATGACAGTTGAAATTAAAGTGCAGGCGCCTGAAGATGTAAGAGAGGCTTCCTGTGTATTTAATCACCTAATTGTGGTGAAGTATCTTCTGGAACAGAGGACTGAACAGCCTTCAAAGAACAGCTCTTCATGGGACCCTTCTTAACCAGATGCCAAAGAATAGCAATTCAATCTAGAAATTAGACTGTGCAGGGAAGTACTTGTGGCTTTATTCATTGCAAGTGCTTGAAGAATTCACTGCAGCAGTTAGCTGTAGCAGAAGAATCTTTATGTTCCTTATTAAGAAGTTGTTGGCTGTTCCATTTTCTTACCTAGACACCAAGCTGGATGGTTCCCCTTTAGGCAAGAGGGAGGCCCACAACAAGCAGCCAATAATGTGGAGGTGAACCGCGATGGGCAACATGCGAATAATCCTGATCTTGAAGAGTTGGTAAGAGCGGACTCCTGTGGATTAAAGTGTGATATGATGTCTGGACAGAAAGTCAACTGTTATGACATGTAGTCTGTTTAACCATAACACGTCCAGCGTTGTCCTCGGTGCAGCGCCTGCTGCTGAAACCCTGTATTTTTCCAGTCTGACAGTTACTGATTGTCTCTGCTTCACGCATAGACTTTGTTCATGCTGATTATTCTTCAGGAGGTTGTTCTGAGAGAAGTCATTAGATGTGGAAAGATACTTCTGGTTCCCTAATGTCAGAGCTCTGAAAAGTAGCAGAGTAATTGCTTCAATTTCTCTTTTTAAAGGAACGGCTTATGGATGATGGGATTGATGAAGACAGCGGAGAAGATGCAGGTGAAGACACCAACACGGAACAGCAGCCTGGCTT
Organism: Rhinopomastus cyanomelas; assembly: GCA_013400115.1. Classification (NCBI taxonomy): domain Eukaryota; kingdom Metazoa; phylum Chordata; class Aves; order Bucerotiformes; family Rhinopomastidae; genus Rhinopomastus; species Rhinopomastus cyanomelas. The sequence continues at coordinate 30,791 of VXBP01000441.1, read as the reverse complement.
CATGGCTTCTGCTTGGTCCTTTATCACAACCTTCTTCACATCACTCATCCCTGAAGGGCCTCCACAGGTTGGCAACTAAAGCAGGAAAGGAACTGCGTCAGGCAGCCTCTGTAGCCATACATAGAAGTGGAGCAGTTTCTAGGGAGTGTTTGAAATACAGTGCAATTTCTACAGATTTGTGGTGTCATCTTTTGGATCATGGTGTACCATGGCGTGTGTTTTGTTTGTTTCTTTCGACTCTCATGCATTGACTATTTTAAGCACAAGTGGACTACTAAATGCTTTCTTTAAGATTCTTCTTTTTTCTGAAGAATAAAATGTAAAGATAAGGGTCTTCCATGATTTATTTTCATTTCAAATATATATTATAACTGAGGCCAAGAGCTTGTACTTAATCTGCACCATTTCCTCTTTAAAGAGCTGTTAAAATATGAATGTTGACAGACCTTTCCTAAACGCTTTCAGTGTATCTTGTGGTTTAGTTTTAGGAATTATCACTTGGATTTTGGAGTCTCTACCATTCATGAAAAGAAAGCTGTAAACACGAGGATTACCCGTTAATGGCATGTTGTCTTCATGCCACAGTCTGGAGCCTCTTCTCCTACATCGATAAAGCTAAAAGCCTTTTCTTGAGGCTATGCTGGAGTTCATTACTGCTGGAGATGTTTGACAGCTCTTCAAAGACAATTGACAGTGATGGGATAAACCTTCAATGTTTGATACGTACAGTACTTTTTAAGAAAAATATAGCTGCACTGGGGAAAAAAACCCATGTACATTAGGGTTTTTTAAAATAAAAACACTTATGGTAACTCTTCTGGATGTTTATATGCACATTTGAATGCAAACAGCTACAGAGTGCATTAAGGATGAGGATTTGACTGATTGGAGGTGGCAATAAAGCAGTCATGGCGGTGGTGTTACTGACACAGGGGCTTTTACTAGGGCATCTAGTGACTGGACAAGGGGGGTGGTTTCAAACTAAAACAGGGGAGATTTAGATTAGATCCTGAGAAGAAATTCCTCCCTGTGAGGGTGCCCTGGAACAGGTTGCTCTGGGAGGTTGTGGCTGCCCCATCCGTGGAAGTGTTCAAGGCCAGGCTGGATGGGGCTCTGGGCAGCCTGGTCTGGTGAGAGATGTCCCTGGCTATGGCAGGTTTGTACCTAGATTATCTCTGAGGTCCTTCCCAAACCATTCCGTGACTTCTTGGAAGTGTTTTGCATCGTTACCCGGGGGGAGCTTAAGCTGCCGCCAATGAACAGCCACAGCACTATGAAAATCCAAGCGCTGGCCAGTGCCTGATGCTCGTAATTTGTTAACCAGAGAAGGAAATGAGGATGAGGCAAAATGAAGACAACGCGTCACGCGTGACGGGATAATGCGAGAGGAGCCGGGTTCACCCACAGTCGCCCTCACCCCGCGCGGGTGCCAGCCTGTGGCGATGCTACCTCGCGCCGCTAGGTGGCGCCATGAGCCAGCGCGGCCGCTGCCCTGCGGGCGCTGGGGAAAGGCGGGAACGCAAAGGGCGGGAGGCCGTGAGGGGCTGTGAGGGCGCTGAACGGTTGTGCAGGTGTTTGTCCCTTCTCTCACCGAGTGTCCAAAAGCTCCTTCAGAATAACCACGGGGGGTGAATCTGAACTGCTTCCTTGCAGCAAAGGGCTCCCGCTGGAGAACGTTTAGGTTGTGCAGGATATGAGAAAGATGGAGGGAGACTTCAGCAGGGGCTGTTGTGGGAGGATGAGGAGAGGAGGTTTAGACTAAAAGAAGGAGATTCAGACTGGAGAGAAGGGAGAAAGTTTTTATGCTGAAAGTAGTGAAAACCTGCCCCAGGTTCCCCAGAGAGGTGTCAGAAGCTCCATCGCTGGAACCATCATGAGGTCAGCAACATGTTCGAGATGGAGATGTCCTTGCTCACTGCAAGGGGGTTGGATTAGATGGGCTTTGAAGGTACCTTCTAGCCCAAAACGTTCCCTGATTCTGTCATCTTTGCTTGCTGAAAGTGTTCACCATCATAAGACACTTTTCAGGGAAGCCTCTAGCTTTCAACTGAAAAAAAGCATCAGTAACCCACAGAATCACAGAGTATCTTAGGTTGAAGGAGACCTTTAACCCAGCACTGCCAGGTCACCACAGCACCATGTCCATAAGGCCCACATGTCATTGCAATACCTCCAGGGATGGTGACTCCACCCTCTTGGTACCCTCAGCAGGAGTTGACAGGCTGGAGAGCTGAGTGGGGAGAAATGTAATGAACTAACAAGGGCATCTGGGCAACAACAAGCCCGGGTACCAGTAGAGGTTGGAGAGCAGTGTAGGAGAAAGGGACCTGGAGTACCTGGTGGCCGGCAGGATGGCCATGAGCCAGCAGTGTGCCCTTGTGGCCAGGAAGGCCAACAGCATCCTGGAGTGGATCAGAAGGGGGTGGTTAGCAGGTTGAGAGAGGTTCTCCTCCCGCTCTGTTCTGCCCTGGTGAGACTGCATCTGGAGTATTGTGTCCAGTTCTGGGCCCCTCAGTTCCAGAAGGACATGGAACTGCTGGAGAGAGTCCAGTGTAGAGCCACAAAGATGATGGAGTGGAACATCTCTCTGATGAGGAAAGGCTGAGGGAGCTGGGTCTCTTTAGCTTGGAGAAAAGGCGACTGAGGGGTGACCTCATTAATGTTAATAAATATTGAAGGGTGGGTGTCTGGAGGATAGAGCCAGGCTCTTCTCAGCATCTTCTAATAATAGGACAAGGGGCAATGGGTGTAAGCTGGAACATAGGAGCTTCCATGTCAATATGAGAAGGACTTTTTTCATGGTGAGGGTGACAGAGCACTGGAAGGGGCTGCCCAGGGGGCTGTGAAATCTCCTTCTCTGGAGACATTTAAAACCTGCCTGGAAATGTTCCTGTGTGACTTGGTCTAGGTGATCCTGCTGTGGCTGGGGAATTGGACTAGATGATATTTCAAGGTTCCTTCCAATCTCTAATGTTCTGTGATTCTGTGATTCTGTGAATCGTGGCTGCTGGCACAAAGGCTCATCACTCCTCCATTGCTGAAAAATGTGAGTTCTGCCTGAGATAAGTGGATGAAATATTGTGATGGAGCTTTGAAATTGCTCCCATTGTTGTATCTCTTTTGTTTCTGGCTCGAGGGCTTCATATTCCAGCCAGTCTCCAAACAGTCATGTCTGTAGCTTGTCTGTTCCAGAGCAGCTGCATGTGGTAACGCTGCTGCTTGGTGAAGCACTGTTCTAACAATATGGGCACCCTGCTGTCTTAATCTGTCTGACAAAAGCCAGCAAAAAAGAAATATAACAAGAAGCTGGCTCTGGGAAATGTGGAATCATCACTTTATTGGGTTCTCTGCTAGTTTTCCAACACTGATTTTTGAAATTCTTCTCCCTGTGGCTACAAGTGTTGGATGTAACTCATCAGTTACAGCATGAATATCATTAATTAAGATGAGTATGGCTGACTTGGTCTTGATAGGTGTTAAATTAATCTTCCTATGTATTAATTATAATGCAAAAGACAGTGTGGGTCTTCCTAGCAAACAGCTATGATGTATGATTCTTCAGAGCAATTGGTTTTTAGTTGCTGAAGCAAACATTTTTCTTAAGTCAGATGAAGTTCTTCCCAGTCACTGCTGGTGAAGAACAACTGATGGAGTCTTAATACTGAGGGCTGGAATTCCTGTGACCTCTGATCAAGGGCTTTTGAAGTCCTTCTGAAAACAGGGTGACTGGCTGCCGAGATCCGATGCCATAACATGTAATACTGGTGACGTTATCTGGTGTTACAGCACAGCACCAGGCAGGGACTGAATCCTGTAGAGACTGTAATTGTTCTGAAGTTTGTAATGGATGGATCCATTCTCTGGTCTGATTCCTAGCATGAGCATGTGAGCAGATCATCTGGAGTGATGGAAGGGTTAGTGTGACATGAGACCTCCACTCAGCAGCAGCTTCAGGTAAGAGCATGTTGCTGTCAAAGACTGCTTTTTAGCTATTGTTCCAAAGACCAGTTCAAGAACTGGAATTGCACATCTTTAATGCTCTAAACTGGTCTGGACAGCATCTTGGATTTACATTTCAAGAGAAAAGTACAAGTGAAATGTAGGCAGAATCGTAAAACTGTTAGCTCTCCTCTTCATCTGGTGTAAGTGCATCATGTGAAGCCAGTTAATGAAATGGGTGTGTTGAGTCTGCTCGTACCATACAAAGATCTGGCCCCAAGGGTATGTGAACTATTAGAGACATAATTTCACATGAATGTGAAATACAGCTTGGGTTTTTTGTGTGTCTAAAGTGTGTCCTTTTTATGTCCTCTTACAAGTAGAGAGGGACTTTTTCTGAGGGACTCCAGTGACAAGACAAAGGGGGAATGGTTTCAAACTAAAGGAGGGCAGATCCTGGTCAGATCTTAGGAAGAAGTTCCACACTCTGAGGGTGGTGAGGTACTGGAACAGGTTGTCCAGGCTTCTGGTGGGAAATAGATCCCAATTTCCTTCAATTCTTGTCCAGTATGAAAGTACTGAGACATCAGTTGAAAAAAAATAATCTTTGTATCTCCCTCTTCCCTTCTCTCCTGGCAGTTCTGTGTCAGTTCAAAAATGGAGCTTACCAGCCATTGAAAATCATGTCAGGTCTATTAAAAAGAGACTGAGGGGTAACCTCGTTAGTGTTTATGTATATATGAAGGGTGGGTGCCAGGACGGTGGAGCCAGGATCTTCTCAATGTCATCTAGTGATAGGACGATGGTCAAAAGGTGTAAGCTAGAACATAGGATGTTCCACATGAATATGAGAAGGAACTTCTTCACAGTGAGGGTGATGGAGCACTGGAAGGGACTGCCCAGGGGGGTTGTGGAGTCTCCTTCTCTGGAGATGTTTAAAACCCACCTGGATGTGTTCGTGTGTGACTTGATCTAGTTGGTCCGGCTGTGTCAGGGGGATTGGACTGGATGATCTTTTGAGGTCCCTTCCAATCCCTAATGTTCTACGTACTTTGGCAATATGAAATGACTGAGAGAGAAGGGAGGTTGTGAAGGGAGGTTAGGAACAGGGTTTTGTGGTGGGCTTGGGACAGCTGGTTGGACAGATCTTTTCCCACCTAAAGATTCTATGAGAATTGCCCATCACCGAGGGCCTGCAGTGTCTCAGCAGTGCAAAGAACAATAACAACACAAATACAGGTAAGTTTTTTAATCAGATATTTGAGAGCACAAGTAGCATCACTGAAACAGGTTTCAGAGATGTTGTTGACTCCATAGAAATACTCTGAAATTCAAATTTGTCCTTAAGCTGAGAGCCTATTGCCTTGGTATCCACATTGCAGATGATACCACTTAATAGTCTTGTGATGCTAAAAGACAAATAAATTAGGCCAAGGAGCATTTAAGCATGAATTTTTCTAAGTTTAACAGAAAACTCTGTAGAGTTCATTGCCCTGCCCTCGTGTCTGTGTAAAATTTTCCATTTTTGAGAGGAAAAATAGTAATTGCAAACATGGATAACGATCCTCTCGAACATCAATTTGATTTTGATTTTAATGGCTTCACTAATGTTTTTGCCCATTGTAATTTAATAGCTCTAGTGACCTTCCTTGTGGGGATAACAGACTGACTCACTCTGTATAGTCACATAGACACGCACACACTCACTCATATTCGATTACGTGTGTATCGAAGGAGCTGCTGTTGAGTTCTGTGCGTGGCCTCCTCACATACAGGAGCATAATCTGCTTGGGATCTTCATGTGTAGAAAAGGAATTGTGGGTCCTGGGTTGTGAGAGGACTTTGCTCTGCCTTAAACTGCAGTAAAAGAAATAAATGAGAGGAGATCTCGTCAGTGCTTATAGATATCTAAAGGGTGAGTGCAGGATGATGAGACTGGCCTCTTCTTAGTGGTGCCCAGAGACAGGACAAGGGGCAGGGGGCACAAACTGGAACACAGGAGATTGTGAGGGTCTTTGACTCTGGGGACATTCAAAACCTACCTGGACGTGTTCCTGTGTGATCTGCTCTAGGAGACCCTGCTCTGCAGGGATGTTGGACTAGAGGATCTCCAAAGGTCCCTTCTACCGTCACTGTTCTCTGATTCTGTGACCAGTTGCTGCACTGATGACAAAGAAGCAACAAAAAAAAGGCAAAAAGAAATAACATTGATCACATGGAACCACTTTGGATTAAATGTTTATGGGAAGGATTGTAAGAAAACATTAAAAAACCTCCTGGTCTAATGTTGGGAGTCTTATTTGCAAATGCCCAGGCTTACATTTAGAAATGGGTGGCTTTCTGTGATTAAATATGATATGGAGAGTGTAGGTAGGCAGAACAGGAGCTTGGATTAGGAAGACTGAGGCAGACTTGTATGCGGTAACTGGCAGATTTCTTCACCAGTCGTTGGTTCAGGAGGAGTCAGCAGTATCACAGACTCATTCAGAATTGATTATCCAAACTAAACCAAAATTCTGGGGTTGACTGAAAGTCAGTTGAGCTCCTTTGAATCCAAAGTCAGCTAGAGAAGACAAAGGTGCTTTACTTCAAGGAAGCAAACTTCTAAGACTAACAACACGTGGAGCAAGGAGGGGAACTAATGAGCTCAAGGACTCATCTTCAGAGAAATCTTGGAGCTGTAGACATCCAAAACTGCAGAACATCTCTCAACTTTGAATGAAGACAAAAGCTTTACAGGGCAGTGCTGCAGAATCAACTCGGACACAAAATGTCACATCTGGCAGAGCAGACTTTATGGTCCTTTGGGGGAATTTATTAGTTTAGATGGGTAAGATAGGGATGAATACAAAGCCCAGATAAAGAAGAGATAACAGGAAGCTTTGCTGACAGGGGGATTACAAGGCTGGAGACATGTTTTTAAACACAGCCTTAAGGGAAAAAAATTCATATTGAGTGATCTTGCATAAAAACTAGCCAGTACTTCTAAGGAGGGATGTGCAGTCAGACAATAACGGGGTGACCTCCCTTCTCTGTAGGCTCTTCCAGCAGTAGGCTATATGTTGTGGTTACAGTCCTTCCAGCCAGAGCATGTCTGTGGCCAGGCTCTGGAGTGCCAATGACATTTCACAGTGATGTGAAGTTATGAGCATCTTAAAGAGGATGGTGATGAGCTTTGGTGAGGACCAGGATCAAGAAAATGGGATGAAGTGCAGCCACACGAAGAGCTAGGTGAAGAAATTAGTGACTAATAACCATTACAAACCAAGGTGATAGCGTTTGAAAACAGCAAAGGGGTGAGCATGTGGGATGATCAGAGGCTCACTGGAAGTAAATAGGTGTAAAGGAACTGTAAGAACTACAATCCTGCTGTCCTAAGGTACCTCAAATGTGAAGTGTTGGCAGAAGGGAGGGAGTTATTGACTCCACTATTCAAGGTGTTGATGTGTGATGCTGTGTACGTCGCCAGGCCTCCGTTTTCACTGTGGATAATTTCCAAAGGGGAGCAGCATGGAAGGAAGGGACAGTTGAACAATCAGGAGAATTTAAAGCAGATCTTCTAAGCAGACAAAAACTGAGAAATGGCAGACCTTGCTTGTGAATCCATCAAGGGGATAAACTCTGGCAGCAAGAATGGCCCTTAGTTTAAAGGACAGAACTGGCCTAAAGAGGAGTAGATATGAGACTCAAGAAGGCAATTTGGGCTAGAAGATGTCTCTTAACTATGGAAGTGGTGTCTCCCCAAGAAGAATGATGGAGATGGAGACTACATGTAAGTGTAAGGTGGTGCTTGAGGAATCCTGCCACAGTTTTCTGATCCAGCACCTTGTCACCAGCACATGCTTGCAGGGTTTGCAGTTGGTGAGGAAGCATCCAGAGTGGCCTGACAGTGCCATATCCTCCTGAAGACGTGGGGGGCGTGTAAGAGGTGAAGCGCAGTTGTCAGACTTGGAATCTGTCCTCAGCACTGAAAGTGATGCTTGCCTCTGTGAAAAATCAAAGTAAATTCCTGAAGACGCTTGGTGATCTGGATTTTTGTTTTGATGAATCTTCCAGAAGACTAATAATAGTGGCTTTGGGGACTTTGGGAAACTCTCATTCCTTATGCTATTGTCACTGCCTAAAGAAGAAAACCCACTGGGTGGGCCTGGACTGTCATAGGCTCAAGAAAACTAATGTATTAGGTGCCAACAGTCTAAACTGGGTCATGTCTGGACAGTTTTATTTATTGAGGCAAAGCCTGTTATTAAGGACACTGTGAATGACTCCTATTATACTTTAAAATAGTTTCTTTAGTCTTTATCTGTCCAGAACTTCTGCCTGCCAAAACGGTGGTAGATGAAGCAGCTCTTATGTGCCAAGTTTTTGATGTCAGTATGGTAAAACTTTTAGCCTCCTATAACCTGAAGCACTGAGAATCATAGAATTGTCCATGCTGGAAAAGAACTTCAAGATCACAGAGTTCAACCATTACCTCAGCTGTCCCAAGGCCACCACTAAACCTTGTCCCAAAGCTTCACAGCTACACAAGAAGAAATCCATCCTAAGTCCAACCTAAACTTCCTCTGGTGCATCTTGAGGCCATTTTCTCTTGTCTTACCACTAGTGACTTGCAAGAAGAGACCAACCTCCACCTTTCTACAACCTCCTTTCAGGTAGCTGTAGAGAGTGATGAGGTCTCCCCTTAGCCTCCTTCAGACTAACCAGCCCCAGCTCCCTCAGCTGCTCCTCATAACATTTTTTTCTCCAGATCCTTCACCAACCTTGCTTCTCTTCTTTGAACCTGTTCTATCCTCTCAATGTCTTTCTTGTAGTGAGATTCCCGAAACTGAACTCAGTACTTGATGTGTGGCCTCACCAGTGCTCAGTACAGGGGGATGATCGCTTCCCTGACTACATTGTTCTTGGTACAAGCCAAGATGTCACTGGCCTTCTTGGCCACCCGACAATGGCTTTAACAAAGATTTTGCGCAAAACTGGAGCCATGCTCTCTAAAGCTCTCAAGGTTAGAACTTTTAGCAGAGGGTAAACCTTCCACAGCCAGTTCTTGGACTGTGAGTGTCTGGTGGACTGCCACCTCACCAGGCTGCCCATAAGCTGTATACAGAGCTCTTGCACTTCTGCCACCATGGGCCTGATTTACGGGCACACTTTTCCTTGGGCACCGGCATGTTGGAGGCCACTGGGATGATGGAGTCCTGGTTCTCAGACATAAATAAGAGGAGACATAGATAAGGAGAGACAAAGAAATGTAAGAGACAAGAAGGATGTAAAAATGCCATAATGAACTCGTGTGTCTTGAGAAAACCCCTAATCTAATGAGAATGGATTTTGTTTGAGAGATTGTGCCAGTACAATTAATTATTCATGGCAGCGACATTGTTAGGATTTCATTTTATTTAAAGGCCTCTAAGTGACTTGGAAAATTGGGTTAAGCTGAGGAGGAGTTTCAGGACAGAGACAGGGGAAAGCTTTTCCTTTTATTGGTGTTGTCTAATATTTTCTAGATAGCTATTAGAAGTACAAACACAAATGACAGTCGAGCTCTAACACTCCTGTGTTGAACACGGGCATAAATTTGAACCACATAAATAGGAGATCTGGGCCAAATGGGAATCTGGATGGCTTTTGTGGGATGGGTTAGATACCATTTCAATGACCTACTGTCACTCATTGGGGATTGGCTGTGTTTCAGCACTGTGCATTAACACCAGGCTGTGATCAGTGGTTCCTTCCTCAACCATATTGCCAACTTGGGCTCTTAATGTCTCCTCATATTTTAGAAGGTGTTCTAAAAACCAGTAGCAACCAGAGCTGAAGGTCTTTGCACTTGACCCCACCAGTAAGTGTGTTGCCCATACTGACAGACAAAAGTGCTTTTTGGATCATGTCCTCCTTCCCTGGTGTGGCCAGTCTGTAGAGCAGCCCATCAGGGGTGGGTTATGTGCCCACAGACAGCCCTGTACTGTGGCCTGAGACCAGAAGCCCTGAAAGACAGAGCTCATAGCCTCCTAGAACTGTCTAGATTGGAAAGACCTTGAAGATCATTAAGTTCGACTGTTAATCCAGCATTGCCAGGTCACTACTAAACCGTGTCCCTCAGCACCACATCTACACATCTTGTAAATACTGCCAGGGACAGGGACTCCACCACTGCCCTGGGCCGCCTGTGCCAGGAGTTGACAACTCTTCTGGGGAAGAAATTTTTCTTAATGTCCAACATAAACCTCCTCTGGCACAACCTGAGGCCATTTCATGCTGCTACAATCTCTTTCGTGTAGTTGTAGGTGGCAACAAGCTCTAACAAGCTCTCCCCAAACCTCCTTTTTTTCCAGGCTACCCCTCCCAATTCCCTCAGCTGCTCCTCACAGCCCTTGTGCTCCAGACCCTTCCCCAGCTTTGTTGCCCTTCTCCAGACACACTCTAGCACCTCAATGTCCTTCTGGGTGTGAGTGGCCCAAGACTGAACCCAGAATTTAAGGTGCAGCCTCACTAGTGCTGACTACAGCAGGGCAACTCATGGGTACAAGGCAGAGAATTCTCTTCTCTGCCACTCTGCTACCCCTAGACCTGATTCAACAATAGGTTATGCAGCCTCAGAGCTGCTGACACTTGCACCCTGTTGAGAAGGGTTTTTTTTTCTTTAACCCTTGGATGCTCAGCCTGGGAACTATCCAGACATCTGAGTGTTTAGAAAGTCTGGTTTTCTTTTTCTTTGTGCAATGTTTATTTGTTCCTTCCCTTGTAATTCTCCTCATTAACTCACGGACATCATTCAGGGACAGATTAAATTGGAGCAGACAGACTCCAGTCCTGCTCTGTCCCTTGAACAGCAGAGGTTTATTTAAAAGCAGTCGGGAGCACACTTGGAATGACTGGAATGTCCAGGGCTTTATTTTTCATTCTGTGTCATGTGTGAAGGAACCTGGTTATCCCTTGGGATGTTCGTGTGACTGTGGCGATACCGTCTCTGCCATGGTTGGCCAAGGCTTGGGTGAATTATTTACAGCAGCTTTACTGGGGATGCTCACAAACAATGGACTGGCCACCATTAGGAACATGGGGGATGAAACTCATATGGACCAAGGCTTGGTGCAATTGGTTGGGCAATGGCACTTGAAAATGAAAAGCATGTCTCCAAGGACTGGTCTGGAGCCACTTTTGGGCTCGGCCCGAAGTGCAGAAACAATCACTGTCTTGCTTTGATGGCTGGAAGGGTTTGTTTCACAACATTTATAGCGAGCTAACACTGAGAGGGAAAAAATCCTATTGAAATTTGCTAATTAGGAAGAAGTTTCAACAAGACAGCTGCCATTTGTCCTACAATCCTCAAGCATTGTCTTAAATGAAAATCCGCAAGAGCTTCGAGCTCTGGGTCACCTGAAAACAAAGCCAAGCCCCAGCAAGATTGTGGCTGACATGAGTGGGGTAACCTGAGTCAGTCTTGAATCAGAAGTAAAAGTAGCAGCTGTTGCTGATTTTCTGAAGCTGAAGACTTTGAGACATCTAAGCTCTAGTATTTCAGATGTTTTTCCCATGTTATCCCACATGTTCAGCCTGAAGAGAAGACTCACTTTTAGTGACTTTCAGTATCCTACAGGGGCCTATAAGAAGGTTGGGGAAGACTGTTCACAACGGCAGGGAACGATAGGGTGGGGGTTAATGGTTTTAAGATGGAAAAGGGCAGACTGAGTCTGGACATGAGGAAAAAGTAATCAGAGGGTGGTGGATCCCTGGAACAGGTTGCGCAGAGATGTGGTGGTGGGCCCATCCCTGGAGACATTCAAGGTCAGGCTTGATGAGGCTCTGGGCAATCTGGACTGGTTAGAGACAGTTAGAGGTCCATTCCAACCCAACACATTCTATGATTCTATGACTCTGCTGCTTCTGATAATATACTTGAGACTGTTTATTTCCTCCAGCTACAGCTGGGGAGAACTGGAAATATCTTCCCACAGTGTCTCATCCTCGTTGGTGTGAATAGATTGACTGTTTTGGGCTGTGAAGCCTCTCCCTCGATTCCCCCAGGCTTTGCTCTTGCTGCTTAGTATGAGGAAGACTTCTGCACTTTAAACACTGGGGCTTCCAACCCCCCAAACTTCCAGTAGACAAAATGTGGCTGCAGCATGAGTGTTTATTTGGACTTCAAGAAGAAAGAGTCACAGAAGGAAAAAAAAAGTCTATCCAAATAATAAGACCTTTTCTCCTGATGTAGTGGCTAGACTCTTGACTTCACAGTAGGTAAATATTCTATCCCTTTCCCATACGAGGCAAACATTCAAGTCAAATAAATTCAAGTCAGTTTGATACTCTCAGTTCTGTCTTTTTAAAAAATTCCTTATTACTGTTGCAGCTAATATGTGATTGACTATTTTTTCCCACAAGCAACCTTGGATAAACACAAGGATTTTAAAAACGGAGGCCAAAAGGAACTTCTTAGTGCAGAGACTAACACCGAGGAGCTCTTTTGTCATTTGTTGTCCATCATGGAACATGTCACTGAATCACAGAATCACAGAGCATTAGGGATTGGAAGGGACCTCAAAAGATCATCGAGTCCAATCCCCCTGCCACAGCAAGACCACCTAGATGGAGTCACACAGGAACACGTCCAGGCAGGTTTTAAACCTCTCCAGAGAAAGAGACTCCACAACCCCCCTGGGCAGCCCACTCCAGAGCTCCATCACCCTCACTGTGAAGAAGTTCCTTCTCAGGTTGATGTGGAACCTCCTATGTTCCAGCTTACAACCATTGCCCCTTGTCCTATCACTACATGACACCGAGAACAGCCCAGTGCCATCCTCCTGACACCCACCCTTCACATTATTATAATGAGGTCACCCCTCAGTCTCCCTTTCTCCAAGCTAAAGAGACCCAGCTCCCTCAGCCTTTCCTCATAAGGGAGGTGTTCTACTCCCTTCATCATCAAGCTTAATCCCGTGTGTGGAAACCGAGTGGCTGATGCTTAACTCACAAAAATGTTTTTTTCCTTTCATACTGGCTCACACAATATTGAAATGTTCTTGGGATTGTATTTGCACTCTTCAAACTGTTGAAGTGAAGCAATGCTGTTCTAATCATCCATTATGAAACTCAATCACCCATGTCCTTGCTAAGCGACATGTCTGACATCCTTCAGCTCTGGCTCTGTTTTCATTTGAGCTAATTTCAAAATTCTTCTTTGCTTTATTGGAGCCCTGTGTTAGCAGCTGGGCACCGGGGTCTGGTCAGTACACGTTGCTTTACAAAGACAGATCCAAACGCTACCACCAGCTCTGCACAGGTTTGCGCTTCTCATCTCTGTTGGCCCGTGAGTCTACCTCAGAGACACTTGCACATTCAGGTACCTCCTTTGGTGTAGATTTGTCTTCCTCATTTGGGATGGATTTTGATAGGCCCTCATCTTTGAATATTTGTTTAATTCAACCTCTTCTTTTTGCAAGACAAAAGGTTTTGGAGTCTTTCAATGGTCTCGAGTTGCATCAGGGTTCCAGAAGTTTAGGTTAGATGTTAGGAAAAATTTCTTCATTGAAAGGGTCATAAGGACTTGGAACAGGCTGCCCAGTGAGGGGGTTGAATCACCCCCTCCTGTTTAAGTCCCTGTTTAAAAGTTGTGTAGATTTGGAGGTTAGGGACAGGGTTTAGTGGTGGGCTTGGGACAGCTGAGTTAGTCATTGCACTTAAGGATCTTGAAGGTCTTTTCCAGCCTAAATGATTCTGTGATTTTTCTGTTCTTTGTAAAAAGAAACAGTAATTCCTTCTGCAGCGTGGAGGAACATCATGTTCCCAAGGCAGTAACTGGTGCTTCTTTTGGTTCCCTTAAGGCTCCTACACCAAAACTCCTCTACTTCAGAATTTTCCCCCTAGAAAACCAGGGAAAAGCCCTTGGAAGCTTGACACCATGCATTTTTTTCCTCAGAAGAAGACAGAAAGTCAGAAAAACTAATGGCAACTACCAACCTTCATTATCTCCAGATGAGATGAATCAGAACAGCATCAGCTGTGAGAAAGCTGTTTCCAAGTTCTGGCCTGATAACTGAGGGTAACAAGAATGTGTAATTAAGCAACTTTGAACCTGAACAAGGAAATACAAAGGTAAAAGAAATACAAAAGTAAAAGAAATGTTGGCAATCCTGAGCCTGAAGTCACTTGCTAAGGCTACTTGAAGGCACCCAGATAGCTAATCCCTTCCCACCTCAGGGCCTTGAGTAGGTAGAAAATACTTCAGGCATTCAAAAGCTGTGCAGAGCCAATGTGGAAAGGAACAGCTGGCAAAGGTGTCTGGAGGCAATTCAGATTGGTTCAGCAGAGCTCGCTGCTAAGAAATGCCTCTAGCAAGCTCTGTTTTGGCTGTCTCCTCTCCTGGGGGCCGTGTTGCCAGCGCTGGGATGTCTGTGTGATTCCCCCCTTCCTTCTCCTCGGCTTTTGCAGACTTGGACCTTCCCCCAGAGCAGGCTGGTCTTGGTTTGACATCACACTCTGGCAGTGATAAGCATGTCTGGCTTTTTTGTGCTGGAGGTTGTTTTAATACTTCAGTGAACCCCACTGTGCTGGGGAACGGGAATACTAAACTTCTGACAAGTCCTGGCTGGTGCCAGAAGACTGAGTGACAGACTTTTTCTCCTGCAAATCCCAGCACTATCAGAGCCCCTTAATTTGGTCCAGTGCTGTACAGTGGGATAATTTTACAGGTGTGAAATGATTCATCCTGTTTCTTCCATTGCATGTTCCAGGATACTGGGAACAGAAATCCTGGCTCTTTAAGAGGAGTTTGATTTAAGGAAACCACAAATTACATTATTTTTGTTCTTAATTGATTTTTTTTCCTGATTTCTTAGCTTAATTAGCACATGGGAGAGGCTGTGCAGTCTGATGCCCAGTTATGAAATAGTTTGAATAGTTCTCTCCTCACAGTATGTTCCACATGCTTTAATGCTTTAGTTTACTGTACCTGTACAGATAGATATGGTTGTTTATTCCTCATGTTGAATCTTATTCTCCTAGTTGGGCTTGCAACTCACAAGATTGCTGTATGTTCTATACCTTGCTGAAGATTTGTCCTGGTTTGAGTTAGAACAGAACAAATCCTGCACTGATTTCACTCTTCAGCTCAGTCTTTTCTAACTGATGGCACTTCTGCAGGTAGAGGCAGGTTTGTGCAGTCAGTGGCTGCTCCTACAAGTGACAACTACAGTTGGTGTTTGCAGTTACTACCAGAAGTTGGTATGCAGAAAGACTCTGGCTTAGACCTACTCCTACAGACAACAAAATCACTGATAAATCTTGTGTGATACAGTGAGAGGTTGCACCTGTTGGGGGGAGTGGACAGGACAGGTGACCCTAAACTGGCCAATCAGATATATAAAGCTGAGGTACCATGATGGTCAGGCTATTCTACTTTTCTCTTTGGCTCTCTTCCTTCTTGGCTGGCATCTAAGGAGGACTCTGCCTGGTTCTGCTTTCCTGACCTGTTCATTCCTGAATCCAGCTCCTGCATCCAGCTGCTGTCTGCTGCTGAGTCCGGACTGAGACTTCCTCAGCCCCTGCATCAGTGGTGAAGGTGATGTAATTGCCAGGAGGGGATTGGGTTCAATACTGGTGCTGTGTATATTTCATATTGCTGTTGTTTTCATTAGAGCTGTTTTGTTTTCCTTTTCCAACCCTAAGTCCCCCCCTGTCCTCTCTCCCTTTTGGGAAGGGAAAGGGGCTAACACAGAGCACCTGTCATTTTTCTTTACTCCGAGTATCCCATTAGGCACCCAATACTCCCCACGTTTTGGATTTACATCATCTGGAACCTTTCTGTGTTTGAAGTCCCCAGAAAGCATTGTGAGGTGGTTGCAAATCTTTGAGGTCATTATGGGTTTTGCGTCTGAAGTGAAAACACTGTGGAAAGAGGAGTGGAGTGTTATGGAATGGGCTGGATGTTTGTGCATTTCTATTAATGTTTTTGCCTGATAATTAGGGTATATGTGGAAATACTGCCAGACACTAGGGTTGGCTTTGTTGGTAGAGTGTGGGACTCTGAATGCCTGGTGTCATGGGTTCGAGCCCCATGTAGGACATCTTGAGACAGTACTGTAGGATTGCCCTGTTCCAGCAGCGGGGGTTGGACTTAGATGATCTTTCGAGGTCCCTTCCAACCTGTAACATTCTGTGATTCTTTGTGTGAGTGATCCTACAGGGAGTGAGACAATCTAGCTGTCCACGGCCCAAAGGATGGCAGTATCTCTGCATACAAGGTCAGACTGGGTGAGTTTCTGAGCAACCTGTTCCTGTTGAAGGTGTCCCTGCTCATAGCAGAGGGATTAGATGAGTTTTAAAGGTCCCTTCCAACCCATTCTATGATAGCAGTGCTGTGGAGGTACCACTTGCTCCACTGGTTGCTGAAGAATGGGCTGTTAACGTTGGGGTTTGAAGCAACTGCATCAAACCAGACCTCTCTGAGTATCTGGCCAAAGCCTGGTAACTTTTTGTAAAGCTGGTATGAAGTTGTGTGTGTGCCTGCACCACTGACTGTTGTTCCACAGTTGAGCTGCTACCCAGGAAAGCAGTAGATGGATGGTTTTGTGTACCAAGACAATAGTGAATAAATACATATACGCTTCATTGGATCTGCTCTATTAAATTCTGGGCTTCCTCCTCTCAAAACGCCACCAGATTTCTCCTCTTTCAACTGTGTTAGCAGAACTGACTACAGTAGGCTGAGAGAAGTTGTGTGTTAGTTTCCTGGCCGAATACATACTTCTGGCTAAATTCCTTTACACAGTTTATACTCCAAGCAGCTCAACATTTAGATGTTAAAAATGCTTTTCCTTTCAACAGCATTTCCTTCATACCAGGGCGCGGGTGGGACTCCCAGCCTCAGGGCTGATTTGCAGCTCTGGACTGAAACTAAATACAATGCCCTGGGACCATCATCTGCAGAAACTGGGTGAGAGGAAATGTTTCTTGTGTTACCTCAGCTCGTGGCCACACTGGAAGAATTCCTTTTCATGCCAAACAATTGGCTGACTTTTCTCTGTTTGGTGGCAGAAAGGAAAATCAAGGACTGATCTGAAAGAAAAGGTTTTGCCTCAGCAGTTGTCATTCCCAGAGACACTGTTGTTTTTTGATGGCTGTGTACCTGGCCAAAACATGAATATGAACATTTTGGTAGCAGTGCCCTTCTGTGCATAACAGCAGGGTTCAGGAGACTTGCTTGTATTTGCTTTTTGTTACCCTCAAACCGTCAGACAAGTGGGGTGGGGCTTGAGCTGCACGGCCGCCATCCCCCAGTTCTTATTCCCAGAACTTTGATGATCATGGTGACAAGGTCTGGGCAACTTCTGAAGCCCAGGGCTGTTTACAGTGTTGCTCAGCATGTACTTTTGTTTCAAGTTGACTTCCAAATTCAGAGAACAATGTAGTTTTGATGCTGGCTTGAATATATATGTGTTTAAACCAATTTCCCTGGTGCAGTTCAGTGGTATCTTGCCAGGGACTGCCTCTGGTTGGTTTGGTTCGGTTCTTGACCTCCCATTGTGCAGAGAACTGAGAGCCCTCTTGGGGTCGTGGATCTCAGGCTGGCACAAGTCTGAACACGGAGCTTGTCTCCATGTTATGAGACTGTTACTCTGGGCTTGTAAATTACCACCCATCAGGAGCAGAAGCTGAACGATCTTGTTGTGGCAAACAATGCTAGTGAAGTTTTGACATCTCCCTCTTGAGAGATGAGAGAGGATGTTAAGAGATTCTCGGTTTACGCCTACGTGTATGCGGGTTGTGCACTGCTGCTGATTTGCTAAGTGTGCTCTCTAGTTCCCAACCAGGATTGCATCTATAGCAGCTAGAATGCAAGTGTCTCTGCATCTCTGTCCTTCGTTTGGGGCAGCAACACTTCCTGATTACTTTTGTTCCGGGCAAAATCTTTGCCCAGAGGGTGGAGATGTATTTTCTGCAGATAAACAAGACACTTGATGATAACTGCATCTGTGTAAATAAAAGAACTGGAGTTGACCAAAAAACATGACAAGATCTTTTAATAATACCTTCCTGAAACTCCTGTACTGACTTGTCACTGGTTTTGGTCAAAACCTTACTGTTGCATCTAGTTCCTTGCCTTAGAATACAAAGCTGCATAGAGATGTATAGTTCTTCAGGCTGTCAGAACTGGTATTAGGGAAATATATAGTAGACTTGATATTAGGGAGAGTTTTTTCACAGAAAGGGTGGTCAAGCACTGGAATAGGCTTCTCAGGGAGGTGGTTTTGTTGCCATCCCTGGATGTGTTTAAAGATCGTTTGGATGAGGTGTTGAGGGATCTGGTTTAGGGTTGAATTTGTAAGGGAGGATAGATGGTTCAGCTTGATGATCCCAGGGGTCTTTTCCAACCAGAGTAATTCTGTGATTCTGTAATTATCCCTGACCCATCACAGTGGAGACCACAGAGGAACTGCCCAGTCTAATGATGTCAAATAGTTTCTGGTAGCTACTTTTCACCTTTTAGATGATGATCTTGGTTATACTGTCCACCAGACAACATTTCCAAACCTTAGATGGCTCCCTTTCAAGAAAATAATTTAGTGTTGGCCCATAAAAGCTGCTTTGACTTGAACATAGTTCTTGAGGTCTGGAATACTGAACCCCAGCCCAGTTCCAAAGTCCTGGCCTTCGACGTAATGACTTAGAAGAAACATGTACATAGTCAAGAGCAATGGGGAGATGCACAGATGGAAGCTGGCAGTTGACTACAGCCATTCTACTTGCTGGCAGAGACTGAAAGTGCCTGTGAATGGCAAAGCTTTAATACAGGCTGAATACATGTTCTGCAGTCATATCCAGCTCTGTTTGGGTTTCCCTTTTAGGGGTGTATTAGTTTTTGCTAGTTCGTCCATATTCAATTTCTTCTTGAGCAGACTTTAAAAGAGAAGTAGAAGACCACAAATGACCACTGATCGAAAAGGAAGGCTGAGTCAGTTGTTAATAGTAATTGCTTCATGTTTGATATCCTTGAACCTGATGGTGTGTATGTGGATTTTGGAGGACAAGAGGGGTTGTGAAGGTTGAAGGGAATAAAATGGAGGCCACCCTGGAAATAATGTATTATGGCTGAGGGGGTGAATCTTTGCCTCATAGAATAGTTTCAGCTGGAAGAGGACTTCAAGATCATTGAGCCATACCTTATCCTAGCCCAGTAATCACCATTAAACCATGTCTCCCAGTGCAACATCTAACCTTACACAATGATCATGGGAAAACTCTTGTTCTTTATTCACTGCCTTAACCTGTCTAGCCCCCCAGTTTGTTTCCTTGTGATGATATCACATGTGTTTGCTTAGTAAATTGAGGTAATTCTGGCGATAGGCAGAATACAGCGGACCCATTGTGATATTGACATGTAGCTGGTTCTTTGGCCACAAAGGTGGCTGAACACCTCTTATGAGTTTGCACTGAGCATGATGGAGCACAGACAATGTATGAGAGATGCCTCCCTTCAGCACCCATGGGTTTGCTCCCATTAGGGCTTTTAAAAACTTTGTTAATCTGACCAGAGGGTTTATTTAGGATTTCTGAGAACCGATCTTTCTTGGAGCCATATCCTTTTGCCTGACTAGTTGCACAATCAAGATGATTGGGAGTGGAAAAGGAATAGCACTTCCTTGCAAATTTAGGTGGGAAAGCAAAATATCTCTAGCAAATCTATAACAGGTGAATTTACTTGTCAGTGATGGAATTTTGTTAGGGCTTTGACATAACAAGTGGTAATGCTATGATACAGAACTCCTACAGCAAAGTAGGCAGCCATTGCCTCAGCTGGAGGGCAACTTATGACTGTCTCAGTGGAAGTAAATGTACAGATGTGCTTGTTGCCCCAACTGTGGGTATTTGCAGAGCGGCCTCAGACTATTAAAGCAGAACAGGTTGTTGAGAGCCTTGGGAATTATCACTTGTTCTGCGCCATCTCGCTGTGACATGGGAAGTGTGGTATTGCAGAACAGACTAAAGGTGTGAATTCTGTCTTTCAGTTTCTTCTGGAGATCAGGAGAATGAGATTTGGGTGGATGACAGTAGAAACTTTGTCCCAGCGTATTATGCCAAGCACGTGCAGGCAGGTTAGATACCTTGTGGCTCTTCCTTGGGTGCTGGGCTGAAGGCAGGTATCATGAGGTTGCTGTAGATGATTTCCAGAGGTCCCTTCCAACCCCTACCACTCTGTGATTCCATGGTAGACCATGGGCTGTCGTAGGCAGTAGCTAGCTGATGCCCTTTTTCAGGATGTGGACAGAGACTTGCCAAGATGAACATCCTGTCAGGAGAAGAGCTGTGTTTAACATCAGTTATTGCTAGCTTCTCTTTGGCTTTGAGGTTCAAGCCATAACCAGGTGAAATTCATAAAGTCAGGCATCTGAATTGGCTTCAAACAACCCATAAGTGAATGCAGTGCTTGAAAGCATGTTCAGCTGAAACAATCCACATTTAATCTGAGTCTTCCTTCTGAACACATGAATCCACAAGGTACAGATGGTTTTGATGTGCAACTGTAAATGAATACCTGGTGGACACCTGTTTGGAGATGAAAGTGTGGGTTGATCTGAAGTTTTTAGAGCAATTGTTGAAATGGAGTAAAGTTTTGCATCTTACTGTGGCTTCCAAATGGCAGTAGAGTATTTGGTGTGGCCTGGAGTAGCCCTGTCATGGGTTTTTGGGGAGTTTAGGTACCTGCTCCTTCCTGCAGGTTACCTTTGATATCTAGCCTAGAATATCTTGAACTCTGCCCAAGGTAAAAAACCCACAGACAGCACTGAAATGTTCATATTTTGTGTGTTTCTAGACTTAACCAAATAAACTTCAACCTAGATAGATGTTTGGTTCAGTGGTTTGTGGCAGAATGCAGTACAATGAATAACTCATAGGCTTTAATATAATCTCACACAATTCTATTACTGCCCAGTCACTTTTCTGACCTCTTTGGAGCCATGATTACCTTAAAACACACTCGGTCTGCAGTTCTGACTGTCCTCTTGGCTTCTCCTGTGTCAGGCAGATTGATAACTTGAGCATCACAAGCGAGCAAGGTGCCCAGGTGGCCTGAAAGACCAATGGCATCTTGTATTGTATGAGCAATAGCATGACCAGCAGGACTAGGGATGTAATTCTTCCCCTGTACTGGGCACTGGGGAGTCCTCCCCTTCAGTACTGGGGCAGTGCTGGACCCCTCACCTCAAGAAAGACATTGAGGGGCTGGTGTGAGTCCAGAGGAGCAACAAGGATGGGGAAGGGACTAGAAGGAGAGTCTGATGAGGAGAGGCTGAGTGATCTGAGGACATTGAGCCCAGAGGACACTCAAGGGGGACCTTCTCCCTCTCTACAACTCCCTGAAGGGAGGTTATAGTTAGGTGTGGGTTGGGCTCTTCTCCCAGGCAACCAGTGCCAGGACGAGAAGGCAGGGCCTGAAGCTGCCAGGGGAGGGTTAGGCTGGATGCTAGGAAGCCCTTCCTCACAGAAAGGGTGATCAGACACTGGAACAGGCTGCCCAGGGCAGTGGTGGAGTCCCCATCCACTCCATCCCTGGAGGTGTTTAAGGACAGACTGGATGAGGCCCTTAGTGCCCTGGTCTGGCCGATGGGGTGATGTTGGCTCTTGGGCTGGGCTGGATGAGCTTGGAGGTCTTTTCCAGCCTTAGTAATTCTGGGATTCTGTGATCACAGTGTGCCTCTGGCTCTCAGCTGTAAGGCTGTAGCCATGTGAGAAGTGTTGTGTGTCTGGATGAAGAGTGGCTACTCAATGGCTACAGATACTTTCTTGGTTTTTCAGACTGTAGAGAATTCAAGACAGCTGTTTTTTTACCTTAAATCATTGTATTTGCTTAATGATCTCTCGTCTGTCAGTGGCTGAGCTTTTTGAAGTTAACAGTGCCCTGATAATTCAAGGCTACTGATCCAATTCTGTCACCTCCTTGAATGGCATATCTAGTCAGCAGTGCCAGCAGGTACCTTCACGGAGTTTAAACAAGTGTGAGGGGATATTCCCTGGCTCTGGTCTAGGAAATTCCTTCCAACATCTTCCAAGTTGCTTTAAATCATGTAAATATTTTGTACTAATTGATGCTTGGAGGAGGAAGACATGGAGGCAACAGCTGGTGCTGGAGAGTATAGAAAGGGCATCAGAGGCAGACTTTTGTCTATGAATGCAGATTTTTGTTAGCCCAGAGGATGCAGTACTGCCGTCCTTGTATGATGCTGATTGGAATGCGGTCTCATACATTTTGTCTGTAGCTGAGCAAAGACACAGGTAGTTTGTGGACTAAATAATCCTTGGCATCTTGCTTTAGCATCCTGAGGGTTAAAGGTTCAAACAAGAGCTTTAACGATCTGTGGAATCGGGCTTAAGTGCTGAATACACACAAATCACTTCGAGTTAATTCTGCTATGGAAGCAGAAGGAAGAAGCTCAGCAGCTGACTTGAACAGACCTGAAAAAAACCCCAAACANTCCGCTACATGTCAACCACGCTGAAAACTATTGCTGGGCAAAATGAAATCCTGGCATCTCCAAGAGCAGGCTGCTCGTTCCACCACAAGAAAGTGATTTCTCAATACCACTGGAATGTGGTTTCTAGTACAGAATTTCTGCTTACAATATTCTCCTGTCATCTGGTGAATTTAAAGAATGAAATTAAAGGAGGAAACGTTTTGTTATTATAGCTCAAATAAATTAGGGCCCGGCTAGCTGAACAGCTTCTTGACTTCTCCATAAGGCACTTTATTTTTCTTTGCATCTCATTTATGTGATGCACTGTCAATGTCGCTCTTCTGGCTCTTAGCGTGTGATGCAACGCAAACTCTGTTGGTGCAGGACGGTGCCGAGGACATGGTCCTTCTGGAGCAAAACGGGGCAGCCAAGAGGCTTTAGGAGTGCCAGTTCAGACTTTTCCAAGCTGGGCTGTTATTACTGCAATTGTTATGAAAAAGAAAAAAAGAGTAGTGTGGTTTCAGCCTTTGGAACAAAAACCCCACAAAGCTCATGTAGTAACTACACACTTAAGGACTTTGTATGCAGCTCAAACATGTGCCCTTGCTGTGACTTACCTGCCTAGCGGGATAAGGGCTTTCCTTCCCCTAAGGGCAACAAAATTGGGAATGGGGTGAAAACCCAGAGTCTTTTCTGTGGTTTATTAATATTTTTGCGTTACTAGAGCCACTAACAGAAACTTTGATCCCTCAAGAGCTTTTTGGAGGGCAAACATGGAATGTGGGAAGGAAAAGCACAGGATGGAGCAGCACTGTGGGGGTCTGTGGTGCCCAGTAGCTGTAAGGTCAGCATAGCACTAAAAGGGGAGGTTCTGGACTCCCAGTCTGAAGCTCTTCACAGGCATACTGGGTCTGTCTTGGGAGGGAAGGAATTGACTGGGCCCTGGAGGAGAATCACAGAACATTAGGGACTGGAGGGGACCTTGAAAGATCATCTAGTCCAATCCCCCTGCCACAGCAGGATCACCTAGACCAAGTTGCACAGGAACACATCCAGATGGGTTTTAAATGTCTCCGTAGAAGGAGACTCCACAACCTTCCTGGGCAGCCCATTCCAGTGCTCTGTCACCCTCACTGTGAAGAACTTCATTCTCATATTGATGTGGAACCTGCTATGTTCCAGCTTGTATCCATTGCCCCTTGGATCTGACCCCATCATGTCAGGAAGGACTTCTGCTGCAGTGACGACTCTGAAAGATGTGAGACTCTGGGAGAGAGTCTGTTATGAGAAATATTCCTGAGCCCATGGTTCAGTCCTGACAGAGAAATGGGATGAGGCAGCACTGGGATGAACTTGTAGATGGCTGCAGTCATTGGAGAACACTGTCCTGAGGGAGTGTCTGTACTTTGGAGTGTGTTCTGTTGTCTTCTGCTTGTCGCCATAGGATCGCCAACATCCTTGTGGTCATGACCTTTACTGGAAATGGGCAGCTTGGGGAAAAACCTGAAGCTGGTGCCAAGCCAAGGTATCTGCTTTCCTTTCACATGTCCAAACACCAGTAATACCTTTAAAGCTATCTGCAGACATTTGAAATACAAAAATATACTGAGTGATATACATGGCCAAGTGGTTACCAAGAAATAATGGCAGCAATTATTTTCACTGACATTCTTTTTTTTGGCTCATCTGCGAGCCCAGAAACCTGTCAGAGCCAGGCAGTGTGTTGGGATTTGAATTTCAGATTAACCCCCTTCTCAGCAGCCCCCGGGCAAGGCACTCTCCCCAATAGCTGATGTATCTTGTGGTTCTGTAGGGGCACACACAAGTTACAGCAGCGGTTACCTTCCTGAAATGAACTTGGGAACAAGCTCTTCCCTGGATGGGGAGATCACAGAATCATTAGGAATTGGAAGTGACCTTGAAAGATCATCTAGTCCAATCCCCCTGACATAGCAGGATCACCTAGACAAGTCACACAGGAACACATCCAGGTGGGTTTTAAACATCTCCAGAGAAGGAGACTCCACAACCCCCTGGGCAGCCTGTTCCAGTGCTCTGGCACCCTCACTGGGAAGAGCTTCCTTCTCATATTGATGTGGAACCTCCTATATTCCAGCTCACACCCACTGCCCCTTGTCCTATCACTAGATGCCACTGAGCAGAGCCTGGCTCCATCCTGCTGACACCCACCCTTCCCGTACTTATGGACATTAATGAGGTCTGGACCACCATCCAATGTAAAAGTCAAGTGTTAAAGAAACATGGGGGGAGTCCAACTACCTGACACATCTTCTGTTTCAGAATGCCTAGCACAAGTGATTGGTCCCTCCTATTCCCAGCTCAGCCAGACCAAACTGAAGTGCTTTGTAATTAACAGACTGGTGTCTGGTAGCTGAAAGGCTCATTTTTTCTGGTTTAGTGTTTCAGAAAGGCTTAAATTTGGAAAAACCTGATAAACATCTGGGTTGCATTCCTTAAGCATCCTCACATATTCTGAATAGAGAAGAGCAGAGCTGTGTGTTGGATAAGCTGGGGTCTGAAGGTTTAAAGACTTCTGGTTAATGCTCTGCGAGATAGAACTTGGCATTTTGTGGTGATTTTCACAGAACATATTTACTTCTGGGCTATATTTTCCTTCCTTCCTTTGAAGTTGACTGTTATTTAACTGGAGAGCTGGTCTTGTTTTTTGAATACACAGGGTTCTTCTCCTTTGACTTTATGCCTGTGAGCACCAGGCATAGTACCAGGTGCCAGGAATTTGAGTTAAAGGACCAAGCAGCGCTGAGCTGATATTTTCCTGCAGCATGTTAGCTCTTCAATCATGAATTCAGTGCTGCTTTCCTATTTTGAAAGTGAGGAGCAGCACATTTACAAGTCCTTATCCACTGTAGCTTTCAAATAACATTCTACATTGCAGAGTGATACCTCTGTCCCTTGCTGGTGTGTGTGAGAAGACACTTGTTTTGACAGGACCCAGAGTAAAACCTCAGGTGCTTGTGAGGATGGTGTGAAGTGGTCAAAACAATAGCAAGGGGCATGCTGAAGTGCTTCTGTGCACACAGAGCTCTCTGAGCTGTGCAGCGTGTGCTCAGTGTGGTGCAGCAGTCGGGATAAGTCTCCTCACTGGACCCCACACCAAACACACAATCACAGAACGTTATGGATTGGAGGGGATCTCGAAAGATAGTCTAGTCCAATCCCCCTGCCACAGCAGGATCACCTAGACCATGTTCCTCACACAGGAACATATCCAAGCAGGTTTTAAGAGTCTCCAGAGAAGTAGACTCCACAACCTCCCTGGGCAGCCTGTTCCAGTGCTCTGTTGCCCTCACTGTGAAGGAGTTCCTTCTCATTTTGTTGTGGAACCTGCAATGTTTCTGCTCACACCCATTACCCCTTGTGCTATCATTAGATGCCACTGAGCAGAGCCTGGCTCCATCCTCCTGAGACCCACCCTTCATGTATTTATAGACATTGAGGTCACCCCTCAGTCTCCCGTTCTCCAAGCTAAAGAGACCCAGCTCCCTCAGCCTTTCCTCATCAGGGAGGTGTTTTACTCCCTTCATCTTGCTGCGTTTCAGCCTTGTCTGTGCTGAGACGTGTGTGACTTGGTGGCACGCGCAGACAAGCGACTTCCCCACCCCTTCTTCATGCCTAAACATATTTATTCCCCAGTGCTTCAGTGGGTATAACATTGATGTTTGTGGTGCTTAACACCAAAGTGTTCCTGTGTGGATTGTTGGTTCTTGAAAGCAGTTGGCATCTTCCAGCAGAGTTTCACTGGATTTATAGATGCTGTGAGGTTAGTACTCAGGATGTGTAATAACACACCTTTCCTGGCATAATGAGTAAGATAATTGAATTAACAGGAGGAAAGTGCTGGCGTAGAGCAGGTCATGAGGCAGGCTGGTTGAGCCAAGTCTACTGGTGTTTGCTGCTGTGACTGACGACAAAGCTGCAAGGATGGACAATGGAAATCGATGACAGGCTGAGGATGCTGTTGCTCTGCTAGGGGGTTCTTTTTAAATAGCCTGTCTCTGTCAAACAAAAGATGAAATAAGTGCATAGGGTTTGCTCTGGAAAGCTTCCTCTACGTCTTCTGTACTTGCTCAGCATATTTTTATTAAGAGGAAAAATACTTTCCAGTTAGTCAGCTAAAAGATCCTGATTTGTTTATTCCACTTGACTGAAGCACGGAGGTCTAGGGGGAAAGTTCAGTGCTGTGTTTGGGTAATAGGACACATGATCTTTGCTGCTGCTTAACAGGAGGCTTCTGCTTGATCTGCCCTGCTACTAGTGTCAATAATAACATTTTAAAGCCTCTCTCAACTGTGTCCTGGAAAACCTTTTTGTGGAAAGGGTCATCAGGTGTTGGAACAGGCTGCCCAGTGAGGGGATTGAATTGCCATCCCTGGATAAAATTCATGTGGAATTCTGAATCTTAGGGACAGGGTTTAGTGGTGGCCTTGGGACAGCTGGGATTATGGTTGGACTCAATGATGTTGAAGGTTTTTTTCTTTCCAACCTGAGTGACAGTATGATTCTATGAAACAACCTGCTGAAAAGTGTCCTCATTTCCCCAGAATTTGAAGTGTCTGGAAGGGTCACTTCAGCTTTAATGCATTGGGTTACTGGGCATTGGCTAAATTCTTCCTTCTCTGACGTTCTGTAGAATAGAATCCTAGTCCCTATCTTTAACAGTCACTAAGATTTCCCATCTAATCTGCTGCTGAGCTGCTGAAGCTGCATCAACCACTTTTGTGCTTGCACTCCCCTCTGGGGATGCCTCAGATTGAAGCTTTTAAGGTGTTCTCAAGGACTGCAGACCTCCCTGAGCTTGGGCTGTTTCCAAAGAAGTTCCTCAGGGCTAGAGGATGAGAAGGGAGGTTTCTTGGTCATGAGAAGGACTTGCAACCTCACAAGTAATCCCCTCTGGCAAAGCAGAGAAGCAGTGGTGACCATGATGGAAAATTCCTGCAACAGCTGTCAGTGCAGAGCACCTGCAAGATGCATGGATAAGAGACACTAGGGAGGGGTCTGGAGAACTTGAGGTATGAAGAAAAGATATCTTAAAAGCAGATAAAGCTGAGGGGTTTGACTTCCCAGTCCCACATGTTTTCGTTTATACTGATGCGGTGTGTAAAATTCACTTGGCAAAGACTGTTTAAATGATGGTGAAGGCAAGAAGGAGGCAGGCCCTGCATGTGAACTAGGGACAAGCAATGGAAGCTGCTTTTAGGTCCATCACTGGAGACACCTAACCAGAGGAGACTGAATATGATGGATATCTTTGAACCCTTGTCCCTCACTACTCTTTCCTGCTCTTGGATTATGTGCTACCTGGTGACCTGTGAACATCCCAAAAACATGTTCTTTTCAGCACTGGTGGTGAGCAGCTGGGAAGTTCTCACAGATCTGAATGCCATAGTGGAAACTGGAGCAGCCTCTGCTTTGTGGAAGGAGCCATTGTTATTAATAAAAGTCATCAATAACTTAATAAAGAGAATGTGCCCTCTGGGTTCTGATGTGTTAAACGTTTGTAGTCTGAGGCTCTCCAGTAGCCTCTCACTGATGTTACCAGCCAAGGCCCCACGGAGCTCAAGTAGAGTGGGACAGCACCCAAGAGACAGCTGGATTGTCAGAGACCTTTCCTCTGCAAAACTCTGGATGTCAGTGCCTCACAGATGCTCTAAAAGAGTTAAGCACAGGGCTGCAAATGGAAAAGCAAGAAACAATGATGTAAATGTTGCTGAAGCGGAAAACCTTTTCTGTAAAGAATTAAAAAGCACATTCAGCATTGCCAACCTAGACCAGACAGCTTTTGGAACTCAGGAGAGCTCTGAAACAAACTCCTGGCTAGAAAAAAGGGCCTCAGACATGGTGGCCATGGGCCAAGCTCCTGCATGAGAATGAAGGCTATAAATCAGGAAGCTTTCTCAGTGATATCAGTGCTGGTGTAAGGTCTCAGCAGTGCAGGTGGTGTTGTGCAAGTGTTGCTGATCCCAGGGTAGGTGGTCTGAGGTTCTCATCGTTCCTCTGGTTGACTTCCTCCTCCTGGCAAGCCTGCTAGGGCTTGGTGGTGAGAGAGCAGCCCAAGCAGCAGTGCTAAACCAGAGGGAAAGCTTTCCTCGAGGTGGGATCTTCAGAGCAGCACAGCAGAGACCCAAGGACGAGGAGCCCTGGTGGCAGCTTGGGCTAATGGCTGTCTATTCCCTGGCCTGTGCCCACCACATGTTCATCCTGCCTCACCTCTGCAGCAGCATGTGGTAATGCTGACCCCTATAGAACACCACTTAAAAATATGTATGAACAATTCACCTATGCTGGTTGAACCATGGGAGGTTTTATACAGGATTGAGCACCTTTTTATTTTTTTATGAAGAAAATCATTGCCATCCCCTACACAGCAGCCTTGTGCTTCTGAGCTGCTGCCTGAACCTGAGGGGAACCAACATGTGACTCATCAACTCTAACCTGCTGATTAGAGACAGCCAAATGGCTTCAAAGGAAGGACAGTAGATTCTTCATTCACATTGAATATTCTGAAGCTTGGATTCACAGAATCACAGAACATTAGGAATTGGAACAGACCTCAGAAGATCATCTAGTCCGATCACCTCGCCACAGCAGGATCACCTAGACCAACTTCCTTGCACAGGAACAAATCCAGGTGGGTTTTAAATATCTCTGGAGAAGGAGACTCCACAACCTCCCTGGGCAGCCCATTCCAGTGCTCTGTCACCCTCACCACGAAGAAGTACCAAGCTCTCAATTATGAGAAAAGCCAGCTGAGGATTTACCTCTCTTGATATAGAGTATTAGGTTTATATGGGTAACTTAAGTTCTGGGGAAATGCTTCACGTGCAATTTTCTTTACCAGCACAGTTCCCACCCCCAGGCAAACAAGAAAAAACCAAAAAGCCTCAGTGATTAATCTGCAAACAGGATATGAGCAGCGATCTGCACTGTTTCCATGCACTAGTCAGCTAAAATACTCCTTGCAAATCCTATCTCTTTATCACCCTAATCCTCCAAGTCTGGAAGGAAAATGCAAAAGCATGTTCCAAATGCAAGAGCACCCTCAGCCTCCTCTCTCCTTGTTAAAAACTTGCTTTTCAGCCTCATGTCGTGCCGGGGCATTATCTCATTTAACATGGAGCTCCCATTAGTGTATGCAGAGCACACAATTCAATTTAGCATCTCTGGGGTCTTGACTGACAATTATTCCCTTGATGCAAAACAAATGGTTTGGTTTGGGGGGAGGGGTGTGTGTGTGCAAGATGTTTCTGACCACTGTACTTTCTCCCAGAGAATTGCTCAGTTGCTTTTTGATCTGGAAATACTGACATTTTGGACCTAGGAAGATCAAACCACCAGAGTGATGTGTTGTTTTGAAGTCATGGGCTGGAAACATGGCACTCTTCTGAGAGAGATATTAGCTCTACTCTTGTTTGCTTTATAGTTGCATGTGTCTGCTGCTGCTGAAAAAGGTACAAGAATCAAACTTGTGGCTATTGTTTGCCAACAAATGGTTTATAATGGTTTTACTCTAGGACATACATCTGTCTTCATCTGGCAAAATTCAGTGCTGCATTCCAGTGCTTGGTATCTCATAATACCCCGAATGCAGGCACAGGGAAGCCTCTGAGAGGAATGAACACCACTGTAGAGGCTCCTTCATGCCAAACTTTAGCCTGGGATCCCTTAGGAGGATGAAAGAAGCAAGACCTGGAGTGCTGGGGTGGGGGTTTTGCAGAGATTTATCAGTCAACAGCTGTAATCCCAGTCTCCTTGCAGCTGATAACAGATCTGCTCATTCAGCCTGGCCACTCAGGCATGGAAAATCAGCCTGAAATCTGTTTAGAGAGAGAGAGAGAGAAGAGGGATGGGGGGAACTCCCACTCTTCAGTGAACTCTAGGCTACCAAAATAATGTCCTCAACACAGTGTGTAGCATGGGAAGGTTCATACTGATTTTAAAGGTGCTTCCTTGTTACTGAGCTGGTGACATGGAATGATCCCATATGTCCTTCAGCAGAAAGAAGTATCTACTATTGGGTTTGAGAGTTTGAGTGGTCAGTAGTAGTTGATAGATCTAAGGTTTGTTTGTGAACCTGTGTTGCTTTCAGGTACAGCGGGGAGGGGTGTGATTCCAATCTACCTTTGCCTAGCAACAATTTCTCTTATTCTGTTGGATACTGAAATGCTCACTAGCCTGTAAGGCTCTGTGCAGCATTACAGCAGGACAAAGAAGAAACCCCTCCATAGAATTGTTTAGGTCAATAAAGACCTTTAAGATCATCAAGCCCACTGCTAAACCATGTGACTGAGCTCTATAGGATTTTAAAAAATTCTGTGTTTATCTCTAAACTGTTAAATTTATGCTTCATTCTGGTTGCCC
>VXBP01000440.1:24849-45235 GCA_013400115.1 Rhinopomastus cyanomelas | reverse complement strand
TTTTCCCTAATTCCTTCAGGAGCTGTTTACTCATTTGAACAAGGTGTTGAGGGATATGGTTTTAGGCTGAACTTGTAAGGTAGGGTAGACGGTTGGACTCGATGATCCCATGTAGTGGACTACCTGAAAGAGAATGGACACGTGGTAGATCCAGACCTCTGTGAGTTGCTGACAAGAGTCTGAACAGAAGGCATTGCAAGTGACTGAAGAACATTAAGCAAGTGACTGAAAGACATCTTTATGCTGATGTATCAAGCAAGGACAAGTTGTCAACCAAGGCAGAGGATAACTGGTAACATTGGGATGAGAAAGACTGAGCTAAGATTGAGCTATGGGAGGAGAAGACAGATATGAAGAAATCAATCATATTGCTTTCACAGTGGGTGGCTATCATGTCATTAATGGTCTTAAACCAATCATGGTAGATGGTTGAGAACGAGATCATAACAATAAGGTATAAAAATATATGCTTTATTAGTAATAAATGGCTTCACTAAGACTACATTAGTCTGTATGTGTCATCCCTTGATCCCCACATTGCAGCCAGCAATCCCAGAGTCTTTTCCAGCCAGAGCGATTTAGTGATCCTGTGATTTACCCAGTAACAAATTTTCTGGCTGATTGCTGAAACAGTCATTACAAATAGAAGCTCTAGTGCTGCAGGTCTTCCTGGTTGTTGTTGTTTGAATTTTATGTGGTATTTGACTTGCAAATTCCAAGCTGAGTTTTTATGACTCTGTGGACAGAAAGGGTTTCGAGTTTCTGGTTTCCGGCTCCTACATACTCCTCACTGCACTTCTCATCTGTGTTTCAGAGAGAACACATATTTCTGTCTTGAACACAGCAGCCATCTTGCTCTGGGAAAATGATGAATACAGAGAGAGAGAGACACAGATACCTCAAGGATCAGTTGAAGGAAGGCTTCGGTTTGACTACCATTGGAGGTTTGGACTAGATGATCTTTTGAGGTCCCTTCCAATCTTTAATGATTCTGTTTACTGAACCAGAGAGAGTTCTTCTTGGTTCATAATAGGAATCAGCACACTGGAAATGGAAGACTGGCTTGGAAGCATGTGGAACAGAGAAGTGAACTTAGAAATGCCCACTGAAACCAAGGGATGTGTGCATGGACTGAATGGACCCCACGTTTCCACAAAGAGCAAGAACTGCTGGAAGTCCCTTCCTTTTGAGGGGTTGGCAATTGTAGTTTGGCCTGGTTATGTAAGAACATGTGATTAATATCTGTATGTCTTTGTGTGGGGTTTTTATCTGGAATTAATTAAAAGCATCTTCTTGTTCTTCCTTGAATTGAGTCAGTTTTGATTTTGCCTGCAATTTATAAGTGGTTTTCCATTAACACAGTAACTGAGTTAATTGGTTAATTTCATCTCAGGGTAAACCCTTTACACTGGTCAACAGTGTTGTTACAGGCATAGGCATGTAGACTTCAGTTTATTTCACTAAACTTATTAAAAAATCTTTGGCTTTAGATGAGGTATCCATATTTTACTGTTAAATCAAGAGGCTATTAGAAGGCTGTTTATCAAGAAGACTGATAACTCCTTAGCTCCATAACAGCCTCACCTACCACAACAAATAGTAAATAAAAAACAAGCATGTTAAAATATACAGGAACATACATGTTAGGAATCATACAACTGTCAGGCACAGGATAGGCATAAACTGTGGGCCCAGTGGGGCTGTGATGGAATTATGGACAGATGTTGATGCAATCATGACTGATCATAAGCTCAAGTAAATCTGTAGATCACCAGCATCAGTTTAGCACCTCATTTATACCTTGCCTTGCATTGACTTGCCTTGTGCTGTGTCCTTTGAAGATTTTCAGATGTGTGATTTTAAATGAATAATACAGCAGACTTCAGGAAAGGCAGGATGCTTATTATTTGTCTATTTAAAAAAATTGTTGTGTCAATCTTTTTGCATTACCTGTGAGAATAAACCAGCCTTCTAACAGATAAAAGTGGAAATGAAGATTTTAATATCTTTGCAAGTCTAGATTGAAGAAAAAATAAATATAAAAACTCTTATTCTAAATATAAAACCAAATTATGTCATGAAGAGGAAGAAGCAAGCCTATAAGTCATGGAAGGAGGGAATGTAGGGATGCAACTAGAAAAGCCAAGGCCTCCTTGGAATTAAACCTTGCAAGAGAGGTCAAAGGCAGCAAAAAAAGCTTCTTTAAATATATAGCAAGCAAAAGTAAAACTAGAGGCAGCGTAGGCCCCCTGCAGAATGAGGTGGGTACCCTGGAAACAGAGGATGCAGAGAAGGCAGAGATACTTAACGCTTTCTTTGCCTCTGTCTATACTGCTAAGGGTGGTGTTGACATTAGACCCCAGACTACAGAGGAGGTTGAGGCAACAGGTGAGCCTGCCTTGGTTGATGAAGACTGGGTTAGGGATAAGTTGAACAAACTGGATGTGCACAAATCCATGGGCCCAGATGGGATGCACCCGCGTGTGCTAAGGGAGATGGCGGAGGTCATTGCTAGGCCGCTCTCCATCATCTTTGCTAGGTCCTGGGAAACGGGAGAGGTGCCTAGGGACTGGAAAATAGCAAATGTTACCCCAATCTTTAAAAAGGGAAAGAAGGAAGACCCAGGTAACTATAGACCGGTCAGCCTCACCTCCATCCCAGGAAAGGTGATGGAACAATTTGTACTAGAGGCTGTTTCCGGGCACATCAAGGACAGGAGGGTCATTAGGGACAGTCAGCATGGCTTCACAAAGGGAAAGTCATGCTTGACCAACCTGATAGCCTTTTATGAGGGTGTAACCAGGTGGATGGATGAGGGCAGAGCCGTGGATGTCATCTATCTTGACTTAAGAAAGGCATTTGACACGGTCTCTCACAGCATCCTTGCAGACAAACTGAGGCAGTGTGGCCTAGATTTTCGGGTAGTGAGGTGGATTGTAAACTGGCTACAGGGTAGAAGTCAGAGAGTGGTGGTCAATGGGACAGAGTCTAGTTGGAGGCCTGTATCTAGTGGAGTGCCCCAGGGATCGGTGCTGGGACCGGTCCTGTTCAATCTATTCATTGATGACTTGGATGAGGGATTGGCATGCACTGTCAGCAAGTTTGCTGATGACACAAAGCTGGGTGGTGTCGCCGACACCCCTGCAGACTGTGCTGCCATTCAGCGAGATCTGGACAGGCTGGAGAGCTGGGCAGAGAAAAATCTAATGAGCTATAACAAGAGTAAGTGCAGAGTCTTGCATCTGGGCAAGAACAACCCCAGGTACCAGTATAGGCTGGGGACTGACCTGTTGGAGTGTAGTGTAGGGGAAAGGGACTTGGGGGTCCTGGTGGACAACAAGATGACTATGAGCCAGCAATGTGCTCTTGTGGCCAAGAGGGCCAACAGCATCCTGGGGTGGATTAGAAGAGGGGTGGTTAGCAGATCAAGAGAGGTTCTTCTCCCCCTCTACTCTGCCCTGGTGAGACCACACCTGGAGTATTGTGTCCAGTTCTGGGCTCCTCAGTTCAAGAGGGATGTGGAGCTGCTGGAGAGAGTTCAGCGTAGGGCAACAAAGATGATAAGAGAGGTGGAACACCTCCCTTATGAGGAGAGGTTGAGGGAGCTGGGTCTCTTTAGCTTGGAGAAGAGGAGACTGAGGGGTGACCTCATTAATGTCTACAAATATTTGAGGGGTGGGTGTCAGGAGGATGGCACTGGGCTGTTCTCGGTGTCATGTAGTGATAGGACAAGGGGCAATGGTTGTAAGCTGGAACATAGGAGGTTCCACATCAACCTGAGAAGGAACTTCTTCACGGTGAGGGTGACGGAGCACTGGAACAGGCTGCCCAGGGGGGTTGTGGAGTCTCCTTCTCTGGAGATGTTCAAGACCCGACTGGACAGGTTCCTGTGTGACTTGGTTTAGGTGATCCTGCTGTTGCAGGCGGATTGGACTAGATGATCTTTCGAGGTCCCTTCCGATCTGTAATGATTCTATGATTCTATGATTCTATGATTCTATTAACAGCATTAAATTATTACTCAGTGTAGTGCCAATAACAACCTTGAAGATTTCCCAAAATTCTACATAAATGCTTTTTATGGCTTCAAAGTTCTATAAAAAACAAAGAGGCTTCAATTATATATCATATATTTAATGCAGAGGGAAAACGTGTTTTGAATTCTTCTGTAGGATTAAAAGGTCAACATTTTTTATTTTTTCTTTCCATTTTCTGAATATTATTGCCAAAGAAATGCTTCATGCTCTCTGTTGCTTCTACTTCTGTGTTATACTGTCTGCAGGAAACATAGTTAAACTTGTGTAAATAATTGAGAAAAAGCTTTCTTGATGACAGCTCTGAAGTAATAGTCATAGAATCATAGAATCATTATGGATTGGAAGGGACCTCGAAAGATCGTCTAGTCCAATCCCCCTGCAACAGCAGGATCGTTCACCTAGACCAAGTCGCACAGGAACACATCCAGGCGGGTCTTGAACATCTCCAGTGAAGGAGAATTGACAACCACCCTGGGCAACCCGTTCCAGTGCTCTGTCACCCTCACTGGGAAGAAGTTCCTTCTCAGGTTGATTGTGGAACGTTCTATGTTCCCACTATATTTCTCAGCAAAATCATATCTACAAACTTCAGCCCATTCCAAAAAAAGTCTAAATCATTAATTTGTCCAAGACCTAAAATAAAAACATTCAGGATACTCTTCCTTTGTCATATCAGCACTGTCATAGCTGTGGAGGATCGTTGATCCATTTTGGCAGCGCTCAAGAAAAAATAATTTCAAAACAAGTAGTTTCAAGATCTGCTCCATTCCTATTTTGGCAGCAATCTGTAATATCACTTCCCATCAAAACTTCTGTTTAGATGTTGTTGCAGGAAGAGTAGATGCTCAATAAATATGATGGCTTGCCTGACAGTGCTTAGGCTGGCTTTGACGTTGCTCTAAACTTAGCCAAGCTGACAGGACATTAACCTGAAGTCTTATGTAATCACCAAGCTTGACATTTCCTCTCTTTTTGATCCATTCATGATCAATGGAGATCATCTGCAGCAGACTAACTGCATCACACTACATAAAAAAGTAAAGCTGAGTGTGTTAGAAATCCCAGAGGATTTGCATAATGAAAGCAGGATTGAAATGAAGGTACTTTCAGTCTCTTGGTTTTTATTTTTCACAAAAAACTTGCTCTTTTACTGAGAAGTAAGAAAATTTTTGTTTGAAAAAAAAAGGAGTCAACTCCATTTGACCTAAAACAGTCTGCACATGGGGGGTTACACTGACAAATTATTTTATAGATGCTGCTATGAATGTAACATCTGCCCCTCTACAATACAGTAGGAACTAGAAAAGAATGCCATTAAAAAAGCTGTTGCCAGCAATTTTTCTATCTTAGTAAAAAATTTATTATATACTTTTCCTTTCTCTAGGTGTAGCGGGTTGAAACTGAAAGTGCTTTGCTCCCGGGTTTCGGCACCAATTTAGTGGTGGGTTCAGGACCACAATTCAATATCAAAGAAAGGAAAGCGAAGCAATGAGGTCTCAATGGCATCTCGGATAAAATTCACCAGACAACTGATGGCTTAGGGAAACTCCGGAAAGATTTATTAACAGTAACTATACACAGAAAAGGTTATGCAAGTCGGTGCACACAAAAATGTGTCATTAATGCCCTCACNTCAGCAGGGCCGCACCCCCCCACACTCCACACGTGGCCAAGAGGGTCCTCCAGACCTCCTCTCCTCTCCTCTCCCTCTCCTGTCTCAGCTCCAGGGGGAAGAGGAATAACATCCTATGATCCTATCAGTAGCCCAGCTCACCGATGCTGAAGGTTGTTCATGGTGGGGGGTCGTGATGGCATTTCTGCACCAGTCTTGCTTCTCCAGTCCGGGCGCGGTGCATCGGCGAGCAGCGGTGGCACCGTGCTGCCGCGGCGGCGGAAGCTGATTCGGTGCAGGGTTGCGGTGCGTTCTCAACTTTTTCTCCGGTCTGGGGCCGCGATGCAGCGGGACTGCGCACCCGTGGCAATTTGCGGCCAGGATCGCTTCCAGACCAAGCGGACGCAGGTGCCTGCCGGCGGTGGGGTCAGGCCGGGGCCGCGGCTGGTTCGGAAGCCACAGCAGGTTGCAGCTGCTTCGGGAACTGCGGTCCCCCTCGGAGCTGTGGTTCCCCCCCCTCCGCCCGTTCCCGGGGCGTTGGGGGGGTGCTCCCTTCAGGGCCAAAGCCCCAAAAAAGGGCGCGAACAAAGACCCTCCCCCGGTTTTTATAGGCTCCCCCTAGCCCGCTTTTCAGGGGCAGGTCCCAGGACAGACGCTTCTGGGGAAGTGTCCTGAGACCTGTGCAACTGGGAACAGGTCCCTCAGAACACAACACAACTTCTTTTCTTCATGAAAGCATTTCTAAAAGTTCTAGCAGTTCTCAAACTGCAACACTAGGTGTGAAACAATTCCTCACAGAGAAAATATCCTTCATGGCTTGATGAGACTGGCTGCTTGGACCCAGCAGTCTGAGTTTGTAGCATCTCATCATACTTAATGTCTCAGAGTAGCATTTTCCTTAGACAAATATGATGTAGAAAAAAGGAAAAATATGAAGAAAGAGGCTTCACAGTCATCAAACTAGCTCAAATAAAATGCTTATTTTTACTTTACTGTATTACTTTTATCTGTAAAACAACCAGAATGTAACAGAAGCCAGGGATGAGAAATTAGGAAAAATATTGTTAAAAGCATGGAGAACCAAACTTCTTATAACTTTTGTAAGCTTTCTCATTCCTTTTCCTCTTCTCTAGAATCATAAGAAGACGTGAGAATACACCCTCTAAAATACTGACGTTTCACTGTAAGTAGAAGAAAAAATGCCAAAAAAAAGCCTGTGCTAGTAACACTGTGAGAAAAATTCCAAGGAATTGAAGCGTTTGGATAAATTTTAGGAGAACTTTACAAATTTCACGTTTGTCTGAACAAAATCTGGTCTCCAGAACATAAGGTACACAGATCACAGTTTCCATTTCTGTGCTAGAAGAACACTGTATGTTTAGAAGGCAAGAAAAGCTTGCAAAGTTAGCATTCTGTACTTAGCCTTGAGTAATATATCATTTGTTTTTCATCCTCTATCCAAATACATTTTATAGCTGAAAGCAAAAAAAATTTCTCTACTGTCATGACCATTGTTCAGCTTATAGACTAAGTGAATCCACACAGGACAAGGGGTCCAGAAGAGGGTAATTTTTTCCAGTGAAGCACATTTAAACTGTATGCAGAGTTCAGAGAGGGGAGTGAAAAGGGAGGAAAAGAGACATACTTCCAACAATTCAAACAGGAAAACGTGCATGTTTGTCTCCTATGACAAAACAAACAGTTTAAAATAAGACCAAATAAAGTTAATTTAAGGTAATAAAATTAATTTAAGGTAACAAAATTAATTTAAAGGTAAGCACTGTGTTTCAAAGTGTGCTTCCACTGACATAATGGCTTAATTTTCCTGTTAAACAGGGGAGTTTACTGCCCTGTTTAATGTGACTCAGTCTGGCAATTTTGTCATGGTATTTCTTTAATTTCTCCAGAGCCAGTTAAATCTAGCATAACATAGCTGGTAATTTTCAGGACAGAACTGATGGTAAATGTAGCTACCTGTCTAAATGAAACCCAAAGAATCAGGATTTCTGGGGAAAGTGTGGTATGTGCATGTATAGACATGGTGCAAAATCGCTTCATTTCACACTGACAACTATTTTATTTCTACTTCTCAGCTGCTCAAGAAGTTTTGTTTGCACCCTATTGTATCCCTGTCACACAGTCACATTATTTTATGGAAAAATTCCAAACTGAGTGTAAACCTAAGTGCAGATCACCGGCTCCTGTAATTTGTAATAGCAAACCTTTCATCTTCTTTCAGAGTCTGCATCTCCCAGAATTAAGAAGCTGCACAGGAATCACAGATTTCAGATGTATAAATGTGATTTTCTCTAACCTTTTTGCATACAGAAAGAAGCTGAAAATATATGGCAAGTCTACTTCAACTCCTCAAAGACATCAAATTTTAAAACCTCAAGATGAACCCATCATAGGTTTTTGGGACAATTCAGGAGAGTCTGTGCCCTGTGTTTCTACTATTTTTCAGTATCTACCTACTGCAGTTGCAGTAAACGTCAGAAGTAAAAAGCCCAGTACAAAAGAATGAAGCAAGGAAACCTAATGCCATACCAAGTCAAATGCACTTGAACATGCCTTCTGAGTCAGGACCATCTAGTGGCTAAGGTGAAGGACTAGATGCACTTTTTTGCAATACATGTCAGAGACCCCAAGCAAGAGAGAGCAGAAAGAAGTGCTGGGTTCTTTTGCAGCCACAGAAAAAGACTTCTAACATCTTTTTCATCAAAAAGGCTAAAGGAAAATGTTGAGCCTGGAAGCCCTTTTACCTCACCAGAAAAGTAGATAGGCACAGGCAGTGCTGAGTCCATAACAAAGAACAACAGACAGAAAAGTGCCTGTCTTTCTAAAAACAGCAGTGCAGCACTCCAGTAAAAGCAAGGTTTTTACACAGACCAGGGTCTGCACTCCTTAAATAGCTGCCAAAATAATTTGTGCTGTCATATGATTTGTCTTCAAAATCAACAGTGAAGACATGGGATCAGAAGAAAAGTTTTAAATATGCCGGGGTTTTTAAACAGAAAAAAAAAAATCAAGCAATCTGATGAAAAATCATAACCATTGAAGGACAGGATGACATTATCCTCAAAGCAGCGAAAAGGTTTTAGAAAATTCAAACTTTGTACAGATATTTTTTCCAGAAACTCTTGCTTCATTTTCTTTGTAAAAAACTTTAAACTGCTAAATTATCTTCAGCCATTCTAAGTCTGTTTATTTCCAGCTGCAAGCTGTATAGAAGTGCTTAATGTCCAAAATTTGGAATTTATTAAAAAGTGGTTAACAACAATGTGCATTTCAGCCAGCTGAGAAGAAAAATGGAGACTGTTAAACTAGAAAATACTGTTATTCTGACCTCACTCAGCACATAATTCAGTCTGTTTATTTACAGAGATCTTAAAAAGACATGAACTGAAAAAACTGTGCTGTAGTACTCCTGTCAACCATGCTTATCTGGAGAACAGAATTTTATTGGGGAATATACCTCTTTCATGATTGCCACATGGTGGTTAACAGTCCTCTGCTCACAAAAAGAAGAGAGGGATGAGAAATGTAGATATTAAAATTATTTACCCTTTATTTAAATATATGATGTGTGTTATTCCCAAAGGTAATGAGTTTACTAGGGCAGCACCAGCACAAAACCTATAAACCAGTTTTATGAATCCTAACTTGCTATCAAATAAATTTCTGGTCTGGAAATATCTTATTGGACAAGTTTTATATTAGATATGTTTCAGTCCTATTAAGACATTATGGAGATCTTTTTGCCTTAAACGATAATTATATTGATTAATTGGCCTGATCCTGAAAAGTAATGGGCACTTTCAATCCCACACAAATTCTCTTTTTCTAATTTTCTGAGATTGTACTTAAAAGCAATAGGATTTCTCAAACAAAATATAGTCCAAGAATTGCTTAAAATATTAATTCATTTCAGAGATGAGCTAATGCTGTAATTAATTATATTTAACACACTGACTTAGATGTGTCTTCAAAAGGCAGGTGGAGATTAAGACCAAGATCTGAGATTCTCTAAACTGCAGAGTTTCCCCAGAGACACTCATGTGTATACGTGTTTATTCCATACTATGGTGAACATTCTGTGAACTGCAGACCGTATCATAAATAAAAGAGAGAAAGTGTAATCAATAGTTCTCTTGGAATCACAGCCTCAGCATTTTTTTGACCATGTGACTTAACCCATTAGCTGGGCTTATGGCAGTTTTTGTAACCTTGCTTTAAATCAGTTTTTACAGACTACCCCATCAAACATTCTAGCCTAAAATTCCTTTATATTTGTTCTTTCTTTTTTTTTTCTTTTTGCTATCTCAGACCTTTACTCAGTAAGTTTTTATGCCTCTTGTCCTGCAACTGCTCTATCCAAATGTTTTTTGGCATGTTTTTCTCTCAGCCTAAACTGATTGTAGTATTACATAGCACCTCACTACAATTCTCCTAACATCTTCCCTGTCCTCATACTTCGTCTCTACTCAGCTCTAGTGAAGCTGCACCTGGGGTACTCTTTTCAGTGCCAGGCTTCCCAGTGTAAGAGACACAGACACACTGGAGTGAGCCCAACCCAGGACCACAAAGATGATGAACAATCTGTCACACAAAGAGACACTGAGAGGCTCTGTTCAGTCTGGACAAGAGAAGGCTTGAGGCCTCATTCATAGGACTCATTCATGCCAGTAAATACTTGATGGGAGGAAATGGACACAAGAGACAGGGTAGGTGGAGGTGGGTATATATTAAAGCACATTAAATCCCACCTGTGCATGGAAAAGGACTTTTTTACTGTGAGGGCAGTTGGATACTTAGAAGACCTACATGTGAACCATTGCTAAAAGCTAAGGGGTAAATCCATAACTTTATGTGTCATTCTAGTCCTAGACTGCATGCTCTAATGCTTGATTGATTAAACTGATTAAATATAAAACTGAAACCATCCCAAGAATACAGACCTCTCAACAGGAGGGTTCAGAGTTCAGTTAGAGTTTAGAAACAAAGAATGGAAATCTAAGCTGAATTTACTTTAGGACTTCCACTTAGTGCAAGCAGAACCAGAAGAGTCTGCTTCAGAGCCAAGGATGCAGTCCATATGTTTAGTATTTATAGAGTCAATATAAAAAAGCAACTCAAGCTCTAAGCTCCTGGAGCAGACAATGACACATCGGTTTGTCACGCGCAAACCCATTCACATGGCTCTCTTTGCCATCCCTTCCCCAGAGTCAAGTGGGGAAGATCAATTGTTTTGCTTTCATATGTTTCCATAGTTTGAGTGTCTCAGCAGATCTGAAATAGATACAGAATTCACACAAAAATT
Organism: Rhinopomastus cyanomelas; assembly: GCA_013400115.1. Classification (NCBI taxonomy): domain Eukaryota; kingdom Metazoa; phylum Chordata; class Aves; order Bucerotiformes; family Rhinopomastidae; genus Rhinopomastus; species Rhinopomastus cyanomelas. The sequence goes on along the minus strand of VXBP01000440.1, from coordinate 34,266 downwards.
CATTCTTGCTATTAAATGACCTGATCAAACAAGGAAGTAATGGGATTCTCACAGAACAACTCAAACCCCAAGAAATTTCACACCTGCTTTCCAGACTGAAAAAGGTAAATGCATCCAATTAACTTATCCCCGCCAAAATCTGCTTTGAAATTTTATTTCACCTAGCTTTATTAATTTTCATTATTTTATTACTCTTGACCAACTCAACTAATCTGCAACTTGTTTAAATGTGTTTGTATTAACTTGGATGTCTAAAGTAAGCAGACTTTTACCTTATTTTCAGGTGTACATCACTCCAATTCTTTGCAATAATATTTGTCTCTATTGTTGTTTTTCACTTCCTCCTTTTTTCTGCATCTCCACTTCATTCTTTACTGGGCATATAATTTTGAAATTCTAGAGCATCTTCATCAACATTACCTTACTTTCTCATACTGTGTCAGCCATTTCCCCTTGACTTTGCATGATGCAATGAATTTGAACAAGAAAACTAAAGACACACCACTTGTGCAGAGCTGAAAATGTTTACATTTTCCAAAGAATACGTAATTTACAAACAATTTCACTAAAACTCTTAATAAAGGCAAGTATTTAGATTATCCTTATATTTTGGTTCATACAAAGAGAAAAGTAGCAACCGTATGTAAATGCATGTTTTTGTGACTGTAGGCACTGAAACAAGAATAAAGGAAGTACAAGGAGATTGTATGTGGATGAAAATTAATTTAATTATGGAGGACAAGATACTGTAAATGGAAGTAATTTCATAGAGCACAGTTTATAAATAATACCAGCTAAATATTTTCAATGCTGTAACACAAGTGGTAAAACACTATGTACATATATGCAATATTTAAAATAATTAGATAAAAATAAATAAAATAGTTTCATCTAAATTACAAGGACAGAAAGTCTTTTTACTTTCACTGTGAAAGTAAATCTTTTTACCTTCAATGTAGAACTATGAAACTAAGTTTTAACTTAGTTCTAGACAGAATATGCACAACCATAGGTATCTGTATTTGAACATATTTTTGTATTTCACCCCTGATATAAACATCCAATACATAGAAAAATATGCTCGTGTTCTGTTTCCAAGTAAGTAGCTTGCTCTGAGCAGTAAGATGCAGCATCAGAACTGTGTCGTCTGTTTTGATTCCACAACCTCAGGAGCAGTGCTGACAACCATAATGCATGTTTTGCCACCTGGCCTTGTCAGCAAATTTTAAATGACAGTAGATCACAGTCACATAAGATCATATCATGTTAGGGGTTGGAAGGGACCCAAGAGATCATCGAGTCCAACCCCCTCAACAGAGCAGGACAAAACTATCTAATACAGATCACAGAGGAACGCATCCAGGTGGGCCTTGAAAGTCCCCAGAGAAGAAGACTCCACAACCTCCCTGGGGAGCCTGTTCCAGTGCTCTGTGACACTTTCAGCAAAGAAGTTCCCCCTTGTGTTGAGGCGGAACCTCCTCTGCTGCAACTTACACCCATTGCTCCTTGTCCTATCACAGGGAGCAAGTGAAAAGAGCCTGCCCCCGCTGCTCCTGGCCAGCCTTCAGATACTTATAAACATTTATCAAATCTCCCCTAAGTCTTCTCTTCTCCAGACTAAAAAGCCCCAAGTCCCTCAGCCTCTCTTCATAAGCCATGCCCTCCTGTCCCCTAATCATCCTCGTAGCCCTCCGCTGGATCCTCTCCAGCAGATCCCCGTCCCTCTTAAACTGGGGGGCCCAAAACTGAACACAGTCCTCAAGATGAGGCCTCACCAGGGCAGAGTAGAGGGGGAGAAGAACCTCTCTCGATCTGCTGGACACACTCCTCCTAATACACCCCAGGATCCCATTGGCCTTCTTGGCCACCAGGGCACATTGCTGTGCCATGGTTAACCTGTTGTCCACTAGGACCCCCAGGTCCCTCTCCACAGGACTGCTTTCCAGTAGATCACCTCCCACTCTCCACTGGAGGGGGAGACATTATTTGAGACAGCTTTGTTGTGCGGCATTTGATAAGGCAGTTTCGTAAAACCGACATCAGTCCACCAAGGAATGGGCTGGAAAATAGAAAGCTCAGATAAGGGCCACTTCCTGTTTGGGCTCCCCTTGTCTAAGGGATAATATCTGTGTCACACTCCCCAGTTGATGGCTTGATGGTTTTATGACATAAAACATTTCTGGGCTTGGTCTCTGATATGGGAGATTTATAGATTAGTCACAGTAAAATCTCAAAAACAATTGGAAATTCTAGTTTAAAAAAATCACATGAAGTTATTTCTGTGAAATATGTTTGAGGTCAAGTTACTGTTTTAGACCACCTGTGGTTATAATTATTGTTTATTTATGCAACACCTTTTGGGACTATATTGGCAAACACCAGACAATATCCTATCCCAAAAACGAACCGTGTCCTGTGCCAGTCTTGTCATAGGCGTCTTTTTCCCTCTGAGGCCTAAGAGGCAGAAGCATTCCTGCTAGATTGCTCGTATCACTAGAGGTTTGAGGGGTACAAAAAGAACAGGAAAGTAGCAAAAAACAGAGGAATTGCAACACAGGCAGGAATCAGGCTGGCTTTTCTACTCTGAGAACTGAAGCAAGAAGAGCAGCAGCCTGTCAGTGAACATTCACATCTTGGCTATTCCTGAGGCTCAGTCAGGCTGTACATTAGGCCAAGCTGATACCCGGGACCAAAGTGGTGCAAAAACACTTACACTACCATCTGTAGGAACTCAGGCACAGACGGCACTAAAAACAGAGATAGAGATAAACAAGTTGTCTTTAGAAGACGAGCTACTTGTTAAGGGAGACCATCACTCAAGCATGCCAGCTCCAATGGTGTTTTCCCGGGGGTGTTAACAGATAAAGTAACAGTTTTTGCTGGAAGGAATCTATCTTACTCATGTTTGCCAAGTCCTGCTCAAAGATATCACTTAGCAAATAAGAAACATCACTGGGGGAGGAAGGAGGAAGAACAGCCGAATAGGTGAGTCTCAAGTCTTTTAACCTTTGCATTACACTGATTACTACAAACACTATATGATTGGGAGAGTGCACGCTTTAAGAAGCATGCACCATGTGAAAAATCCATGTCATTGGTAACCTGACAACCAAAATTTGAATAGCAGCATATGGCAAAGACAGTGTTATGACAAGGCATTCCTTGGGGTGGGAATACTAACAAGAAGAGATTTTGCTTAAGTGGTAGTATAAGTAACATTTTTAGTGTTAGACCCAGCTCAGAGTGTTTTCATTGCTTGAGTCAAGTGAAAATGAGCAAACACAAACCTGATACAATAGTTTTAATGAAATATTAACTGCTTAATTCTTTTTCCTTTATAGAAAAAGCATCAACTTCTTTTAATCATCCTCACAGGAAAAACAGAAACTATCATGATTCTGAAAACTTAACCTGTAAAATAAAAGGTAATAAGAGCTATTTGGAAATCAAGAGAATGCACTGCATCAGTGAGAACTTTAGGCTGTAATGTCTCTGAAACACCTTAATTTTTGTCTGTTGGTAAAAATAATGCTTGAAACATACAGATTTCGAATGGCATAGAGGAGAGCAGTATTACTCTGTGGCATTTCAAGAGAGATGGTGATCAGAGAGCCTTAAGACATGGCAAAAGCACTTCTTGCGTTTTGGCCACAGAAATTATAGGAACTTTTCTCAATGTTCTGTAGGGCTGATGCTCCCCAGCTTAAAAATATATTGACCCACTGCAAAGAAGACATAAGAATTTTAGGAATAAGTCTCTCTGTCATCTTTTCAGGACAAGGACTAGGGATTCTTTCTCAAATAGAACTGAATAGATAGTGACACCATGACAATACATTTGACTACAGGCATAAAACCATGCCAAAGTTACTGTGAGTGTCACAGTTTAAAGAATGCAGTGAGTATCTGAAAAGAAGATTTCACAAACAAATTTCTGTGTTGTTTCTGGGAAGAAAGTAGACTCTTTATATCTCACTACAGTACAGCCTGTGAAGTGCAAGCCAGTTTGTAGAATCATAGAATCACAGAACCATGGAATTGAATAATAGAATGTTTTGGGTAGGAAAGGACATTTAGAGGTCTTCCAGTCCAACATGCCATAAGCAGAGACACTGTCAATTAGATCAGGTTGCTCAGAGTCCCATCCAGCCTCACTCTGAATTTTGCAAGGATGGGGCATCTACCATCTCCCTGGGCAATATGTGCCACTGTTTCACCACCCTCATTGTGAAATAGTATCTTCACAGAATCATAGAATGATTTAGGTTGGAAGAGACCACAGAGATTGTTTAGTTCCAAACTCTCTTGCCTTAAGCAGGGACACCTTTCTCTAGACAAGGTTGCCCAGGGCCCCATCCACCTTGGCCATGAACAATTCCAGAGGGATCATCCACAACCTCTCCTGCCTTACCACCCTCACAGTGAGAAGTATCTTCATAAATTCTAATCTAAATCCTTCCCTCTTCTCCTGTCCTTGTCCTTTTAATAGACTTCTCATAAAATTCCTTTTTCAGCTGTCCTGTAGGCCCCCTTTAGGTACTGGAAGGCTGCTGTAAAGTCAGCCACTCCAGAGCCTTCTCTTCTCCAGGCTTCTCTTCTTCAAATTCCCTCAGTCTGTCTTCATAGGAGAGGTGCTTCAGGCTCCTGATCATCCTTGTGGACCTTATCTGGACTTGATCCAAGAGTTCCATGTCTGTCATGTTGAAGGCTTCAGTACCGGGAGCAGCACTCCAGATGAAGTCTCACAAGACCAGAGTAGAGGTGGAGAATCACACATCTTGACCTGTTGATGAAACTTCTTTTATGCATTCCAGTATACAGTTGGCCTTCTGGGCTGCACTCACATACTGCTAGTTTATGCCAAGCTTTTCATCAACCAGCACCCCCAAGTAATTTTCCTTGGGACTACATTCACCTCCCAGCAAGTATTTGTACTTGGGATTACCCCAAACCAGATGTCCAAGACCTTGCACTTGGACTTGTTCAACCTCATGCAGTTTGTAAAGGCCTAGTTCTCAAGCCTGTCAAGATCCCTCTGGATGGCTTCCTTTCTCTCCGGCTTGTTGACCACACACAGAACTTGCTGTAATTGGTACATTTGCTGAGGATGCCATCAGTGCCACTGTCTTCTGTCACAACAAAGACTTTAAATATCATCTGACCCAAAACAGCCTCTGAGGAACACCTCTGGTAACCCAGCTGCATGTAGACATTGAGCCGTTCACCTCAACTCTTTGAGTGTGACTATCTGGTCAATTCCTTATCCACTGAGTGATCCATCTGTCAAATCCATTGTTTTTCTGTGCAGTGTGAATCACCACTCTCTGTTTAAAACCTTTACCCCTTAACCTATTTTCTTTAGATCTTGCTAAATGATTGATTCCATCTCCATTGAAACGGCTGCCAAGGGAGGTTGTTGAACTGACATCCCTGGATACGTTTGAAAGTTTTGTAGATATGATGGGCTTGGTACTGTAAGGTTAAAGTTTGACTTGGTGATTTCAACCATCTTTTCCAATTTAAAGAATTCTATGATTTCGCTATATCAAGTACAACCCAAACCCAGGTGTAGGAACATGCACTTGATCTTGTTAAGCTTCATGGGTCTATATGAGTTAGGTTCACATAGGTCCACTTACTTGGCTTGTTCAGGTCCCTTTGTATTGTTTCCCATTCCTTTGGTGCATCAAGACAAGAGCATTCCAACAGGAAGGAAGGGCATTTTCAAATACATTGTAGGTAAAACTAAACCTAGAGGCAATATAGGTCCGCTGCTGTAGGTGGGTGCCCTGAAGACAAAGGATACAGAGAAAGCAGAGATACTGAACACCTTCTTTACCTCTGTCTATACTTCTGAGGGTTGTTCTGATATCAAAACCCAGACTGCTGAGGCTCCAGAGGAAGTTGAGACAAGAGAGGAGCTCACCTTGGTTGATGAGGACTGGATTAAGGTAAAGTTGAGCAAACTGAATGTACACAAATCCATGGGCTCTGATAAGATGCACCAACGAATGCTAAGGCAGACAGTGGAAGTCACTGCTAGGCAACTCTCAATCATCTTTTCTAAGTCCTGGGGATCAGGAGAAGTGCCTAGGGACTGGAGGACAGTAAATGTCACTCAATCTTCAAAAAGGGTAAGAAGGACAACCCCGGTAACTATAGACTGGTCAGACTCACCTCCATCCCAGGAAAGGTGATGGAACAATTTATCCTACATGCTGTCTCCAGACACAAGGAGACAAGGACAGAAGGGTCATTAGCAACAGCCAGCATGGCTTCTCAAAGGGGAAGTCACGCTTGACCAACTTGATAGTGTCCAGTGTAGAGCATCAACGATGACGAAAGAAGAGGGACATCTCCCTTATGGGGAAAAGCTGAGGGAGCAGGGTCTCTTCAGCTTGGAAAAGAGGAGACTGAGGGGTGATCTCATTAATGTCTATAAATATTTGAGGGGTGGGTGTCAGTAGGACATAGCCAGGCTTTTCTCGCTGTCATTTAGTGATAGGATGAGGGGCAATGGGTATAAGCTGGAACATAGGAGGTTCCACATCAATATGAGAAGGAGTGAGGGTGATGAAGCATTGGAACAGGCTGCTCAGGGATGTTGTGGAGTCTCCTTCTCTGGAGAGGTTTAAAACCTGCCTGGATGTGTTCCTGTGTGACTTGGTCTAGATGATCCTGCTGTTGCAGAGGGATTGGCCTAGATGATCTTTCAAGGTCCCTTTATTGCTGTCTAGAACTACTTGAGAGGAGACTGTAGAGAGGTAGATGTTGCTCTTTTCTCAAAAGTAAGAATAGATAGGACAAGAGGAAATGGTTTCAAAGCCTCAGAGTGTATCAGGGGAAGTATAGGTTAGACACTAGGAAAAGGTCCCTTATTGAAAGGGACATCAGGCATTGGAACAGGCTGCCTAGGGAGGTGGTTGAATTGCCATCACTGGACGTGTTTAAAAGTCATGTTCAAGGTAATAGTTTAGTGACAGGATTAAAACATTGGATTATGGTTAGTCTTGACCTGAAATATCTTTTCCAATCTAAATGATTTGGTGATTCTTTGATTCTATGATTCTGTAATCTTCTCAGGCATTGTGGTGAGGGCAAGAAGTCCACAATTCATAGGGTCCTTGTTTATAACCTTTAAAAAAAATGAGTATACTGTCTCTCCATCAGTTTGCTATGATGTGCTTAGCTCTGTCTGCTTTTTCACTCCATCTTGTTAAAACAGTGATTATTTACTCAGAAAACGTCTTCAGTATGCAGTGACATCTTTTTTTACTTATATGCAGACTTTACTTACATACAGTCCTGATCTGAATGAATTTCAAGTTTATCCACAAACTTCCTTCAAAAAAGACCTTGTATTTATTTTACCACTGTTACCAGCAGCAAGCAGATCTCTGTCTTTGCTCTAGTAAAGACAAAAGACTAAATTAAGAATAAATAATTCAATATTACCATAAGCAACATGAAAAAGCTAAAAGGATCCTTTCCATAAGAGTTAAAGTGACATTACTACACTGACAGCTGGACCTCAAGAGTCCTCTGCAGCTCAGAGGAGTTCTATTTCCCATATCCTAAATTCTCCAGTTATCTGTAGAAATGTCTACTGAATCATACTGCAGAAGAAAAGCAATTGGGAAAAAACATTCACAGGCTTGCTAGGAAAACACTTTTTGGTTCTAGGTAGGCAACACATATGAGTGTGTTATTCTTTCATTCTGCTAGCCACTGAGAGCCGCTGAGACCACAGGAAACCTTACATTGATTAAAATGAGAAAATCTCTGCATCTTTCTGTTATTCAGATACATACTCCAGAAAGTCTGGTTTCTATTAGTGTTTTTCTTTGTCTAAAATCTGTATTTTGGCTTGGATTCAGAAGCTTTCTGAAGGTTACCTGCAAGTATTTTCTGAGCTAGTTTACCTCTTTTGATAGCCATCACATTGTTTAAAAAAAGTAAAAAATAAAAAAAAAATTCATGCAATTCAAGAAGTAAATACACCCATAAGAAAAGTTCAGCAATGTGTTATATGTGTACATACTACAAGTACCTCTTGAAGGAAGATCTATCTAGTCAGAATAAAACTGGAATACAAAGCTCAGAATTTGCTTAAGGAGATTTAGTGTCATATGAGGACAATTGAGGGTCAAATATTAAAATGATATAGATACAGTGAAACCTGCTGTGAGAGAAAAATGGAACCAACAGGAAACATCAATAAAATTTCATTTGGCTAAACAGCAGTATTCACAGCAATAAGAACTGGGAATCTTCCTCCATCCCTACCACCTACCCTCAAAATTTCATTCCAAACCAAACTGCTGTTTTAAATGAAAAGCACATTTTCTCATCAAGACTAATGTATTATTATCAACTTGTTTATCAAGTCCACTAGTAATAAAAACATTTTGAAAACCTGCTGAGGTCCCCAGGGTTGCCTGAAGCATTCTTTTCCAGGATGCTTCAGGAATGCTGGCCAGCTGCAAAACCGTGATGAGAGAGGAAACTGACATGCCCGCATGTACCACAGGACTTTCTCTCTAGAGATGATATTCAAGAACATGGTGTATTATAAAAGCAATGCAAGTGCCGCAAAATCCAAGAGTTGATTAAGGATCTTCAGCGGGCGCTTTAGTTGAAAGTCGTAAGGTATGTTTTCTAGATTGAAGATGAATGTGTCTTCTGGTTTTGATACAAAATGTGAAGCTATATTTAACAAATGGCCTTACTGGAAGTCATAACAGTATTTGGCAATTAAAGGAAATATGGCTGAAAATATGAAACATCACAGAATCACAGAACATCAGGGATTGGAAGTGACCTCAAAGATCATCTAGTACAATCTGTCTGCCAGAGCAGGATCGCCTAGACCGTCATGCAGGAACATATCCAGGCAGGTTTTAAATGTCTTCGGAGAAGGAGAATCCACAACCCCCCTATGCAGCCCGTTCCAATACTCTATCACCTTCACTGTGAAGAAGTTCCTTCTTCCAATATTTATATGGAATATATAAAAGCTATGTTCCAGCTTGCACCCATTGTCCCTTGTCCTATCACTAGAGGACATCGAGAAAAGCCTGGTTCCATCTTCTTGACACACACCCCTCACATACTAATAAACATTAATGAGGTCATTCCTCCATCTCTGTTTCCTCAAGCTAAGGAAACCCAGCTCCCTCAGCCTTTTTTCATAAGGGAGGTGTTATACTTCATCATCCTCATTGCTCTGTGCTGGAGTCTTTCAAGAAGCTTTGTGTCCCTCTTGAGCTGAGTGGCCCAGAACTGGACACAATACTCACTAGGGCAGAGTAGAGGGGGAGAACAACCTCTCTTGATCTGCTAACCATGCCCCTTCTGATCTACCCCAGGATGTTGTTGGCCTTCTTGGCCACAAGGGCACATTGCTGGCTCATGGTC
>VXBP01000440.1:0-24841 GCA_013400115.1 Rhinopomastus cyanomelas | reverse complement strand
TAAATGTCTTCGGAGAAGGAGAATCCACAGCCCCCCTATGCAGCCCGTTCCAATACTCTATCACCTTCACTGTGAAGAAGTTCCTTCTTCCAATATTTATATGGAATATATAAAAGCTATGTTCCAGCTTGCACCCATTGTCCCTTGTCCTATCACTAGAGGACATCGAGAAAAGCCTGGTTCCATCTTCTTGACACACACCCCTCACATACTAATAAACATTAATGAGGTCATTCCTCCATCTCTGTTTCCTCAAGCTAAGGAAACCCAGCTCCCTCAGCCTTTTTTCATAAGGGAGGTGTTATACTTCATCATCCTCATTGCTCTGTGCTGGAGTCTTTCAAGAAGCTTTGTGTCCCTCTTGAGCTGAGTGGCCCAGAACTGGACACAATACTCACTAGGGCAGAGTAGAGGGGGAGAACAACCTCTCTTGATCTGCTAACCATGCCCCTTCTGATCTACCCCAGGATGTTGTTGGCCTTCTTGGCCACAAGGGCACATTGCTGGCTCATGGTCACCCTGCTGTGCACCAGGACCCCTAGGTTCCTTTCTCCTACACTGTTCTCTGACCTATACTGGTACCTGGGGTTGTTCTTGCCCAGATGCAAATTTCTCTAAGTCTCTGAAGTATAAAAACCACAAGTCAATAAGAAACATAGCTGCATTTGTTCTTTATGGAACAGTTGTTGAGAAGACTGTGATTTCGTTTTTCTACATCTAAACATACTATAAGTCTCTCTCAGAGACAAATGGTACAGTTTTGATGTTTATCTCAATGCATCTGTTCAAGATAAATTTCTAGGCCAAGAAAAAACGAGCTGAAAAGTTTGAGAACCAGTTGTTGGAAATTTTTGCTTCTTTGTACAAATGATTCTACATTTGGATAACGTGAGGAGAACCAGGCCTTTCTCGAAGGATTTTTTTCACTTTAAATCAAACCACAGAACAGGACAGAATGTTGAAAACTGTTCTTTCTAAAGCTTTATGACTTTGGACCCTGTAAACGCATACTTTGTACCTTTCTAGATGTACAAACTGTATGTTTTTAGTACACAACTTGTTTCTATGATCCTTTCTTATTACACTCAATATAGATTTTGGCCTTAGCTAATTCTTTTTTTTTTCATAAAATAATCTTACAACTTTCAGTTTGGAAAAAATAATATAATCAACTGGAAACAAATACCAAGGTAATATTTGCTTGTTACTACCTCAGCATAAGGAAAGCTAGAACATCAGTCTGAGAGCTCCATTTTCAAGTTACCCCAAAAGTCTGGTTAAATATCTAGATTATCTGGCCCTGGAGGGGGCTGCTCATGGAGGTTGAGTTTCCTTCTCTGGAGACGTTTAAAACCCTCTTGGACTTGGTCTAGGTGATCCTGCTGTGCAGTGGTGGGTTGCTTCCAATCCCTAATGTTCTGTAATTCTGTGATTCTTTCACTCTAGAAAACAGAAGGCAGAAAAGAAGTGCAGGCTTACACTTACCCTAAAGCCAGAGGTTTTAATAAACACCTCTATCCAGTATTTTTTTTGATAACAGTTCACATCATTTTAGGAAAAGAGAAAGAGGTCTTGTACTCATACATGGCACTGGGAAAATACTATATCCCTTGAATGATAAAAAGGAAAAGCCAGAAATTAAAATTATCCCCATAGTAAATACTGCTATTGGACTACAATGGGAAAAGCCTTAACTATCATTTACCAGTACAAAATTTTCAGTCTGTAGTAAGAACACAGCACAAGGACATGAACCTGCTGGAGACAGTCCAGAGGAGAGCAGGACAAATTATCAGAGGGCTGGAACTGCTCTGGTATGAGTACAGGTTGAGAGAGTTGTGGTTGTTCAGCCTGGGGAAGAGAAGGCTGCAGGGAAATATTCTTGCAGCCTTCCTGTACTTTAAGGGAAACTATAAGAAAGAAGGGGACAATATTTTTGACAGAGCCTGTTCCAGTAGGACAAGGAGTATTGGTTTTAAATGGAAAAAGGGGAGATTCAGACTAGACAGAAGAAATACATTTATTAGGATGAGGGCAGTGAACCACTGGAATAGATTACCAGAGAGGTGATACTTGCCCCATCTGTGAAAACATCCCAGGCATGGCTGATCTGGGATGTGGGCAATCTGATCTGGTTGAAGATGACTTTGCTTTCCTGCAGTGGGGTTTGGGTGATATACTCTTTAAATGTCCCTTCCAACACATAGCAGTCCATAATTCTATGATAAGTTTGTATTATGAATACAGTTCCTTGTGAGGACCTATGTAATACTGGTTATATGCAATAAAGTATAGAATTTGCAGCATTAATAAACTGTCTATAATTTAATTTTCTAAATACAAAAGTCTAAGCAATAGCAGATGTAGTGCTGCTTGTTCTTGAATCCATGATGAGAACCCAAATCTTACATTTCACAAATAAATACTACTGTACTATGNTTTCTAAAGCTTTATGACTTTGGACCCTGTAAACGCATACTTTGTACCTTTCTAGATGTACAAACTGTATGTTTTTAGTACACAACTTGTTTCTATGATCCTTTCTTATTACACTCAATATAGATTTTGGCCTTAGCTAATTCTTTTTTTTTTCATAAAATAATCTTACAACTTTCAGTTTGGAAAAAATAATATAATCAACTGGAAACAAATACCAAGGTAATATTTGCTTGTTACTACCTCAGCATAAGGAAAGCTAGAACATCAGTCTGAGAGCTCCATTTTCAAGTTACCCCAAAAGTCTGGTTAAATATCTAGATTATCTGGCCCTGGAGGGGGCTGCTCATGGAGGTTGAGTTTCCTTCTCTGGAGACGTTTAAAACCCTCTTGGACTTGGTCTAGGTGATCCTGCTGTGCAGTGGTGGGTTGCTTCCAATCCCTAATGTTCTGTAATTCTGTGATTCTTTCACTCTAGAAAACAGAAGGCAGAAAAGAAGTGCAGGCTTACACTTACCCTAAAGCCAGAGGTTTTAATAAACACCTCTATCCAGTATTTTTTTTGATAACAGTTCACATCATTTTAGGAAAAGAGAAAGAGGTCTTGTACTCATACATGGCACTGGGAAAATACTATATCCCTTGAATGATAAAAAGGAAAAGCCAGAAATTAAAATTATCCCCATAGTAAATACTGCTATTGGACTACAATGGGAAAAGCCTTAACTATCATTTACCAGTACAAAATTTTCAGTCTGTAGTAAGAACACAGCACAAGGACATGAACCTGCTGGAGACAGTCCAGAGGAGAGCAGGACAAATTATCAGAGGGCTGGAACTGCTCTGGTATGAGTACAGGTTGAGAGAGTTGTGGTTGTTCAGCCTGGGGAAGAGAAGGCTGCAGGGAAATATTCTTGCAGCCTTCCTGTACTTTAAGGGAAACTATAAGAAAGAAGGGGACAATATTTTTGACAGAGCCTGTTCCAGTAGGACAAGGAGTATTGGTTTTAAATGGAAAAAGGGGAGATTCAGACTAGACAGAAGAAATACATTTATTAGGATGAGGGCAGTGAACCACTGGAATAGATTACCAGAGAGGTGATACTTGCCCCATCTGTGAAAACATCCCAGGCATGGCTGATCTGGGATGTGGGCAATCTGATCTGGTTGAAGATGACTTTGCTTTCCTGCAGTGGGGTTTGGGTGATATACTCTTTAAATGTCCCTTCCAACACATAGCAGTCCATAATTCTATGATAAGTTTGTATTATGAATACAGTTCCTTGTGAGGACCTATGTAATACTGGTTATATGCAATAAAGTATAGAATTTGCAGCATTAATAAACTGTCTATAATTTAATTTTCTAAATACAAAAGTCTAAGCAATAGCAGATGTAGTGCTGCTTGTTCTTGAATCCATGATGAGAACCCAAATCTTACATTTCACAAATAAATACTACTGTACTATGTAGAACTGTAATTCTTTCTCCTAACTCTATCTCCAACCACAATAAATAAAAATATGAAAAGCATCTGTCAAAGTGTCACTCCAAAAAAACCCATCCAAACAAAAAAACCCAGATCTTACAGGCTCCAGTCACTCGATAGTCCAGGGCTCCAGCAATGCCTCACTCTCCTAGTAGTTACAGTGTAGGTGTTTTTAAATCCTAATCTAAGTCTTCCCAGTTTCACCCAGCTTTGATTTTCTTTGTTTCTGAGTAGTTCATATTTTGTCCTTTTTTCTAACATTAATAGTTTTTAGAAGATCCAAGTGTCTGTATGAGGAAAGAAGAAAATGGAGGAAAAGTGAAACCTCCCATTTGGCTGGATGTCAAACAAACCCAACATAGCTGTATATGAATTAAGTATAGCAATTTTTATGTCCTGGTTAAAGTTACAAAGAGTTATGGGTTGACCTTCTTCCAAGACGACTATATTACATATATAAACTTTGTGTCTTCTCCCTTCTTCCTTCCAACTCTCCAGCGTGATACTTACACTTTGCTTTGCTTTGCTTTTAGCCAGTAGGAATGTTGACTATTTTAGAAGGAAAATAAAAGAGGGCAGTAGAAGTTCATTTGAATTTACGCCAATTGAAAGCAGATTATTTTGCCCTATCAGTTTGATGCTTGTGTTAGAGTATTTTGTCATGACACCATACCAGAAGAGTCTGGGGGTGTCTGCTGAGTGCTGCAAGAAGAAATAGCAAGCCAGATCTTCTTTTCCTCTCAGCCTATTCCTGGAATCCAGACTGAAGTGACAATGGGACATAATGTCATCTTCTCTCACAGCATGAGTAACTTGAATCTGTAGTTCTCACTCACTTACTTGTCTAAAGGTTAATTAATTAATTAATTAATCTATATTTTTCTGTCAGTTAGGATTAATATAGATGAAAGCAGTTCTGCAGACAGTCATGTATATTGGTTTTTTACTTACTGTATAAAAGCAAGAAATGGCCCTGCAGGCTGCTTCACTGAGACAGTAAGAAAATAGCACACAAGGAAAGCTATTTCTCGTGGGATACTCACTGGTAACTCCAGGTTATAAATGTATTGCACGATGTGTATTACATGTTATATTAAAGTTCAGGAAAAAACGAAGAATAGTTTGCTGATGTTTTTATTCAAGAAATCTTTATTCCTTATACCCTTCTCATTCTACAGATGTCTTGTGTAGCCTTCACCCAACAGTTTACGAAGATTACTTGTGAAGCTGAACAGGGACTTATTGGTCAGGTGTAGCCTTACAGTAACAAAATACAAAATACATTTCAGTTTTACTTTTTTTTCTATTCAGCAGTGAAATCTATAAGCCTGTGGTTTGATGTACTATTTTAACACAAACCTAAAATACTGACTTTTTGGGTCCTCCACTATAAGTTAGAAAGCACTTATTTTCAATGGAAAACTATTTTGAGTAAGTCTTTTCTGAAAAATGTATTTGAAAGAGATTTGTTTTAACAGTCAGCTTCACAGATAAACATAGTACTTTCTCTGGCACGCACTGATCTGCCTCATTCTTTGGTTGCCTTATGATTTGCTTTTGCTGATGGTTGTATCTGATAATTGTTACGGAGACTTTTTACATTTTAGACTCAGAAGTACTCCTCCAGCAAGGATGTATGTTTCACTTTTTCCATTCTTTTAGCTGCATCCTACTTTTTTCCACCCTGCACAACTCTGTATGAGCGAAGCAAGGAAAGAACATTTTCTGTTTTCCAAAAGGCTTTTCTGAGAACAAAATTATCAATGTTCTGGATAACCTTGTCTGTCTCTTGACATAAGGTTGTGGAGTCTCCTTCACTGGAGATGTTCAAGGCCCACCTGGATGTGTTCCTGTGTGACTTGGTCTAGGTGATCCTGCTGTGTCAGGGGGATTGGACTAGATGATCTTCCAAGGTCCCTTCCAATCCGTAATGATTCTATGATTTATGATTCTATGATAAGATTGTAATCCCATAGCTCAGTGTTTTCACATAAGCTGGGGTCAGATCTGTGTTCTTACAACGATGCTACATGTCAATGAGCTTCATGACTTACTTCTCAAGAATTGGAGCATTATCTAACTGCTCGTCAAGTACTGAGGCATTATCTAATATCTTCAAGAAAGACATAGAAGTCCTGGAGCATATTTGAAGAAGGACAGCTGTTCTTGTGAAGGGTCTGGAGCACAAGTCCTGTGAGGTGTGGCTGAGGTAACTGATGTTGTTTACCCTTGAGAAAAGAAGACTTTTTGCTAAAAGAGTTACCAAATATTGCAAAAGGCTGCCCAGGGAAGTGGGGATGTCACCATCCATGGAGATATTTAGATTATGTGTTATGTACTTAGAGACATGGTTTAGGGGTAACCTGGTAGTGCTAGGTTGAAGGTTGGTGATCTTAAAGTCTCTTCCAGCCAAAGACGGTCTGTGATTCTGATTTCTGTGATTCTGTGTATTGTTTTACCTCAGAAGTTCATTTTTTCTGAGTATCCATATTGTAACTACATAAATGAATACTTACTAGTGATTGTTTCATTAAAGTAAACAGCTCAAATTATTCTACTGGCAAGTTATTAACTGTTTGAGTTTATACTCAGGAAGAGGCTGCTCCTCCAGATATCTGGCTTTAACCTGTGTCCTTTACTTCTTCTCACCCCCTTGTGACCTTTTGATGTTATGGGTTTTTTCTTTTTATGTCCATGTAACTATAACTTGTTAATAAATTACTACAAAGAACATGTACAGGACATCTGAAAAAAAATGCCTACTGCCCAGCATCTACTTAAAATTCAAGCGCAGCAGCTATTTAATAATAACAACTCCTCCAGAATGTGGCCATAAGGAAAGAGTTTGCACAATCTGTTCATCTGCATAATTAGTAATTGAGGACCTGAGAACAGTTGGAACATTGCTGTGGGCAACCCAGGTCAGATCACTGATAACATAAATAACAAAGATTCAGATTTCCATAAACTACAAACATCAGAACGAAGCTAACAACAACCCTAATAAGAGCACACAAAACAAACAGCAAGAGGGATAATTCAGGAAGCCATGAAAGACTGTACTGTAAAAAGCCCAAGTATGACATAAATTCTGTCTCAAGCTTAGAAAAATTATGAAAAGAAAACAGGGGGTTGGGGAAGGAAGGTAAAAAAGATAATATACATGAGAAAACACAGGAATTTACATTGTTTTTGTTTGCATAATGGTACAACAATATAAATACCTTTGACAGGCACATAAGTGTTGCACTCAAGTGTTAGAAAAAATAATAAATCCATTTGTTTATACCCTTGTAGTTATATGGCAAGCCATTTCAGGAACAAAAATTCTTGCAGTCCTTCGTTTTCATCAGACCATGGCGAAAAAACACCAAGTGCTCAAAGCATTGTGGAGACAGGTGTTCAGTGCTGGAAGGTGAGGAAGAGAGACATATGAGAGGTAGTGATACACTAATCAAGTGTGGATTCATTCTTTACTGTGATTCAGTTTGCTTCATCTTTGTTGGATACAGACTAACATCAGGACACCAGACCAAGAAAGAGCCTTGCTTGCATTTTCTATGGCTTCATTCTGTCACCTTATTTTCTTACTCAAAATTTATATGAATTTGTTTGTTTCACTGTCCTCACAGATACAAGTAGTAACAGCACAGAAGACTGTTGGTCTGTACTGGTAGAAGAACAGATTTTTACATGTGACACCAGATCACAAGATCTGTATTTCTGAAATTTTTAAATTTTTTTTTAGGAAATAAAAGAAGTTTATCTGCTTGATGTTCACCAGTGCTTAATTAAGATAAATGCAAAGGATCCAAAATATCAGCTTAAGGTGACTCTAGAGTCTCTGAATTTACAAAAATCAGGATTAAGTCACCTCAAATTCAGATGACATAAAATATAATACCTGTATTTGCAATTCTATTCCTTGTAGATATATTATGGGCTTTGCTATAGGCTTAATGTAGTAGTTGGAACAGTAACACCTTTCCCCTTAGTTATGTAAGTGAAAGATGAACACAGAATTTAAAAATGCCAGAAAGAGGAATACAAAAACTATGATATCAGTTAAATCAGTTGACCAAATATAAATACAATTAATTGAATACTTAATGCAAAGGCATTTTTTTTTATATTTACATAACTACCAGACATTAAATTACTGTCAAGTGGGGTCTACAAAAGCCTGTTTGGGTTCTTCCTCCCGGGTCCAATGGGTTCGTAACATTGGGTTTTTGCCCAGGTCTAGAAATGCCCATAGAACATCTACAGAAATGGCAGAACATGGAAAATCATACAGCACTCCAAAAACAGTAAGAAGGAGGAATTCTTGAAATTCTTTCTAATAGAGTCAAAGGAACGCTAGGATGGGGTGTCTCTGCCCATGGCAGGGGAGTAGGAACTGGATGATCCTGTGGTTCCTTCTAACCCTGACTGACTCTATGGGGGGTCTGGGGGATTCTGCTGTGGCAGGGGGATTGGACTAGATAATCTTTAGAGGCCCCTTCTAATCCATAACGATTCTATGATTCTATGAATTAGCAGTAACATTCAGAGAAAGAAAACTACTCTGGGCAAACAAAGCATGAAAGCTCTTCCCCAAGTCTACCATAGCCTGTAAAATTATCCTAACTCATGTGGGCTATTGCATTTCCCCATTTTCAGTCAAAGAGCAGTTATAAGCTCCAGTCAGAAATACAGTCATCTGTAACAGTCTAGATGCAGGTTACTTTTCATATAGGAAAACTTGATATAGCTGATACAATTTCTTGCAATAGTTGTGTGGAAATAATGAAACATCTATCAGGCAATCCTTTCACTCCTCTTAAAATTAATTTTAAAAGTACATTATTCTGGACCTTCATTTTGTTGAAGAAAATATCTGAATTCATTCAACAAGTCAATTATCCAAACACCAACTACAAGTTAAATTCATTAAGTAGGTTTATTTGATTTTTGAGGCATAGTATTTGTCAGTATACTCTCCCTTGCAAGTGCCATTCACTTCACTCTCAAAAAAATTTTTAGGGTAATTTTATAACAGTACATGTTTACAAGCACTTTGCCTGGTTTCAGGGCTTCTGAAGTCATAGGAACAAAGAGTAGAAATACCACAAGGGAATTCCAGACACTTCATTATGGACCTTAGAGATATGGTTTAGCAGTGGACTTGGTACAGTTATATGTTAATTGTTGGACTCAATGATCCAAAAGTCCTTTTCCAACCAACAAGATTTATGATTCTGTGACCCTGAAGCCCCATTCAAATGTCTTTTGTACCAATGCACACACAATGGGCAATAAACAAGACTTGGAGATGCGCTTGTAGCTGCAGTCCTGTGACCTCGTTGACACCATGGAGGCATGGCAGGATGACCCCTATGACTGAAATGTTGGAATTTAGGGGTATAAGCTCTTTAGGAAGGGCAGGCAGGGAAGGAACAGAGGGAGTGTTGCTCTTTACATCAATGCTCAGCTGGAGTGCATGGAACTCCACCTGGGAACAGATGAGGAATTGACTGAGAGGTCATGGGTCAGGGTAAATGGGAAGGGAATAGAGATTACAGTGGGGATCTGCTATAGGCCACCTGACCAGGAAGATGCAGATGAGGCACATAATAGACAGATAGGAGTGGCCTCACATCTAAAAGCTTTGAGCTTCATGGAGGGCTTCAACCACTCTGTGTATCTTTTAGAGTAGACAAATTGGTGTAAACAGCAGATACCTGGGGTGCACTGGTGATAACTTCCTCCTCAAGGAATAGGTGCTATGCTGGACTTTGTGTTCACCATCAGGGAGGGGCTGGTGGTGAATGTGAGACTCAAGGGAAGCCTTGGCTGCAGTTACCATGAGATGATAGAGTTAAAAGTCCTTAGGGCAGCAAGGATGGTGCCCTAGCAAGTTTGCTGCCCTGGATGTCTTTCTTGACAGCAGACTTTGGCCTCTTCAGGGACCTCCTGCATAGAGCCCTGGAGAGATTGGGAGCCTGAGAAAACTGATAATATTCAAGGATCACCTCCTCTGGGCTCAAGAGCACTGCACCCTACAACAAGAAAGCCAGGAAAAAATGCCAGGAGGCCTGCATGGCTGAGCAAGAAACTCCTGCACAAACAGACATAAGAGGCAAGCCTAGAGAGAGTAGAAGTGAAGACAGATGGCTTGGGAAAGAATATAAAGGAATTATCCAGGCAGGCAGGGATTTGGTTAGGGAAACCATAGCCAGGACAGGATTAAATCTGTCCAGGGACACCAAGGGCAACAAAAGAATCTTTTATATATGCATCAGTGAAAAAAAGAAAACTAAGGAAAATATGAGCCTTCACCATAAGATTAAAGGTGACCTGGTTAACAGGGATATAGAGAAGGATGGTGTGCTCAATGAATTTTTCCCTCAGCCTTCAGAGACAAGCACTCAAACCACTCCATCCAAGTTATAGAAGTCAAAGTCTGGGGCTGGGAGAAGGAAGTACCACCTGTGGTAGGGGCAGATAAAATGAAAGTCTGTATAAAGAGACTGAAGTTTCACAAGTCCATGGGTCCTGACGGAATACATCCTAGGGTCCTGAGGGAACTAGTGAATGAAAGTTTCTAGGTCAGTACCCATCGTATTTGAGAAATCACAGCTGTCCAGTGAAGTTCCTGCTGACTGTAAAATGGTGAAAATAACACCCATTTTAAAAAGGGTTAAAAAAGATGACCCAGGAAGCTACAGGCTGGTCAATCTCACCTATGTGCCTGGCACGGTCATGAAGCAGATCCTCTTGGAAACTGTGCGAAGGTACATGGAAAGTAAACTTATACTGGAATCATCTTGTCAAAAATTGCAGCGCTCATTGGTGGTGTGACTTCATTCAGGCCACAAAAGTCCACAGTCAGCCTCCTTTCCATAGTGCACATATGGGACTGTTGAAGGACATGCAAGGTTTGCTGATATCTTGGCTCTAAAGTCAATGATTCAAGTACTCTATGGTGTGCAGTCTCTTTTGGTTCTGTACTGCCAGTGATGTACTGTCATGGATTTTGTTGATACATTTGATACTCCACCTTCATCAGGCCTACAATTGAAGAGTCATCTGATAGTCCAGGATGGACAGACAACTGTTTAATGTTATCAGTCTCTGCTGTTGCAACAACAAAGGCCCACTTATAACCTTTTGGATCCTTAAAATATCCTTTTCAGAGGAATTTGGTTCTGAGGATGTAGGGCACATCTGGGCCAGTTACTAACAGTAATTTCAACTTCAACTATGTGCTATAGTAACTTCAACCTCCAACAGCGTCAGTTCTTGAGAACATCAAGTCACTCCACTGGTCATTATGGATGCTTTTCCTTTATAGCTTGGTGGTATCAGGGTGCACTGGGCATCTGTGTCTACTAAGGTTTGGTAGTGCAGTGGCTGCAGTGTTCCAGGTCATCAAATTCATGCTGTCCATTATGCTCAGTTGTTCTCGCTTAGCCTGGAGGCAGGGCCCTCTAACACTGAATGCTGTCAGCAGATGAATGTGAGTTTGCTGTGACTGCAACAGAAGAGTTAGCTGAACAGGACAATTTCTCTAGACAATTCAATATTCAAAAATTATGGAATATGAAATATGATTATTAATAATGAAAATATATTTCTAGAATATTAGAATTTATTTGTCCCACTCCCCCAGTTACAATCACTTGAGCCATTGCACCTGATTTTATTCAGCATCTCACAATGTAAGCAACAAACAGCTGTGATTCTGAACACCACCTCAGGAAAGAAAAGAGAAAGCAAGAGGTCAACAACCATTCACACCCTTATGTATGGCCATGGGCAAGTATATTATTAATCCCCAAGGTGTCATGGGACAGAATTTGATTAGTTTCCTAAACTGTCATTTCATGTTAGGGATCAATTCCTGGTATACCTGCTTGGTTCAAATACCGTTGTGTCATATCAGGTTTCCCCAAAACTTAACCAATAAATAACAGAGACCTCATCTGGAGTATTTGTCCATTTCTGTAGTCGCAAATGTAAAAGGACATGAAACTGTTATAGCAAGTCCAGAGGTGGGCCACAAGTCTGGTCAGAAGGCTGGAGCACGTCTCCTATGAAGACAGGATGAGGGAACTGGCACTCTTTGTCCTGGAAAAGAAACGGCTCCAGGGGAACTTTATAGCAGCCTTCCAGTACCTACAGGAAAACTGGAGAGGGACTTTTTATGATGACATCTAATGATAGGTGAAGGGCAATAGAAGCTAAAAGAGAGTAGATACAGACTAGATCTTAGAAAGGAATTCCTCAATATGAGGGTGGTGAGGCACTGGAACAGGATGTCCAGAGAATTTGTGGATACCCTCTGTAAGGAATTGTTTAAGGCCAGGTTGGATAATGCTCTGGTCAACCTGATCTAGTGGAAGGTGTACTTGTCCATGGCATGGGGTTTGGAATATGATGATCTCTGAGGTTCCTTCCAACCCAACCACTCTATGATTTTATTTCTGCACCACAGCAGTATGGCATGAGACCTCATATTGCTTGACCAACTTGTTAACCTTCTAAATAGCTGACTTGGTAAAGGAGAGAGTAGTAAATATTTTCTGTGTGGACTTCAGGAAGATTTTTTGACACTTTGCCCCATAAGATCCTTCTGTCTGCATGAATATGCATTGAAAACTTGATGAACAATTGGGCTCAGAGGATGGCAATCAGTGGAGCAAAGCCTAATTGGACGCTAGTAATCAACAGTGCACTCCAGGGATTGGAGGTGATTCTGATTATGCTTAACATTTTCATTAGTAGTTTGCATGATAGGACAAAGTGTACACTCAACAAGTTTGTTAACGATGCAAAAGTGGGATGAACAGTTGATATAACATCATACGATGCTGTCATCCACTGAGACATTGACAGGCAGTAGAAATGGGCCAAGAGAAACTTAATGAAGTTCAACAAAGAGAAGCTCCAAGTCTTGCAGCGGGGAAGAAAAGCTCGATCATAGGATCATAGGATCATAGGATCATAGGATGTTAGGGGTTGGAAGGGACCCAGGAGATCATAGAGTCCAACTCCCCTGCCGGAGCAGGACAAAACTATCTAACACAGATCACAGAGGAATGCATCCAGGCGGGCCTTGAAAGTCCCCAGAGAAGGANCAGGTCCCTCTCCACAGGACTGCTTTCCAGTAGATCAACTCCCAGCCTGTACTGGTGGAGTTTCTTATTCCTCCCCAGATGCAGGACTCTGCACTTGTCCCTGTTGAACTTCATCTGGTTACTCTGTGCCCAGCCCTCCAGTCTGTCCAGGTCACTCTGGATGGCAGCACAGCCCTCAGCTGTATCAGCCAAACCTCCTAGCTTGGTGTCGTCGGCAAACTTGCTGAGTAGACACTCTGTGCCCTCATCAATGTCCTTGATGAAGATGTTGAACAAGATCGGTCCCAGCACCGATCCCTGAGGGACACCACTAGTCACAGCTCTCCAGCTGGACCTGGCACCATTGATCACCACCCTCTGAACTCTATCCTGCAACCAGTTCCTAACCCACCTCACTGTCTGCTCTTCCATCCCACACCTCCTCAGCTTGCTCACTAAATACACCAATACACTAAATACACCTCAGCTTGCTCGATACACCAATACATGCTGAGTCACCTAGGTGGAAAGCATCTTGGCAGAGAATGACCTGCCTACAGTTCTAAGCTGACTTCAAAACTGGAGTCACGGTAATGTCCACAATATCTTATCTCCTCATCCTCATGAAAATTTTCAGAAATATCACAAAGGCACAATTGGTAACTGAAGTAATTGTCTCATATAAATTTCCTGTCAACAAGAGGAAAAATAGGCACTTTCAACTTCTTTGAAAATCTTTTCACTTTGCAGAAATACAACACATAGCCAGAAAGGGCACTGCCTGAGCAGCTTATAACAATAATTATGCAACAGTTTTTCAAAGCAGTCAGTTTGCAAGAAAGAAACATCTTAAAATATATCCAGGCCCCATCTCACACTCAGAAGCCAAAACGTGGGTTGAGTCATCATACACAGCTACAACTGTCTTGTTTCCATTGTGCAACTGGTAACCCAAATCAATTTTCTGCTTCACAGAATCACAGAATGTTAGGAGTTGGAAGAGACCTTGAGAGATCATCTAGTCCAACCCCTCTGTCAGAGCAGGATCACTATGGTAAGTCACACAGGAATGCAATCATGCGGGTTTTGATTGTCTCCAGAGTCAGAGATTCCACAACCTCTCTGGGCAGCCTGTTCCAGTCAACCTCTCAGTTAAAAAGTTCTTTTGTATGCCTGTGTGGAACCTTCTGCGCTCCAGCTTGCACCCGTATCATGTTATTGGACATAAAGGAAAAGAGCCTGGCATCGTCCTCCTGACACTTGTCTTTTAAGTATTTATGAAGACTAATGAGGTCATGTCTCATTCTCCTCTTCTGCAGGCTGCAGAGACCCAGCTCTCTCAGGAACTTTCCCCTTAAAGTAGATAATTTATTGACTAGAATTTAAACAGATGATTAGTAATGAAAACCAATACATAGTTGCTATTTTGACATATAATTTTTGATAAATCATATTAATATTTTATTAATCTAAAAATGCAGTCCTGAGCACTTAAAGACAGTCCCATTACAATTAGTTACTTAGAATTGATTGAACTTGGTCTAGGTGTGTGTGTGTGACTTGGTCTAGGTGATCCTGCTGTTGCAGAGGGATTGGACTAGACGATCTCTCAAGGTCCCTTCCAATCCATAATGATTCTATGATTCTATGAACTCCCCACTTTATTTATGAGCACAATCATTGCTATGGTTTGGGTTTTGAACATCGTTTGTTACCATTCTGACAGGTCTGTTTATCCATGATCAAAAGAAGCCATCTGTCTAGATGAATAGGTATGATGATACACACATGTATCTATTAATACCCATATGCATGTGGTATACATGGTGGAGTTTATCAACTTGCTTACTGTTAGTCTGTAACACATAATTGCTGAATTCAAGCTCAGGCAGCATATAAAGCAAATTAAAATGCTGAGCCATTGCAGTTTATGTAACCCCTCTTTTTGGCTACCACATTTCATTTTCTTTTTACATTGTGGGTAATGTTCCAAATTTCACAGAATTCCAAAATAACAAGGATTTCTTCAGGAGACACAGTAGAAACCACTATGACAAGTTTATACTGGTTCAGAAATGCCATCAAAATTCTGATTTAAAAGACAGACAAATTTACATTAAACATGAAAGAGGTAGACTTGTTGGACCTGGTTCTCTAGGTCTCTTTGCTAACAGTCTCTCCCATGGGTGTCTTAGTTACTGAGAGCTGTATTGTTCTTCTGAGTGAATTTGAATAGGTAGGATCAAGGGTCTATCTCCTGGCCTTGCATTATGTGTAATACAGATATTGTGGGGGCTGGGAGGAAATGCCAGAGATAACTATTTAAAGGAGAGGAAGAGCTTTGTCACACATGTCAGCTAAGGCCTTTTGAATTCAACATCAACATGAAGTCTTGAGCAACTGTGATTGCTAAAAATCCCCTGGCACCTTTTCCAGGAGTGGAGAATCTTATCTTCAGTGTCTTGGCCAAATTTCAACAAGGGTATTCACACTCTGCTAGCATAATTTCCCTGGGAACAGCAGCAGTAGCTTCCTCCTCCTAAAACTAGTGGTTTGCTTTTTCTGGAAAGGACAAATTGCCATGTTCCACTCAAGAGACTATTGAATTTCAGTGGAGTTGAAAGCTGGGTGGTGTCACTGACACCCTGGCAGGCTGTGCTGCCATTCAGCAAGACCTGGACACGCTGGGGAGCTGGGCAGAGAGAAATTATTCTATGAAATGTAATAAAATATAACAAGAGTAAGTGTAGAATCTCGCATCTGGGCAAGAACAACCGCTGGTACCAGTACCGGCTGGGGACTGATCTGTTCGAGAGCACTGTAGGAGAAAGGGACATGGGAGTCCTGTTGGACAGCAGGATGACCATGAGCCAGCAGTGTGCTCTTGTGGCCAAGAGGGCCAACAGCATCCTGGAGTGGAAAAGAAGAGGTGTGGTTAGCAGATCAAGAGAGGTTCTTCTCCCCCTCTACTCTGCCCTGCTGAGACCACACCTGCAGTATTGTGTCCAGTTCTGGGCCCCTTAGTTCAAGAAGGACTCAAAGCTGCTGGAGGGAGTCCAGTGTAGAGCAAAGAGGATGACGAAGAAAGTGGAGCACCTCCCTCATGAGGAAAGGCTGAGGGAGCTGTGTCTCTTTAGCTTGGAGGAGACTGAGGCTGATCTCGTTAATGTCTATAAATATGTGAGGTGTGGGTGTCAGGAGTATGGAGCCAAGCTCTTAATGTCATGTAGTGATAGGACAAGGGGCAATGGGTGTAAGCTGGAACATACGAGGTTCCATGTAAGTATCATAGAATCATAAATTCATAGAATCACTAAGGATTGGAAGGGACCTCAAAAAATCATCTAGAACAATCCCCCTGACACAGCAAGATCACTTCACTGGAAAAGTTATAGAATCAGAATCACCCAGGGTTGGAACAGACCACCTGAGCAGCCAGTTCCAACACCTTCACCACGGGCAGGGACACCCCACCCTAAACCAGGCTGGCCAGAGCCTCATCCAGCCTGGCCTTAAACACCTCCAGGGATGGGGCCCCAGCCACCTCCCTGGGCAACCCATTCTAGACCCTCACCACTCTCACCGTGAAGAACTTCCTTCTCACATCCACTCTAAATCTACCCATCTCCAGCTTTGCTCAATTGCCCCTAGTCCTGTCACTACCTGTCATCCTAAATAGTCCCTCCCCAGCCCCTCTCAGATACTGGAAGGCCACAATAAGGTCACCTCAGAGCCTCCTCTCCTCCAGACTCAACAGCCCCAATTCCGAAGAGTGCATCCTGTCAGGGCCCATGGGTTTATGGATGTCTAGCTTAGCTAAGAGCTCTATAACCTGGTCCTCCTCTGCTGAAGGAGAGTTTTCTTCCCCCCAGACCTGTCTCTTGTTTCCAGGGCTTGGGTTTCATGAGGGTGTCTTTAGCAGTGAAGTCTGGTACAAAGACTTCTATCTTCTCTGTGTCTTCTGCTACTCAGGTGTCCATCTCATTCATTAGCCTACCCATATTTTCCCTAATCTTCCTTTTTCTGTTGATACACTTAAAAAAAGCCACTTCCAGAAAGTCCCTTCTGGAATAGAAGATATTTTGTAAGTGTAGAGTCATCTTTAGAACAAGATGAGATATCATTCATTAACTTGAATAGACAAGCTCTCAAATCAAATTATCATAAAAACATATTTTGGCCCTGAACAGTTGGTACAATTACTGCTAAACTACAGGCTTTTTGTGTTCCTGGGATATATGTTGCTATACATCACTTGGTTAAAAAAACAAAGTGAATTCAGTGCAGCTATCTGCCTTCCTTCTTCCTCTCACAAATATATGCACTACATATTACGTAAGAATGACCTCCTTGATTTAAGAAACAGGCTTGGTGCGTGGCAATTTTTAAAGTTAGGTTAACACAAAACAGAACAGAAATATGAAGGATGCTCTGGCTACAGTGTTTGGCACTTAAGAGTTTGGCTCAGTCCCAAAGTCAAACCACTGAAAAAACCCTCCCCCTCTAAGGGCTGCACAAGGTGACAACACCTCCTCTAAGAAACATAAACTTTACTTACTTAGTTCAGCCTGCCACTTGTTCTCATCTAGTAAATCATAGATTCTTTGGAAGTGTTTTATGATTAACAGGGAAAGGAGGTATGAGAAGTTAAGCTGTGTGGCTGCTGAGGGAAGAGCTGCCTCTTTAAACCAACAGTCTGAGTATACAATAGATTAAATACTTTTTCAATGTTTTGCTCATTTAAGCAAACAGCAGTGGGGAAAATAATTTTCCAATTATTCAGCAGGTTTCAGCATCATTAGCTTCTATATCAGATTTGCTACCATTCAAAAATTCATCAGGAGACAAGGCAGGAAGAGTTAAGTATCTTTACTGGAATCTGGGGTCTGTAAGGAGGTGAAATTAGATTAGCTCGATGGAAATGGGGACAGTTTACATCACCAGAGGGGCCCTACCTGTCTCTAGGCTTGACAACGAACAACACCTTTAGCATATGGCATTACAATGGATTAATGATCAAGTGCAATTAATCCTAATATATCCTTTCTTGAACCTTAGTGGCTTGTCAGTTGAAGGAAAAGAAATCTGCTGTCCCCAAAGTGTCAGGTGAAACTCTCTTTTGATGTAAGGCTACCATGTGGAGCTGTATCTCCATCTGGTGACTCCCTTTTGTGATATTCAAACAGAAGGTGTTTTAATGAGGATTTTATAGCAGGCGCCACCTGCCACTGATCTTCCTCTCTAAAAAGGTGTAATTGAGTGTTGCTTTAGCAGTATGGCTTGAATCTTAACCTTGGGAATTCATCAGTAGATGCAAATCTGAGACCGATGTTGTAATTCTAAAATCCCATTTTGGCTTTTGGTTTAGATTGAATTGGCTAGAGAAAATTGTGGTTTGGCTAATTGCAACCACTTATATGGTAGCTTCCCCTTTTTCAGATGCAAGTGTCAATGCAAAATTAAATATTCAAGCTAACACTGGCCATATGTCTCTGTTCAGTCTCTTGTATACTAGTAATACAGCTAAACTACAGGCAGCTCCTAGAACAAAATGGTTTCAACACTACTATTAATTACATTGTTTTGATTTTATGACACCTTATAATGTTACAAAGTCTGTATTAAAAATCATTATGTCACATAACCCTGGGGAAAGCTGAATCAACTCTACTTTTTTTCTGAAATATGAATTTGCATTACAACTTTCTATCTTCCACCACTTCCACAAACTTTGGACCTGCTGCTACACCTTCATTAATTATTCCATGAGCAGACAAATTCTTTTACTAAGGTACACACAACATTCTTTTGTAGTCCTGTTCATCAAAACTCTTGCTGACAGCTGATGGCATGGCACAGTCACCAACATATCACACTATTCTTGAAAGTGCTGTCACTTCTTCCAAACTGAATGCTTACCTTTGCATTATGTCTGTGGAATCACCAGTTAATTCTAGAAGTCCATAAGATTGACACAGAATTATTTGTTGAATCATGGGATCAACACTTTTCTACTTCTATCCTTCCTTCACAATCCTCTAACCCCTTTAATGTCAAAATTCTGGACTCTCTGTACTATTTCATAGGTACAAATTTGTCCTTGTCTTACTTGTTCTCCATTCTTTTCCACTCATCTGCTCAAAAGTTCAAGAATATAATCTTTTTGCATTAACTGGGTGCTAGAAAGTCGACAAGCTATTTAACGTGTTTTGAATAAATGTCTCATAAAACCTGTGTTGAGGTAGGGGGAAGGGAAGCATAGCATTAAGTAAAACTTCACAAGTTAGAGAATAATGACATTGTAATACTGTGTGAGCTTAAACAAATCCTCTACTCTTCACTATTATAATAACAGCAGGACAACAATTCTGTGATGCTTGAACTTTGGTTTTAAGTCAAGTTTAAGCTACAGAATTAAATGGTGAACTGAAAAATAATTTATTTTGCATGATTATGCCCCCAAGCTGTTATAATTTAGCTTCACGCATACATCTTTCCTACCATGACATCAGGAATGAACAAGATGAAGGTCTTGTCTTTGCTTCGTTAAACTTTTCACACTTTCACTACCCAGCTTAATTCATTTCACATGTAGACACAGCTCAGCACTCCTCAGATGCACATTAAAGGGAGATACTGGGAACTGTATGCACAACAAACAGCTCCAATGCTGTTCTCAGAGCTTCAGAGTTCAGTCAGAACAAAGATAATTTATCTCCAGGTCCACAATGGCCCTTCCACAGAGATTTTTTCCGCATCTAATATTCATGACATAAAAAGTAGTTTCTTCTGTACACATACACCTCTCTCCACTGCTCTTTGAGTTTTTTGGAAGAATTGGAGTCTGGAAGCAAAAGCAGCACGTGTATTTTTCAAGCACAGCTGGGAAAGTTGAAAGAGGAGTGTTTCTTTAAAGTAGTAAGTGACTGGAACTGGAGTTCAGAGCAGAAAATACTATTCAGTCTTAGCTGTGGAATTAACAAGTGCCTACAGGACAAATATTTGTGCGTGCCACAGAATTACTGTATTTTGTGTTTCTTCAGCAGATGTTCTGAGAAGGAAAGGGAAAGTTAGATATAGACTGAAGGAAGCTGCCTGCCCTATGCTCTCAGCGCTTTAATTGCCAGCATCTGAAAACTAATAGCAGCCCTCATCAAAACAGGTCAGATTTCATCAGGGTATTTGATGTACATTTTTTTCAAAAGGTATACCTTGCTATAAAAAAAAAGACAGGTCTTTAGACAAGAATATATTGCCAACAATATGGAGAGTAGATAACTGTTCCCCAAGCCAGTGTAACTTTTAAGTTTCCTTCCAGAAAACAAGAGCTAGGATTACTTTGAATAAAACTTGTTACATGTTCCCCAAAAGGGAAGAACTTGCATAGCATTAATGCTGGATTTAGCATGAATTTTCAGTAACATTAAGTTAGCCAACTAGACCATGGAGCAAACCAAATGACTTTCACAAGGCTTGTAATATGTCATTCATTAGGATGATTCTCTTGGCATCCAGCGTGAGTGTCTTCTTGCTCTACCACAGAGCCTGAGGGAACATGGTAGATGACAAGCCACTAAAAGAGCTGAGCAATAGAAGCCCCTGTGGTTACAGGGATAACGCCAGCACTGAAGGCATGTACCAGCCAAGCTAGAGATGTTAATTCTGGCTATGTAACTATGTGGATCTTTCAGATTAAATGAGCTGAAAATATACAAAAGTGTCATCCTCTAGATCCAGTGCATTTGCCTGAGCAGGCCTATACTTCACTGTTTCTCAATATAATTTTAAATTATTTTTTTTTCTATTAATATTCACTTTCCCAGATCATTGAGCAGGCTGATTTTTTAATTGCTAAGGAATGGCTAGTGAATTCCAGAAATGTCATGTTAGACTTTATGTGCTCTTTGTATGAGCAAATATTCTTAAAAAACTGATAGGTAAAAACATATAGGTATAGTCAGCAGTGCAAATTCACAAAAATATTTTCTGTGCATTTATGTGTTAAACAATTCAGACCTACTGAATATGATACGCTATATGGAGTCTAAACATGCCTGAATTTCTTTCTAGTAAATAATCAGTTTAACATTCTTGCTGATACGCTATTTCTTAAGGCCAATATAAAACGAGTATTTTCTCTAAATGCAATTGATAGCAGTAAAATAAAGGCTGGATGAGACAAATCAAATCCTTTATCTCAATAATTTAGCTAAGCAGTTTTTAGAAATCCCCAAATAGAATCAACAGTTTTCAAAATAAACCTAGAAATTTAGACTTACTGAAGCTAAGTGAGGAGAGAAGTGATAAGGGGTTTAAAGTTGAACTTTATGCTCTAAAACTCAGTCTCATTAGCTTTATATGTTAGGATGCACTACAAAGAGCTAATCCTATTCTTTGACTAGACAAACACACCTACATATTTATCAGCAATTGTCTCTAATGTGAACTTACGATTAGTTTTCTATATCACTGTTTCTGTATAGTAACTTGATTGCTTGATTCCATCCAAGTGAGAACAGTAATGTTGTTCTCAACATTTGAGCTTTACACTGGAAAACTCACTTTAAACTTGTTACAGCTTACAAAGACACTATTCCATAGTATAATGTTTGATAGTATATATCACAGCAGAAGTAGAGGAAGCTTCCAAGGATTAAACCCAGCATGATACATAACACATATATATCTGCAGGATAACCTCATGGTGTCCCTGTTCACAAGCTACTAATTACAACCAGGGAAACAGACTTCAAACTGAATGCTGATCTTGGTTTTGAAGCCAAGCTAAAATTGTTTCCATGGAACACCTATGAGTAACACAACTTGTGAAGTATTCTCTGCATTTCACTCTGTATAAGATTTTCTGTCTCCTCTCCATCTACTTACTTGCTCATACAAAACTTTCAGATCTAGAAAACTTTCCATGCAACTTGGTACCATAGTCAAAGGCTGAAACTTTTCAGTGCTTCACTTCAGGAACCTATGAGCCCTGCTCTGTGACTCTTCCTTTTTTGCTGACAACCATCTCACTGCAAGGGATATAAGCTGCTGATAGCACAAGTTCAGCCTTGCCAACTCTCACAGTTTTATTATGAATGTTGATGTATGTGTCCTTCATAAAGGATTCATTGGGTACTCTGACTTTGAAAGTCCTAATTTTCCTTGGTTCATAAGTTCACTTACCACCTATCTCAGTTAATGAAGCCAAATTTAAGGTATGGGTTTTTTTTTGTTATCTTCATGAATACTTGTGGCAATATACTTCATGGGGACAACACCTTCTCCCTCTGCTTTCTGATTTGGTGTTACCAGGACTAAACGGGGACATACACAGAAAGTGATCATCCATCTCATCACAGGATGCCTGATAAGAGACAGAGACAAGCAGCAAAGAAAACAGGGAATCACAAGAAGGGATCAAAGTGAGTAGTTCCAGAGAAGTCTCTATATGGCTACATTTCAGAAACCAAGTGTACTGATGAAGGACTCCAAAGTTCCTCTTTTTTCTACCACTTGTATAAACTTATTGTGCTGTTTCTCTTGTTAATTCGAGGCATGGAGGTCCAGAATAAGGTTACCTGTAACTCTCGCTGACAAATCTGGCAAGAAAAACATAGGCTGGAATCACAGAATCATAGGTTTGGAAGGGACCTCCTAAGGTATTCTACAACAACTGCCCCTGCAAAAATCAGGGACAACACTCACTAGACCAGATTGCCCAGAGCTCCATTTGACCTTTAATACCTCCAGGGATGGGCTTTCAACCACCTCTCTCTCTGTTCCAGTGATCTATCACCCTCATATTAAGAACTTATTTCTGTTGTCTAACCTAAACCTACCTTTTTCCAGCTTAGAACCATTATCCCTTGCCCTACTATTACATGGTTTACTAAATAGTTCTTCCCCAGAGTTCTTATAAGCCCCTTTCAGGTATTGGAAGTTTGCTATAAGGTTCCCCCGAGAGCCTTCTCCTCTTCAGACTGAACAACCCCAGCTCTCTGAGCCCATTCACCTCAGAGAGGTGTGCCAGCCTCTGATCATTTTCATAGTCCTCCTCTTGACACACTCCAACAGATCCTCCCCAGTCTTGTTTTGGGGGCTCCAGAGCTAGACACAATATTCCAGGAGAGGTCTCACCAGGGCAAAGTACAGAAAAATGTATCTTTGCTCCTGAAGACGCTCCAGAGGTAGTCAGAGATAGCAAAGCCTTCTTCCATCTGCTTCCAGAAAGTAAAAAGGAAGTGGGGTGAGTAGGTCAAAATCACCTTTCACCTTTTTCTAAGGGTTCTCTAAGGGTTGTACCTGAAGACTCAGCCCAAGAAAGGCAGATGAGAAATCCCTTCAAAGGAGCCTTTGAGAATGGCCATCCACTGGGAGTTGGTGCAGAGGGCCAATACCATGCATGCAAACTCATATAGTTCAAATAAAGATGATGTGGTACTTGAGTGGCGCATATATGCTTAGGCCTTCATCCTTTCCTGAGTTCTGGTATGTCACTGAGAAAGACAGCATTGATTCAGCATAAGAAATTAATCATTGAGCAAGGTTACTTGGTAAGCTTGTCAATGAGGTGTAGCACTGGCTAGGGACAAAATATAATCTCATCTCCAACACTACTATTCCTTTCTTTTATACAACTTTCATCTGTTCAAGGATCAGCTTGAAGACAGTTCTTCTTGAATGACAAATACAAAATCTATTTGGTGTTGGGAGACACATGCCCTCCTTTTTTTTTCACTAGACAGCACAATTAAAAAGGTGGTGATATTCAGGTTACTTTTATGGACCATGAGCATATACTGGCTATGGTTACTGTCATTATTGCTACTGTAATGTCTGGCAAATCCTTCCCATTCTAGCTTTCATATTTCCCTCATCACCATAACATCTAACCATCTACATCAACTTCCATACTATCTTCAATGTACAAATAATGGTGGGAGGTGAATTATGCCCTGAAGGTGGTGATACCAGAACACTAGTCCTGCAAAAAGAGACTGTGGGCAAGGACAGCTGGAAGAAAAGACAGCTTCAGGGGCAACCAGCAGTAACATCAGAGCCAGCAGGACAGACTTCACAGCAGTGCACGGAAGGAG
The DNA here is from genome assembly GCA_013400115.1 of Rhinopomastus cyanomelas. Taxonomy (NCBI): domain Eukaryota; kingdom Metazoa; phylum Chordata; class Aves; order Bucerotiformes; family Rhinopomastidae; genus Rhinopomastus; species Rhinopomastus cyanomelas. The sequence continues at coordinate 719 of VXBP01000440.1, read as the reverse complement.
GATGAAAAGTTGAAACATGGGAAGTCCAGACTGGCTTCATCTTTTGAAGAGACCTCAGAGGCTGAGACCCAAGGAGGATGGGTAATCTCCAGCCTTGAGCATTTCATGCCTTGTCTGGGTGAAGCCCTGAGTAGCCGTGGTGAGCTCACAGCTGAGCCTGTTCTGAGTGGAGGCTGGTGCTAGTGAAGTATTCTCCTGTCAGCTTCTGTTTTCCTTTGGTTTCTGTGGACTGTTTTCCTCATCATATTTGAGGGAATTGAAACACACAGAAATGGTGCAACTCACTGAATACACAGAAAACCAGTAGCTAAGTAAGAAATTTAACCTCATCAAATTGCAAACCTTGGGATTCTGCTGAACCCACGGTTGCATATTTCAAGGCTCTAAAACATAATGGCAGCTTGGGCAACAAACAGGAAGAATTAAGGGCCATCCAGGTGCTGCTGGGATGCCATGACATAGTGGCTATTACTGAAACTTGATGGGATGATTCCCACAACTGGAACGTAGGGATAGATGGGTACAGGATAGGATAGGCAGGTTCAGGAAGGATAGGCAGGGAAGATAAGGAGGAGGCATTGCCCTCTATATCAGTGACCAGCTGGAATCAGGGGACCTCCACCTGGGGAAGGATGATGACCTGGTTGAGAGAGTGTGGGTTAAAATTAAACGGAGGGTGTAGGCATCTGCTAAAGGCCACCTGACCAGCAGAAGCAAGC